>JAYESA010000008.1:24802719-25227719 GCA_036927795.1 Iris macrosiphon | reverse complement strand
ACGTTATCAGCATGAAGCTCTAACGGAAGGAAATAAGCGAGAGCTGTCACGCCCCAGTCCCAAAATACCGGGGGACTAGACACGTGGCAATGGCCAGCAACACACTCCAATGGGCAAACCCAATTTAATGGACCCATTAGGGTGTACTTAAGCTGTAAAACAATAATAAGGGTCGACGAAACATGTCACAATCTAATCTCATCCATGGAAGATAAATACGATCAATATCAGCATAATAAAATATAAACCAACATCAAGTCTAAATAAGGTATCTCGGAGAACAACCCGATAATAAGTCTGATACAGTAGTTCGATGGACAAGAAATAAAAGAGTAACAACAGCAAAGACTGAGTATAGATAAAGCAGATACTCAGAAGAAATCCTCGGCCATCACCTCATCCTCGGGTATCGGTATTGCTCTTGCTTCTGCTCATTTCCCGTATACCTCGGGATAGATCTCCTCTGTTATACCTGGGGACATAATCCGGATCCAGGTCCTCAGGGGACATAGCAAGGTACAAGAATAACTCAAGCCAAAAATAAATGCAGTACAATAATAAATGAATTAATAGGGTAAACTTATGTAACCAGCTATGTGATATGCAAGTGAGAGCATCACTAGTACTCAGGCTGAGACCATTACAAGCTCTGTGTCAGGGAGCCGGTAGCAGTAATATCACGTAATGTGCCTAGCTCTGATATAGAGTCTACGGCCTCACAATAATAAATATATATATATATATATATATATATATATATATATATATATATATATATATATATATATATATATATATATATATATATAAAATTAGCCTGTAGCCTGTGTGTCTCTCCCCACCCAATGTAATCACACGTCTCATGTCCACAACGTCTCATGTCCATAACACGCAAGATCATATCTAATGCAGCAAGTCATATTGATAGCTATGCATATATATAAAGTCTATGTCACGAATCATGTAGCCTATACAGAATTACCATGAATAACTCAGGAAGATTCTGTCTCATGAATAGTGTCAGGTGTCCTATGGTATGACGTACTTGATAGTGCAAGCACGAAAATATATAGGGTCGTAATATTAATTCTCTAAGTGACTTTATACAACTTCTCGTACGGCGTTGACACCCAAATCTTATTCGGACGCTAAGCAATGTCACATGGTCCTAGGTTGAACATATATATTACATAAATAAATCAAGATAATAATATAAAGCAGGAACTACAAGATTGGCAAGGTACACTTGCCTGGGATTTGGATTCCAACAGTTGTTTTGGTATCAGCGGGATCTTCAAGTACTCCTCTGGATGCTGAAATAGACATTACCATCATTCTCAGAAGATATGAAATAGCTAGGATTGCCTACCCATAAGTTCAATTTGGACACAGGGACAAAATTGACAGTTTCTAGTCAAAGCGGGGTCCACATGTGGCCCACTTCGTACCGAAAAATGTGCCAGAGACAAAGTTCTCCAAATTTGTCAAACTTAGTGTCTACAAGTACAAAACGATAATACGAACACAACAGAATATCCAGAATTGGATTTCGATGAGACGATCACAAAATCGCCCGTCAAGTGGAGCCGTGGGGCCCACGATACGGGATTTTGTCAACGTTGTCAGAATCGAACCAAACTTGGGTCACAGACAACGTATCGCTACGAGTCCGATAGCACAAGTTTCGTTTCAAAACGACGAGTACACACAAAGTTATAACGAGTTTCAGAACAGGGCCGATACGGGACAATTTCGAAGGATACGCGTTGATTCCGGTGTGCACGCACATCCAAATTAACTTTCGCAAAATCCCACACGTCTGTATTGACGGTGCGCACCTTTCGGTAAAATTCGTACATGACCAAGTTGCCTCGTTTAGCGGGGCGCAACCAATTTCGAAAAAATGGGTTTTAAAGACCAAATTTTTGGTCTTCACCCTAGAATAAATTACAATCTACAGCAGATAAAATTAAACTAATTACAGGATTTTAATCTCGGTTATATTATCTAATTAACTGTTCAAATGAATTTTAGAATTAGTTAATAGGTTGCATGCAAAACGGTCGTGAACTTGTGAGTTCGGGAAAGATTTCAATTTTTAGAAAATTGGGTTGATTTTCCTGTTTTTGCGTCGCAGTTTGCGACCGACACATGACACGATACCCTAGTCTAATGGCACGGGGTTCGAGAGGGTTACGTAGGGAACGTGTCGCAACAGACCGTTCGAACATCGGCACAACGAGGAGAGAGAAATTCATACCTGAACAGGGGTCGAATTGTCTATTTGTCGTGTACACGGGACGACGCGGCGACTGCGGGGTGGCGGAGCTCGGCCGGCAGCGGTAGGTGATGTGGTGGCTGTGGCTGCTGGTCGTCCCAGCACCGTCGTTAGGGAGATCGCCGGAGGGGTCGTCGCCTGAGGCTCGAGTGGCCGAAGGAGCTAGGGGTCGGCCGGAGTGGCGGATGGCGGTGGTTGATGGTGACAGCGGTAGGGTGGTGTTGGGTTTTATAGGGAGAGCCGCGATGAAGGTTACTGGAAGGGGGACCGAAGGAGTCGCCGACACTGGGGGAAGACGAACCGAGGGGTCGGCGGTTGGACGGCGGCTGCGGCGGAGGGGAAACGAACGGGCGGCGGGTCGTCGGGGGATTTCGGTTACTGTAGAAAAGGTGTCGGGTCGGGTTAGCGGGTCGGGTCGGGTTAGCGACCCGTTACTGTTTGGGTTGGGTTCAGTTGGGTTGGTTCGATTTATTTAGGACTCGGTTTAATCCGGTTCAGTCTGGTTCATTTTGGTTTAATTAAAATCTATGTTTTTAGGTCTTTAAAAATAGTTTCTGGGTCCAATAAATTCCAGAAAAATTACACTATGACTAATTATTTATTTCTCTCAAAATATCATTTTTATAATATTTTTAACATTTAATAAAATCACAAAATTATTAATTCCTGAAAGACATTTATTTTAATTATTAAAAATTACAGAAAAATCCCGAAAATTCATATTTTAATTTCTGAAAAATCCGGGTGTTTACAATCTACCCTCCTTAAAAGGATCGCATCATCGCAATCAAAGAATTAACTACTAAAAGAAAATTAAACATGGTTACCTATAAGAATGCTTAGGTCATACCTGTATTTTTAAATAGGTGAGGATAACGCTGGCGTATGATATCCTCTCGTTCTCAAGTAGATTCGCTGGAGGAGTAATATTTCCAAGCTACTCGGACCAGTCTAATCACCTGACCTCGTAATATCTTCTCATTGATGTCGAGTATCCCAACTGGCTGCTCTTCATACCTCAAGCTAGGGCCCACTGCAATCTCAGAATGATCGACTATGTGGCTTGGGTCAGTCACGTACCTCCTCAACTGTGAGACATGGAATACATCATGCACTCCCTCTAAAGATGGGGGTAATGCAAGACGATACGCCACCTCACCAATACGCTCCAAAATATCAAATGACCCAATGTACCTTGGGCTCAGCTTGTCTCTACTCCCAAATCGAATAGTACCTCGAGTAGGTAAAATTCTCAAGAATACATGTTCTCCTTCCTTAAACTCCAAAGGTCGTCTGTGTGTATCAGCCCAATAATTTTGTCTGTCCTGAGCTGTACGAAGATGATTCTGAATTTGCTTCACCTTCTCAACTGTCTGCATCACTAACTCTGGACCGAGTATCTGACGCTCACCAACGTCACTCCAATATATCGATGATCTGCACTTCCTACCGTATAAAGCCTCGAAAGGTGCCATCTGGATGCTCATCTGGTAGATGTTATTGTAAGAGAACTCCACTAAGTGCAAATGGTCTTCCCAAGACCCTCTGAAGTCTAACATACACGACCTTAGCATATCTTCCAGGATCTGAATCGTGCGCTCCGACTGAGCATCTGTCTGTGGATGGTAAGCAGTGCTAAACTTGAGTCGGGTGCCAAGACTTTCTTGCATGCGTCGCCAAAAATGGGATATAAATCTTGAGTTTCGATCTGACACAATACTAACCGATACTCCATGTAATCTTACGATCTGTCATATATACATGTCGGCTAGAAATTTCGTGGACTGTCCAATTCTGAACGGCAAGAAATGTGCCAATTTAGTGAGTCGATCCACAATAACCCATACTGCATCTTTTCCACTAGGGCTTCTTGAAAATTCTGTAACAAAATCTATAGTGATATGTTCCCACTTCTATTCGGGTATGGGAAGCGGCTGTAATATACCAACAGTTCTCTGATGCTCGGCCTTAACTTGCTGACAGACCAAACATTTTGCCACAAATTGTGCAATCTCTCTCTCTTTATCCCATGCCACCAATAATACTGCCTCAAATCCAGGTACATCTTTGTACCTCCCGGATGAATAAAATACATAGAGCTATGTGCTTCAGACATCAACTCATGTATCAATTTCCTATTTGGAACATATAGGCGATTTTCGCACCTTAATGTCCCATCCTCACGGATTCGAAGTCCCGTCTGCATGCCAGCTTTTGTCTTCTCTTTAAGTCTTCAAAATCTAGCATCTGTGGGTAATGTCGCCTTAATCCTCTCTACTAATGATGACTTAACTTCAAGATTCGCCAATAAGCCACTTTGTCTATGCAAAACAATCTATATCTTGAGCTCCTGTAGATCCTCTAATAGTTGGGGTTGTATCGTCAAGAAATAAGCTGTGGGCTTCCTGCTGAGTGCGTCTGCTACGACATTCGCCTTGCCCGGATGATACTGCAAATCTATATCAAAGTCGACCATCAACTCCAACCAACGTCTGTCTCATATTGAGCTCCTTCTGAGTATAGACATACTTCAGACTCTTTAATCAGTAAAGATTTCTACCTTCTCTCCATAAAGATAGTGCCTCCATATCTTTAGTGCAAATATTACTGCAGCTAGCTCAAGATCGTGCGTCAGGAATTTCTTCTCATGGACCTTCAGCTATCTCGATGCATAAGCGATAACTTTGCCATGTTGCATCAAAACACATCCTAGTCCACTGCCCGACGCATCACTATAAACAACAAAGCCTCCCGATCCTGAAGGAAGAGTCAAGACCGGTGTTGTTGTCAATCGCCTCTTCAATTCTTCAAAGGCCTTCTGACAATATTCCGTCCATGCAAACTCCTGGTACTTACGTGTCAACTGCCTCATTAGCTCCGCAATCCTTGAGAAATTTTCTACGAACCTCCGGTAGTATCCAGCAAGTCCGAGAAAACTTTACTTCCGCAACTGATGTGGGTATAGGCCAAGTTTCTATTGAGCAACCTTCTCTGGATCAACATAAAGTCCTTCTCCTGAGATGATCTATCCCAAGGAAATGCACCTTATCCATATAAAACTCACATTTACTGAGTTTGGCATACAGCTTCTCCTGTCTCAGCGTCTCTAGCACGATTCTAAGATGCTCCTCATGCTTTTCGTGGCTCTTGGAATATATTAAGATGTCATCAATAAACACAACCACGAACTTGTCCAAGTACTGATGAAAAACTATGTTCATCAAACTCATGAACACAGCTGGCACATTGGTTAAACCAAACGGCATAACTAAGAACTCATAGTGTCCATACTTGGTCCTGAAGGCTGTCTTCGGTATATCCTCCTTCCTCACTCTAATCTGGTGATAACCGGATCTAAGATCGATCTTTGAGAATACCCTAGCACCACTCAACTGATCGAATAAGTCGTCAATGCGTGGCAAGGGATACCGGTTCTTAATGGTGTTTGATAATAAACGAAAGAAATTAAAACTAGGTTTATACGAAACCCTTTCTTTGGTTTACAAACAAGAAAAAGAAGTACAATGAATCCTATACGAGGATGTTAAGTACAAAAATTTGATTCTGGGAAAATATTGCTATAGGAGTTTGATCTGCGGCCGATCACCTTGTCCCTTTGACCACACGATGACGAAGAAGTGCTGTAGAAGACGAAAAAGAAGCTTCAAAGACTGCAGGAGGGATTGAACTCTCGTTGCCAAAATACTCTCTGGATATACTCTCTTTTCTTGAAAAATCCTCGACTTTTTACCTTTTTCTTCGACCCTCTTCGACCCTGGACCTCCGTGGCCGGAGATCTCTATTTATAGAGTTCAGCTACAGTCGGCGTAGAAACCGAACAGCGGAGAGAGCTGCACCTTTTACGCGGCGGTTATAATAACTGCTACCCACGTATGAATGATCTCTTGAATCAGCGTGTGACGCGTGTCCCATTATGAGGTAATGCGTATAATCGCTCGTCGAAGATCACGGCATGCAAGCCACGTAGATAACTTCCCCTTGCGTAGAGATGTTTGGCATAAAAGCCAAATAACTGTCTCGTTGGCGTAAAAGTCAAATAGCTGTTCAGATGGGCGTAAAAAGCCGAGTAGGCATAGAAGCCGAATAGTTGTCAAGTTGGCATAGAAGCCAAGTATCAGTCATGTTGGCGTAGAAGCCAAATAGCTGTCATGTTGGCATAGAAGCCAAGTATCTGTCATGTTGGCGTAGAAGCCAAATAACTGTCATGTCGGCGTAGAAGCCAAATTCTGCGTAAAGCTTGATGCTGCATGGATAGGTAACCAGTGTAAAGATAGCCAGTTATTCCTCCTTGACTGAGGTCTTGAGCGTATCCTGGGCCACATAGCCTTATCACGCACCTTTGCAAATATAGCCTGAGTTGGCGTAATTCAAGGAGATAGCATACGGCGTACTCCTATAGCTAAAAATAGCCAGGTTGGCGTACTTCAAGGAGATAGCGTATAACGTGCTCCTATAGCTAAAAATAGCCTGGTTGGCGTAATGTGCGGGGATGGTGATGTTGACGTATTAGCCCTAATTATAGTTCATCCAGTCAAAAAGTATAACCAAATCTCGTGCATTAAATGCAGAGATCTGCCCCTATCTCGCGCATTAATTGCAGAGACGTACCTCGAGTTCTGTACAAAAAATAGTTTTTGACGTTGCGGTTGATTTCGTCTCATCCTGAGCGTAAAGCTCATGTCTGCCTGTGTAGAATAGGTAGCGTATTCCTTGAATGCGCAAACAACATCTTATATCAAGGGTTATGTCACTAGACGACAGTCTGGAGTTCTATGCAGAGTTATTATTATAGCAGTCCTCTCGATCGGTGTGCAGTACTCTTTGTCAGGAGTCAGGTTCACTGCTTCAACTGACAGGTTCATTCGAGGAATATGAAGAGTTCCTCGTACAACTTCCCGCTGCATTAAAAGCAGACAGGTTTTACGCTAAAGTGGCGATGTAGCAACATTTTTACGTCGAAGCAGTCTGGAAATACTGTATTACGTGGGTTGTTCTGGAGCTATGTTTTACGCTGAAATAGCGTTGAAGCTCTGTTGTACGCCAATGGTTCTGAAGTCATGTTTTACGCCACCCAGTGCTGGAGCTCTATTTTACGCGAGCTTTCTGCATGTTGAGGGTTTCACGCGTATGATTCCCCAGCGTATTTTTCATGCTTTTACAAGACCCCCTTCAAAGTTTTCAAATTCCTCGTAATTTGAAACACTTTGAATGAAGCATGAAACGGTCAAGTTTGACTCATTCCGCGAGGCTAATTTTTCGGCAAATTTTTAGGAGTTTGTTGGGATTCGGTGTGTTCTCCTCTGCCTATATAAAGGCGAATGGGTTAACCTATTTTTCCCATACTTCCTTCACCATAAAGAAATGGTTGCCGAGCTTCGTCGGGTTGATTTGAGGAAGAAGAAGATCATGTTCTTCCAGCATGTAGGGAGCCGTAAAAAGATGCGTCTTCGAGCAAATGTCCTCTGCAACGATGGATCATGGAAGGATATCACAGCTTCCTTTGTTCGGGATGATCAGCAATTTCATATGATGATTCGTCCAGGAGAGAGAAAAGGTCTCATTTGGCCACACAGCTTGCAAGCTGTATTTTCTTCCATCATGGCGCTGGACGAAGGCAGCCAGCTTAGCCCTATCTTCCAGTATTAAGTTGGGTCTGAACCCCCAACACAATTTCTAGGGCATGTCTGCCATGGCGTATGGAGGGTGGGCTTACGAAATTGTTACATGCCCAATTCTGTATCCTCCCGCCATTAATTATTTTCTTGTTAATCGGCCGCGGAAGCCGATTATCTGCTGTAGAAGACGAAAAAGATCTACACCAATACGAGAACCTGGCAAAAACAGATTCTTGGTGTGATCTTAAATGAAAATGAGAAACCCCTTTATAGAAAAAGGATTTCTATCATATGCAATCATGAAGATAAAAAACCCTTTGTAAACTGGATTTCCATCATATGTAATCATGATTAATAAATTTGTCTTCTTTTACGTAAGCTGATTTGCCATATTTGTTGTGAGAAAGTATGAATAATTTTATACTGACTCCGATAAAAGAGTATCTGATCTCGTCCCATCTTTTACGCGTAGCAGAAGATGCGTAGGAAGCCCCTTAGCATTGAGTTATTTTGAAGATCCAAACTGTCATGCTGTTTTGGACGAGGAGTCGCGTAGAATTTCTGAACTGTCACTTCTTTGATACGAATAATTCTTGTTCAGACCATCATCTTCAAGAATGGTTTCCCAAAAATCCCTTGAAAAAGGGCGAGAAATGTCTGTCGACCAAACCATACTTGAACTTTTGTAAAATATTCTGACTGGACTTTGGATGAACTTCCAAGTGGCCCAAGAAGAAGAGTCATCTTCAATGCTGAACTCTGTGTGTTTCAGGCACTTGGAATGTTTCGTAGCAAAAAAAGGAGCATTTTCTGCGTAAACCCTTGTAATTGGCCATCTATAGCTTTCGAGCGTAGAATCCTAGATTTGTAGCCTCTGAGCGTAACAGCTCCTTAGCGTGAAATCATAGATTTGTAGCCTCTGAGCGTAAAAATCGTAGGTTTGTAGCCTCTCGAGCGGAAAAGCTCCTGAGCGTAAAAGCATCTGAGCGTAAAACCATAGACTTATAGCTTCTGAGCGTAAAACCTTAGATTTGTAGCCTCTGAGCGTAAAAGCTGCTGAGCGTAAAACCGTAGATTTATAGCCTCTCGAGCGTAAAATCTGGATTTGTGACTGTCCGTCTTCTTTTTCAAATGATAGGCTGACGTGATCCCAAATCATAATCGAATATTAAATATCGGATTTGGTTAGGGATTCGAAGAGTTATTCGAACTCTATAAATAGCCCAAAGTCCTGAGAGAGAAAACTTTTATCTGTCTTCCCAAAACCCTTGCTTTTCAAGAACCCTTCTTCTTCGTCTCTTTCTTGAGAACTCAGAATCGCCATGTCACCTAAACAAGCTTCCACTGCTAAAGGAAAGAAGGTTGCTTCCTCTTCCCGCTCCACTGCTCAAGCACGAGCAACTCCCATTGGGATGAACGAGCCTCGATCGGAACGCAGCGTTCCGCCGTCGAGCTGTGCTCCGGATATTACAGGTAAAGACTTCGGGAGGAAAAATCCTTCGCACACGTTGTACGTGTACACGCAAGGTCATCTTTTGTACTGAGAGCCTCTTCGAGGAGGAGGATGTACGAAGATGTTTTATTATTATGTGCATATTCCTAATGTGTCGGCGTAAAAACTTCATATTTTTGCAGTCTGGCGTAAAAACTCAGACTGTCGAAATTTGGTGTATACTGCAAACTTTGAATTTTACACACTGGATATGAATTCCGGCGTAAAAATTCAAATTTTGTCAATCTGGCGTAAAAGCTCAGACTGTTAGATTTTGGTGTATATTGCCAACCTTGAATTTTACGCCTCGGAAATGAATTCCAGCGTAAAACTCAAGTTTTTGCAGTCTTGGCGTAAAAGCTCAGACTGATAATCTTTGGCATAAACTGCAAGAGTGTATCGTCTAGTGTAGAAACTGACTAATTTTTTTGCATTTTGTAGTGGACTTGCAGATCCCTCTCTTGGCTGAGGTGATGGGTTCTGCTGCCGGGATGCTGAACTCAAACTATTTGGAGGACTTGTCGCATGTGACATTCCCCATTTCTGGAACCAATTATCCTGAAGAAAGGGGAACCTTAATCTCGTCCCAAGGAGAACGCATGCTGTTGAGTATGATCAGTGGGGAGCCTCTGACATACATAGACGGGACGGAGTATAAGAAGTCAGCATTCTTGTTCGGGGATGTGATCGACAAACAGTCCCAGACTAAACCCAAGAAGGAGGATTGGGTTTTTACTGCTGAGGGCACGGTCATGTATCTGCCCTGGATGCTCAGGGATTACCCCATCTCTGCGTTCTTACATGCCGCACATCCTAGGAAGATGGTATGGACCCTGACTTCCGATCTTCACGGCCGACCGAGGAAGATCTTATACAACAAGGAATACGACCGGGGGTCCTATATGAGCCGTCCTTCGGGCCCTGTTATGCCCTTTAGGGGATTGCTGCCGGGTAGTGTCCCGAGTGAAGACACTTCGCTGATCCAGCCGGTTCAGATATCGACCTTCTGCAATGACTTTATGGGACAGGGAGGAATGTACCCCAGGGTCAACCCTCGGACCAGTGGATGGCTTAGCCCTGGGAATCTTCGATGGGCCAGTTTGACTGCTTGGGCCCTGAAGCACTTCCAGACGGAGCTGGAAAGTATTGGCTTGTTCGCGGCTGTGAGCGCCACAAGTGTTGGGCTGCCTATCAACCCTAACTTGTTCTTAGCCTTGATGGAGCGATACAACTCGCTCACTGGGACTTTTGCCACTCCGCTGGGTGAGTTGGGCTTAGCCCTTCATGAGATGGCAGAGATTTTAAAGCTGCCAATGGGGGACGCTCCTTATGAAGAGTACGTCCCTACAAATAGGGAGTTGAGGGATACAAACCCTCGGGCAGTGACAGTATATCAGGAGCTGATGTGCCACTATCTTGCCTGCACCACTTTCTACAAGGAGCCTCTGATTTGGCTCACATTAACAAGTGGGCAACCTATCTCTTCTTCCACCAGGCCAGAAATATTAAGCTGGACAATGTGGTAGATAGCCGAGATAGGCCTTTGAACCTCCTGAGCATGCTCAATGCTAACACGGTCGATGACCTTATTGAAGACGCAGGGGCTCCAGATCATATTTTTGACGAAGAGATAGAGGGTTACCCTGCAAGCACAAAAGCCTTCAGTTATATGAGGCATTGTCGTAAGCCTCTATCAAGGGAAGCTCAATTGGCTGGCTTCCTCTCCGTCTGGCTTCGCCGCTGGGTAGTGCCTGGCATCGCATCTGCAGATCGTATCCATCGCAACACCTTATGGCCTGCAGTGCGTTTGGTGTTCGGAGCAAGACTGGGCTTGCTTTTTGCTATGGTATGTAGAATACAAGCAGGTCTGAGGGCCCTTACTGATGGGCTGCTTGCTGATGATACGCAGCGCGAAAGCTTTTTTCGAGTGGAATTACCATTCCTATACTTGATGGAATGGTTAATTCTTCACAACACCAGGGTGATGTCTCCCGGTCCTGCCAGCGGTTCGGGAAATAACTTCTTGTTGAATTACAAGAATTCCTCTTGGAACGTGACGACCGTCATAGATTGTCGGGGGCGTTAAATGTTGCCCACAGCTGGAAGCTCTTCTGTATCGTCCCCCTGTATATATCAATCAACAGGGCAAGAAGCTTAAGGATGGGGGTCAAGGGAGGACCATTCTTTCTCCTGAAGCCTTCTACTGGTTGGTCTGCATTAGACCTTCCCATTTGCTGTACAGAAGCGATGACCACTGCTATCTGGAGCCTTATCTGCCCAGTCGGTTCATCAGGCAATTTGGGTACGACCAGTTGCATGTGGGGAATGCCATTACCAGCTTCAAGTCCAAAGGTGGACTTATTGATGGAGCCAGAGGATGGTGATACTTCATCACGGGCTGTACCGGTACAACTTTTGCTGTGCCCGCGACTTTTCTCTATGGAGTTGCGCATCCTTCACTCATATGCACAATTTTATGCATCCATCAATAGCTTCCATCACAATTTTGATGTGCATGGAAGTTTTAGGATGCCCTCCCATAAGTCTAGTAGAAGGGAGAAGATTTCGTCTGTTTCCTCGGATGAGAATGAAGACACCGCCGGGGCAGACGAGATCTTGTTAACAATACCGAGAGGCGTAATAGCTCCGCCGGTAGAGCCTCTCGTTATACCCCAGAAACGGAAGGCTTCTACTCCGAAAGAGCCTTCCCCTCGCAAGAAAAAGATTGCCAGAGGTCCAAAAAGGGCTTCCACCAAGGGGGCTTCTAGGAGCGAGCCTGTCGTTTCTCCTGTTGGGGATGATTCTTTGATTAGAGGTCCTTCGCCTTTTAGAGAGGGAACCTCCATAGTTCCGACTGACAGTGCCAGAGATTCTTTGCTCGAGATCGCTGCTACTACTGCTTCTGGTAGTGCTACGAGATCGCCTCTGAGGCAGAGCATAATAAGATTCCATATACCTTTATCTAGACCAATAATGGGAGTAACCCCTACTTCGTCTGTGGGTATTTCCAGCGAGATTCCATCCGATGAGCCTCGAGTGGATCTTGGTGAAGACTGGGAAGACTACCCGCCAGTGTCAGTTGGTGCACCCTCTTCTCCAGGTATGATAGCTTGTCTAGCATCATTAAGAGATAATTTAGCTATTCAGGCTGCGGACACGACATATATACCATCGGCCATGGATAAATGTTGTCTTTACGCCTCTTTTTGGAAAATTAACATCAATTTGATATTAACTTTCTCATATCTTCTTCAGGTGAAGACATATCAGGGGAGGGCGGAGTTGATGCAACCTTTGACTTTGTTGCGGATACTGCCGACGAAACGGCGACGTTTGATATCGAAGAGGCATGTTTTGACGCTGTCGATCCTTCGTCTGCAACATTTTCGGATGTCGTCTCGCCAACGGCAGTCCAGATATCTTCAGAGGAGGATGAGCCCATCATCGCGACTGTGCCTCCTTCGTTGAGTACGCCAGCAACTTCTACCGTTGTTGGTGTACATTCTTTTATAGCGCCATCTGTAGAGGCAACGGCCGTGGCAACATCTTTCGCGGTCATTCCTGAAAGGAGATTTCCTGGTATCGCAACCACTCCTAGTGTGCATCTGGTCTTCGATATGCTGATTGAACAATATACCAGCCTATTCTACCTCAGTTTGAAGGAGTTAATTTCTATGGTGCTGGAGAAGAACATGAGCTTTGATAATCTGCTGACGTCCTCCCAGCTTGCGATAGCGCCGATCAGAAATTTCAACGACGCTGGACGAGCTGATGCTCTGGAGCAAATAGTTAATGGTTTAGAATAACCTATTAACGAATATTTGCAACTATCTCGAGGCAACGTCGATGATATGATTCAGGCCTTGTATGACTCCTTGACTGCGAAGCTTGCTGAACAGATGGAATGCTTAAACAAATCCATCCAGGCACAACAGCAGGAGATGGACAAAGAGCAGGCCGTCTTGGAGGAGGTTATTCCTCAGCTAACCCAGTGCGAGGCCGAACATGAGGGAAATGAAGCGAGGGTCCGCAAATTGGAAGCTAAACTCGCTTAGGAAAAGGAATGGGCTCTCCAGTCATTGGCAGCTCGAGATAAGTTAAAGGGCGAATGGATACAGCTCAGCAGAACTTGGCACGTGCGGGTGTCATTCGTGCCGATTTTGTACATTTTCGGTCCGAACTGTCCCTCCTGAGTGATAACGAGGCACGACTGGAGTGGGCTCACGCTAACATTTTGGACTCCAGGAATGAGAGGATGGTCGCCTTGGCGCAGCAGATTCATGATTTGACTGCTCCTCCCCAATGATGTACTTTTTGCTTTTCTATGTAATTTGCTCTTTCCCGGAGAAAATAAAGAGACTTTATCTGACTTTGTGGACCCATTATTTTTTAATATAAATGATAGGCTAGGGTGAAAGTGATATCAGAGGTAATATGGACGTGATATACTTTCGGTAAGCTTCAGTTGGATATATCTATTCAGAGGTTATATGGACATGATAGAATATGATCCAACTAAATTTGTATACAAAATACTATCAGAGGTAATATGGACGTGATAGGTTTTGACGTTCCAAATTAGTCAAACATATCTATTCAGAGGTCATAAGAACATGATAGAATATGCTCCAACCAGTCTTTGTACGTAGTATTGTCAGAATAAGATCTTCACCATACTCCTTTGAGCAAAGGAGATTAAGCGTAGTATCTTCAGGAATTTGCCGTTGATAGGAGCCATTATCAGATCTCCATTAGGCTTGGCTAATCTGTAAGCGCCGTTTGAAAATATTGTTTCAATCACATAAGGGCCCTCACATTTTGGCTGGAATTTACCCTTACTCTTGTGCGTGATGATTATTGACCTTTTCACAGCTAAAACTAGCTCACCAACTTTGAACACTCTTTTCTTCACTTTTCGATTAAAAGCTCTGGAAATGCATGCCTGGTAGAACGCAATGCGCTGTTGAGCTTGAAGGCGTTTCTTGTCTAATCCTTCTAGCTCTTGAAGCCGTAGTCGATCATTATTTTCCTGAGTCAACTCATTAGCCACTGCTATTCTGAGTGATAGAATTTGGATTTCGATGGGGAGAACTGCTTCACACCCGTAGACTAATAAGAATGTGGTACAACCCGTCGGTGCTCGTACCGTTGTGCGGTATGCCCAGAGGCACTCTCCCAGCTTCTCATTCCAATCTCTTTTGTTCGAAGAAACAAACTTTTTCAAGAGTTTGATGATGGTTTTGTTGAAGGCTTCCGCCAAACCATTAGCAGCCTGATTGTATGCCGTAGAGGCCATATTTTGTATCCGATTCTTATCGCAAAATCAGTGAAACGCTTGGCTGATGAATTGAGGCCCATTTTTATGAATTATCCTTCGGGGTATCCCAAAGCGATAAATGATATGGTGCTTGATAAAGCTGATCATGTTGGATGTCTTTACCTCAGCAAGGGGGATTGCCTCTGCCCATTTAGAGAAGTAGTCAGTGATAGCCAATATGAACCGATATCCTCTAGAAGATGACGGGTGAATAGGACCAATGATGTCCATTCCCCATGCTTCAAAGGGCCATGATGCAATGGTAGGATATAGATACTCAGAAGGCTGATGTATAAAATCTGCATGAACCTGACAGGCTTTGCATTGTCTTGTATATTTTACTGCATCTGCTATCATAGTAGGCCAGTAGTAGCCCATCCTCCTGATACGATCCTGTAACTTAGGACCGGGTTGATGTGCTCCACATACACCGTCGTGAGCTTCACGGATAACCCGCTTTGCATCATCATCGGAGAGACATCGTAGCAGTAGTCCATCGTATGTTCGACGATATAGAATTTGTGAAGAAGCATTAAAATAGAAGCGTAATGATCATCTTTTGATAGACACTGCTTCTTTAGGATCCTCAGGTAAGATTCCATATGCCACGAAATCTATAAAGGGCCTTCTCTAGTCTCTCAGGAGGAACCGTGTTTATAGCGTAGCTGCGTTCTATGTGAAAATTATTTTTCACACAGAACATATCTCTGTTGAGAAGAATCACCGAATTCTGTCTCCTTATAGGAATAGCTAGATCTGCAGCTAGACTGGCCAGAGCATCAGCTTCCAAATTTTGAGATCGAGGCACGTGCTCTAGGAAGAATCCTTTGAAAGACATTGCAATCTCGATCGTTGCTTGGTGATAAGGAATGAGGTCTGGATTGCGGACTTCATATATTCCTCTGACCTGATTGACGATTAGCAGAGAATCACCAAAAGCTTCTAGGTATTCAATATCCAATTCTTTAGCGACTTGAAGCCCGATTAATAGGGCGTTATATTCTACCACATTATTAGAGCAGGGTTCGTTAAGAGAATATGCTCGATAGATGACGAGTTTATCAGGAGTCACCAGGATAATTCCTACTCCTGAAACTACGTTTCCCCTGGGACCAGTCCTGGAGGCACCATCGAAGAATAGCTGCCATGTATCACTTTCCATTGCGGAATTACATTCGGCAACTTCGTCGGGAATGTCCTCGTATAGTTTAGAGGCTTCCGGAATTGGATGAGCAGCTAAGAAATCAGCCAAGGCCTGACCTTTTATGGACTTCTGAGGGACGTACACCATATCATACGGTGTTAATAACATCGCCCAAGTCGCGAGTCGGGAGTTAAGAACACTTGGCTTGTTCATCAATACTCAAAGATGATTGATTCTGGAGATGATATGGATAGTTTGGCCTGCGACATAATGTCGCGTCTTTTGAATGGCAAACATTAGGGCCAAGCATTCTTTTTCTACTGGATTATACCGGTGTTCAGCTCCGACCATCATCCTGCTTAAATAGTAGATAGCCTGTTCATAACCTTCATTGTTCTTCTGTGCGAGGAGAGCTCCTAAAGAATGATCCATCGCTCGAACATACAGCAAAAATGGTCTTCCTATGACGGGAGGCACCAGAACTGGAGGATTGGTGAGGTAGCGTTTGATATCATTAAACGCTTGCTGGCAGGCTTCGTCCCACACAAAGGACACACCTTTCTTCATCATGCGAGAAAAAGGTTGACATCTCCCAGAGAGGTTGGATATGAATCTCCTGATATAAGCCAGACGACCTTGAAATCCCCTGAGTTCCCTAAGATTACGGGGTGGTCGTATTTCTAAGATAGCCTTCACTTTATCAGGTCCACTTGAATGCCTTTAGCGGTAATGACAAATCTCAGGAATTTGCCACTGGATACACCAAGAAAGGACTTTGTAGGATTCATTTTGAGTTGATGTTGACGCATCAACTCGAATACTGTCTTCAAGTCTTGGATGTGATTATCCTTGAGGCAACTTTTGACAGCAATATCGTCTACGTAATATTCCACTATTTTGCGTAAGTGCTCATGAAATATGTTACTCATAGCTCGTTGATACGTAACCCCGGAATTCTTCAGTCCGAAGGGCATGGCTGTGTAGCAATATACCCCCAGAGGTGTCCGAAAGACAGTATGCTTCTCATCTTCATGATTCATCTTAATCTGATTATATCCTGAGAATCCGTCCATGAAAGACATGCGCTCAAAACCGCACGTATTATCGATCATGACGTCTGTAATGGGAAGAGGGAAATCATCTTTAGGGCATGCCGCATTCAGATCTCGAAAATTGATGCAAACACGCACTTTCCCACTTTTCTTCATGACCGGGACAACATTGGCGACCCAGTCAGGATGTTGTTCTTTCTGGATGAACCCACAGGCTATTAACTTCTTGATTTCAGCTTCGATGGCATCCATCATATCCGGACGGAACCGGCGTTGGTGCTGCTTTACTGGCTTCAAATTGGGCAATATGTTGAGCTTATGGGTAGCCACTTTTGGATCAAGACCTAGCATATCCTCATAATTCCACGTGAAGACATCAATATATTCTTTTATCAGCTAGATTATTTCTTTCCTTTCTTCTTCGGAAAGATTGTTACTGATAAATATCGGCTTTGGTGAAAGTTCATCCCCAACATCGATTTGGATAACTTTATCTTCAGTGGGCGGTTCTCTCTGCTCGAATCAGAGTTCTCATTGTGTATCCATTTGCTGAGCCTAGGATTCAACTTCGAATGGTTCAGATTCTTGTTCCTCTGCTTCGAGAGAATCTGTCAACACCATATTTACTGATAATACTTGTTCGAGTTCATCTTCTGAATCAGAGGATGACAAATCATCTTGAAGAGAGGAAATAGTCTCCTCACTTGATTCAGAGTTATTGGAAGTTAGAAGATGTGTGGTATACCCTAACCCAAAACGAGTTCATTGACAGTAGGGATCAGCATGTAACGGCATTCGTCTGCCTTTCCCATAGTTGAGGCCTGGCTCTGACTTCAGATCATAACCCATGCTTTGCATAATCTTCAAAGCTTGTGGGCTATATCTGTGAACCTGCATTTTCCCAGCATCGGACTCGTGAGAATCTTCTTGTACAATCAGTCTGTTGCGCATGTGACCGAAGACTATTGGATGCTGATTATTGCGAGTATGTGGGATAATAAAGATAGAATCTTCATGTGGCCCATATGTCTTGATGACATTAGATGTTGATGCTACTTCCCACACATGCGGATAATAGGAGTCTATAGCTTCCAAGAATTTTTGTGCTATAGGTTCTATATCGTTATGGGGGGAGGGTTCCTGATTTGGAAATTGAGCGTCGGTATACTGGAAAAGAGAATCTTTATTATCGTCAGAAACCACGTTCCCGGTTGTATTTACATCAGTCGGCTGTTTGTTGCGCCGGAGGTTGATGACCAAAGGTGGAGGCTTCTGGTTCAAAGTGATTACTAGGGGATCACTTCCTCCTCCTGATTTGGTTTTGTTCAAGTGGATAGCCATGGGTTTCATGACTTTCGGACGGGTAGTCCGCCCTTTCACCTGGATTGACAGGGGTTGCTCAGCAGATGGTTCTCCTGGCTCCCGGTGGAATTCCTCCTCCGTCTTGTCTGACACCTCCTTCATGTAGTCTTGGGTGTACAACATGGCATCGGAATAGTAGGACTCTACTCCTTTAAACGGGTTAAGGTCAGCAAACTTCGTTTTTACTGTTCCTTGGACATCTACATATTTGAAGCATTGATGTAGAGTCGAAGGAACAATATTGTGATCATGGATCCATGGTCTGCCCAGCAGAATGTTGTAGGACACCTCCGAATCGATGACGTAGGATGCATCCACTGATCTAAGATCTCCAATCTGGATCCCCAGACGAATCTTCCCCAACGGCTTACTTTTTCTGGCGTTAAAGCCCACGATTGTAGTGGTGGTGTAAGCCAGTTCGCTTGTAGGAATCCTCAGTGGTCTGAGCAGACTATGAGGGATAATGCTGATCGACGATCCCGGATCTATGTGAATCCGGTCTACCTCCATAGAACCGACGTATCCAGTGTAATAGAGGGGCCTGTCATGCCTGTTATGTTTCAACATCATGTCCTCTTGAGTGAAAGTGATGTTAGGGACCACTTCCATCACGCTATGGCATTGAGGGCATGCCACAGGTTCTTTATCGGAGGACTTGAGCTGAGTCAAGCATACATCCGCCTGCATTAACGTTTCACTTAAGGCTTGACGAGTGTCTTTGGATAGCCTTAGGATCTCCAAAATGGAAAATTTGGCTGGTGTATTAGCCAACTCAGCCAGGATGTCGAAGTTATATGGTTTCTCCAAACCTTTGTTTTGAATATTCTTCAAAGGTTTATCAAAATGCACTTCTTTTTGCTTGCCCTTGTCCGCGGAAGTTGGTCTAGAAGGACCTGCCTCTGGTATGACAGGTTCAGGCTTTGGAAGTTTGGCAGCTGAAGTATCTGCCGTTGTATCTTCCTGATTTCCTCCATAGTCCTTGAGGTAGGCTTTCCCTGAACGGGTTTCGGTAGCCAAAGCCTCTTCTTCTGATGTCGGGGATATTGCAACCATATGGCATGGTTTACGTCTTGAGTTCTTTTTAGACTTTGCCTTAGCAGCTTGAGTCTCTTCCTCAATCTCTGACACCAGATCAGGATGAACCCATATAATCTTACCACGCTGGGTAGTTAGGGGTACCAGGTCATGATTTTGACCCCTGGTTGGAGGAAGATTAACAATGTTCATCATTGTCCAGAAAATAGGTACAACACCATCCAGGACTTCTTGAGGGGACAGATTGCCGAATTGGAAAGAGATCATGTTGGCAGTGACCGTCTTCTCACTATTACACAGAGTGATGGCCTTGGCGTCGATCAACTCATGGATTTTCCTCTTTAGTACATAACACGCCTTTGTGGGATGATGTATGTACCTATAGAAAATACAGTACTTAGGGTTATTGGTACTGCCGACTTTATTAGGCCGCTTTACCTCGGGGAGGGTGAGCTTGCCGCTTTTGACTAGACAATCGAATATGCTCAGAAAATTATCGTCGTCAAAAGAGTATTCTTCTTTAGGCCTGGAAGTCCCAGGATTCGTCTGCGTAGTCCCTAGAGTAAGTTGCCTGGACGTATTGATCGTCAGAGCTTCTTTTCCTTTGGAACCACGAGGATGGTCGCTATTGGAGGATGACCTCTTCCCTCTATCAGAGGTAGAGATCATGATTCCATTATCACGCGCCTTCCGACTGTTGTCTTCAGCGGCTACCGCTGAGATAATAAACGAGGGCCAATCATGGAACTGATATGGTCCTGTGAACAACGAGATTAGTGGAAGAAGGTTCTTCCTGCAAATGTCCACCAAGGCTGAATCCGGAACTCCGGGAGGCATCTGCAAAGTGGCCTGACGAAAACGTTCGATAAAAGTACGAACGTTCTCTTTCTCCTTCTGCTTTACTTCGATGAGCGAGGACATAGACATGTCCATCCCTCCTTCGTAGAATCGAGCGAAGAACAGAGTCTTGAAATCTTCAAAGGAAGTAATGCAGTTGTCCGCAAGACTACGGTACCACTGATAGGCCACTCGAGACAGACAGCCTTTAAACACTCGAGTGAGAAGGGCGTCATTCCCTTGCAATAATACCGTCATCATGCTAAAATATTTCATGTATCCTATGGTATGACGTACTTGATAATGCAAGCACGAAAATGTATAGGGTCACAATATTAATTCTCTAAGTGACGTTACACAACTCCGCGTACGGCGTTGACACCCGAATCTTATTCGGACGCTAAGAAATGTCACACGGTCCTAGGTTGAACATATATATTACATAAATAAATCAAGATAAAAATATGAAGCAGGAACTGCAAGATTGATAAGGTACACTTGCTTGGGGTTTGGATTCCAACAGTTGCTCTGGTATCAGCGGGATCTTCAAGTACTCCTCCGGATGCTAAAATAGACATTACCATCACTCTCAGAAGATATAAAATAGCTAGGATGCCTACCCATAAGTCCAATTTGGATACGGGAGCAAAATTGACAGTTTCTGTTCAAAGCGGGGTCCACATGTGGCCCACTTCGCACCGAAAAAAGTGCTAGAGATAAAGTTCTTCAAATTCGTCAAACTTAGTGTCTACAAGTCCAGAACGACAATATGAATCCAACAAAATATCCATAATTGGATTCCGATAAGCCGATCACAAAATCGTCCGTCAAGTGTAGCCGTGGGGCCCACGATACGGAATTTTGTCAACGTTCTCAAAATCGAACCAAACTTGGGTCATAGGACCAACGTATCGCTATGAGTCCGATGGTGCAAGTTTCGTTTCGAAACGACGAGCACACACAAAGTTGCAACGAGTTTCAGAATATGGCTGATACATGACAATTTCGACGGATACACGTTGATTCCGGTGTGCACGCATATCCAAATCAACTTTCACGAAATTCCATACGTCCGTATTGACGGTGCACACCTTTCGGTGAAATTTGCACACGACCAAGTCGCCTTGTTTAGTAGGGCGCACCCAGTTCCGAAAATTTTGGGTTTTAAAGACCAAATTTTTGGTCAACTTCACCCGAGAATAAATTACAATCTACAACAGATAAAATTAAACTAATTACAAAATATTAATCTAGGTTATATTATCTAATTAACTATTCAAGTGAATTTCAGAATTAGTTAACAAGTTGCACGCAAAATGGTCGTGAACTTGTGAGTTCGGAACAGATTCCGATTTTCAAAAAATTGGGTTAATTTTTCTGTTTTTGCGTCGCAGTTTGCGACCGACACAGGACACGATACTCCATTCTAATGACACGGGGTTCGAGAGGGTCACATAGGGAACGTGTCGCAACAGACCGTTCGAACATCAGCACGATGAGGAGAGAGAAATTCATACCTGAACAGGGGTCGGAATCGTCTATACGTCGTGTACACGGGGCGGCACGGCGACTGCGGGGTGGCGGAGCTCGGTCGACGGAGGTGGGTGCTGTGGTGGTTGGTCGTCTCGGCGCCGTCGTCGGAGAGATCGCCGGAGGGGTCGTCGCCTGAGGCTCGGGTGGCCGGAGGAGCTAGGGGTCGGCCGGAGTGGCGGATGGCGGTGTTTGATGGTGACAACAGTGGGGTGGTGTTAGGTTTTATAGAGAGGGCCGAGACGGCGGTTACTGGAACAGGGACCGGAGGAGTCGCCGGCATTAGGGGAAGACGAACCGAGGGGTCGGCGGTTGGACGGCGGCTGCGATGGAGGGAAAACGAACGAACGGCGGGTCGTCGGGGTATTTCGGTTACTGTAGAAAAGGGGTCGGGTCGGGTTAGCGGGTCAGGTTTTGGGTACGGGTCCGAATCCGACCCGTTACTATTTGGGTTGGGTTCAGTTGGGTTGGTTCGATTTATTTAGGGCTTGGTTTAATCCGATTCAGTCTGGTTTATTTTGGTTTAATTAAAATCTATGTTTTTAGGTCTTTAAAAATAGTTTCTGGGTCCAATAAATTCCAGAAAAATTACACTATGACTAATTATTTATTTTCCCCTCAAAAATATTATTTTTATAATTTTTTAATATTTAATAAAATCACAAAATTTTTAGTTCCTATAAAATATTTATTTTAATTATTAAAATTCACAGAAAAATTCTAAAAATTCATATTTTAATTTCTGAAAAATCTGGGTGTTTACAAGAACATCTCAGTGAAGCCGCCATTTATGGATTCTCTACTTCGGTAATATGTATGATTATTTATGTTTATTTTTTTCTGCATATGCATACCCCAGACGCAGCCTGATGTTGATGTTTATACATCTTTTGGCATACCGCTAGGGCAAAAGAATAATTTTTATCCATTTATCTCACTTCTTTTAGTTAACTCTGACAGCACTCCGATGTTAATTACATATAGATCTCTCGGGACGAACACTGGAGTTATTTTTTATTTATTTATGTATTTCTTTTATATATGTTAATGCATTCAGATCAAAACCATCAGAGATCTAATGACCATGAATGTAAGCCCCAGATTTTTTTTCAAAAATATTAAAATTGGATTTTTCGCAATTTTCTGGAATTTTCTGGGAATTTTCTGTAAATAAAATCAGGGTTTTCAAATATTAAATAATTTTTAATTGTTAACAAACAATATAAAAATATCATGGAAATAATATTTTTGGGTGTAAAATTAAAATTTTGACTTAGGGTAATTTTTTAGAATTTTTTGGACCTCGGACCTATTTTTAATCACCTAAAAACTAATTATTTATTGATTTATTAATTAATTGATTATTATTATTATTATTATTATTATTATTATTATAAGTTTTATTTCTTTTAAATCTGGCCCAGCCCATTGGGCTCAAACTCAGCCCGGCCCAACAGCCCACCGGCCCAGCCATCTTTAGCGGGTCAGGTCGGGTCCCCCGAACCCGACCCGCCACCCGCAGACCCGTCTCCACCCCAGCCCCCGCGCGACCCGCTCCGCTGTCCGTTTCGAAGCGACACAGATACGAATTTCCCTGTTTCGAAGAGCCCGGTTCAGGTACTCGTATCTTGCACCCTGTATCTCTGTTTTCGATTCGGTAAATTGCGTTGGGAAGCCTGTATGACCCTCTCGGTGCCTGGATAAACCGCTCGGGGCATCGCGTCCTGTGGTGATCGCACACCGCGATCCAAAAACAGGAAAAACCAGACCCTGTTTCACCCCGGAACTGAGTACGCCCCGCCAAACGGGATGACTTGGTCGCGTGTGGTCTTCACAGATACGTGCGCGCTATCGATACGGACGTGTGAGATTTTGCGGAAGCTGATTCGGGTGTGCGTGCACACCGGAACCAACGCGTATCCGCGGACATCGCCCCGTATCCGACTTTTCTGTATTTCGCCCTAACTTCTTGTACACTCGTCGGATCGAGACAAAACTTGCGCCATCGGACTCGTAACGATACGTTGGTCCTGTGGGTCAAGTTTGGTTCGATTCTGAGAACGTTGATAAAGTCGCATGTCGTGGGCCCCATAGGCCCCGCTCGACGGGCGATTTTGTGATCGGCTCATCGGAATCCAATTCTGGAAGTTCCGTTGGGTTCGTATCATCGTTCCTGACCTGTTGATACTAAGTTTGGTAAATTTGGAGACTTTTGACCCGGACACTTTTTTGATGCAAAGCGGGCCCACCGGCGGACCCCGTTTTGACCCGAAACTGCCATTTTTACCCTTGACTCCAAATTGGACCCAAGGACAGACGTTTCTAGCTATTTGATGTCTTCTGAGCATGTTGGTAATGTCTATTTCAGTATCTGGACTCATCTCTGGAATATTTTCTAAAGTACAATTAACTGGATCCAAACAACAGGCAAGTACCTGCACTTCAAGTTAATCTTTATATTGTGATAATTAATTCTCTGCTTTACTAGTACCATTGATGATTACACGTAGTGCTAGAACACTGGATTTCATGTCTTGAATACTGGAGTTTATGTCTTATTTTTCATGTCGGGTGGGAGAATACTAGAAGGCATGTAGTTTACCCTTCCCCCTACCGTGTTTAATAGCTGTTGGTGCGCGACTGTACCCTCAGTCGGATCCCGATTGATCATGTTTAATAGCCGTCTATGACGGCCGAATTAGCCTTATAAACCCCTACATGCCAACTATGTATTCTAAAATAAACACAAGTTCACACAGATAGCTTCTGGTCTTGTTATAGTTCTTGCTGACTGTAGTAGTTTCATTTCCTGTCTCATTTATTTCTATTTTCTCATATTCCTGTTTATAGCATTAACTCTGAGATATTGTGTTTCTTTTATACATATTCTCAATATGATACTCAATCTAATTGTCATAAATATTTAGTTTAATCTTGTTGTGCACTGTGTACTTTGCTCCTTTCCTGACTGGATCCGTTGCTTTAGGCGATGATGAGAACCTTGCCTCCACCTATTATGGCCCCTATGAGGCGGCAGGTGATACAGTTGCAGAGCCGGTTCCCACCCAGGAGACTACTCCTGCAGAGTAGTTAGTATTAGTTATTTGCTTTCCTTTCATCTTAGTAATCGGGTTTGTCCCCGATTTAACTTCTGGTTTTGTAATAACTCTGGATCTGATTGTCACTTTCTGGTTATAAAATCTCAGCATTTCCTTTCTTTTCCTTGTCTGTTTAATTACCGTGAATGAGCTAGAGTTAATGTAACTGTGGAGATGCCCTAGACAGCGTACTACCCCCGACACTGCGGCGTAGGCTGGACGTACCCACGTACTCGTGCCCGAATATCCGGGTGCGGGTCTTGACACGTTTTTGTGGTGGCCCATGCAGGTCAAACGACTAAATTGTGCGGTTCCAACTTAGGGACCGAACAGGCCTGCAACAAGATTGAGGATTTTACGATAAAATCTCATTCACAGAATAGGATCTTTTACTTCCAATCTTGATATCGGTCCTAGTCAATTTTTCCTATCGCCCTTGATTCCCAGGTAATCTATTCTAATCTTCCTACTCCTTAATCTTTCAGAATGGTTCAGACGAGGAACACAGTAGGAGGCACATCAGAACCAGCTGAGCAGACTGTGCCCGAAACTCTTGCCCTCCCTCCACCTCCACCTATTCCGGCAGTTACTCTGGATGGGGCACAGCTACTTGGAGTGTTCCAGGGACTAGTGGAATCCTAGAAGGAACAAACTGCCCTGCTACGGGCCAGCCTTTCAGAAGCTCTTCGGACCCGGGAGTCACCACAAAAGAGGCCAGGAAGTGCCAAAGACTTCAAGAACCTTAGACCCCTGGAATTCTACGGAACTGAAGGCATTCTCTATGCCGATGAATGGATAGAGAACGTAGAGCGACTCCTGAAGACTGCTCGGGTCCCTGATGATCTCAAAGTGGAGTCCGCAAGCCTGCAACTGTTCGACATAGCTCGGACCTGGTTTAGGGACGAACCTCAACTATCTGCTCCTGACCTTACCTGGGAGGACTTCAAGAGGCTATTCAAGGAGAAATTCTACCCCGAAGTGGCTCAGGAAGCTCTCGAAAGCCAATTCGAGAGACTGGAATAAGGTAACCTATCTGTTGATGAGTACACTGCTGAATTTAGCAGGTTGAGCCACTTTGCGGAGTACATGGTTCGTACCCCGGAGGACAGAGCCCGTAGATTCAAGAAGGGGCTGTCTCCGGATATTCGTCTTGCTGCCACCACTAGCCGAGCTCGCACCTACGAGGAAATCTTGAGCGTGGCACAAGGCGTTGAGAGAGACATGGGGCATAAACTAAAGCGAGAGAGAGATACCAGAAATGTGGGACCCAACAAACGCCTATTTCAACAACAACAACAGCAGAGGGCCCCGCAGCAAACTTAGCGTCCTCTCCCTCGAGCTCCAGCACCCCAACACCAGGCTCAAGGACAGAACCAACAAGCTGCTGCTTGTAACTTTTGTCAAAAATAAGGTCACACCTGGCAAGTTTGTAGAAAGAGACTGGGTGCCTGTCTATATTGTGGATCAACAGAACATTAAGTGAGGGACTGTCCCGCTGCTCCAGGACGCGGACAAGCTTACATGATGACCGTGGAGAACGCGCAGACTCTGGAAGCAGCTAATGCGCGTAAGTGATTCGTAGATACCTTTTCTAGTATTGTTTTCGTGCCTATTGGTTCGTGACCTCAGCCCCAACCTAGTAATTTTGAACTTTAAACCTGGTATGCTTTTAAATTTGATAACTATAGAGGTTGTAGATTCTTTTGCTGTTGTACTTATTATGTGTGTTTTGTGAACTTTAATAATTTTGTACCTCCTTTTTCATCATCATCTAGCGCACTTAATTTTGCTGAACTTGACTTATGCTGCTATTTTATAGCCTAGTTTTGCGAGCTTACCTTTTTCGGGCTTGTTCATGACACATGTATTATTGAGGCCTGATCAACCCCACTAATACAAGTGTCTATTCAGAATCAGTGTACTACGGTCTGATCAACCTTAGTGTATTTTGATTCGCACTTCGCACGACTACTTTACGTGGATTGAGATATATAGTTGACTAGTATACTTGCCCTAAATACGTCCGAGCATATCGTATCAGTTACATAACTGTACTAATACGAGCATGCGAATAAATGATTACCAGAATAGAATCTCAATCCATAACCGCCTGACAATTTCCATTAGAATTCCTTAAACGCCTTGAACCCTATACCTCTGTTCTACCACCTCGCCCTTAAACTCTTTATTATTGATCCTCGTCTTCCATTATTTCGGAAAGACAAAATCCTGTGTTTGGTATAAGTTTGATTTATAGTGCTAGATGTACCCCTCAGACAGGTCGAATTGATGATAACCTCTGTGACTAAGGGAATACCATAGGTGGTGTGTTTGTGTTAAAGACTTAAAGATTCAATACTATGATTTATTAAGTTGAGACCTAGCCTTACTAGTTGTACAGCCTTAGAGGATAGATGGATAAAATTCTAAGTTGGGTAGCGACCGCAATGTTCACCTGAGAGAAACCCGTTAGACTGTAATCAAGTGAGATTGGACAGAGAGAACCCTGCCATATTTTAAATTTCGAGGACGAAATTTTATAAGTTGGGTAGATTGTAAGCCCCTGATTTTTTTCAAAAATATTAAAATTGGATTTTTCGCAATTTTCTGGAATTTTCTGGGAATTTTCTGTAAATAAAATCAGGGTTTTCAAATATTAAATAATTTTTAATTGTTAACAAAAAATATTAAAATATAATGGAAATAATATTTTTGGGTGTAAAATTAAAAATTTGACTTAGGATAATTTTTCTGGAATTTTTTGGACCTCGGACCTATTTTTAATCACCTAAAAACTAATTATTTATTGATTTATTAATTAATTGATTATTATTATTATTATCATTATTTTTATTTCTTTTAAATCCGGCCCAGCCCATTGGGCTCAAACTCAGCCCGGCCCAACAGCCCACCGGCCCAGCCCTCCTTAGCGGGTCGGGTCGGGTCCCCCGAACCCGACCCGCCACCCGCAGACCCGTCTCCACTCCAGCCCCCGCGCGACCCGCTCTGCTGTCCGTTTCCTTCGCCGGATCCGCGCCGCCCGCCGCTCCGGCCGGCTCGCCCCCGCCAGCCCCAACCACGACGACCTCCTCCCCGCCATTTCCGGCCACCTTCCCCCCTCTCTCCTCCTATTTAAACCTAACCCAGCCGCCCCCTCGACTTCCTCACCCACTCCGCCACCGCCCGGACTCGCCCCACCACCGTAGCTCCCCTCCGACTCTCGCCACCGCCAGCTCCGCCGTGCTCCACCCTCGCCTCGCCGCACCGTCCCTTCTCCTCCTCCTTCTTCTCCCCGACCCCGACAGCAGCATCAGTAGCAGCAGCGGCTGCGCCGCCCCGGCAGCCGCCGCCCGCTGCCACGCAGCACCCGCCCAGCCTCCGGCCGGCCTCCCCCGCAGCGGCGCCATCCTCCTCCGGCCGAGCTCCCCTCGCCGGAGTTCAGAACCCTAACCCTAATCCCCAATTCGTCGTGTCGTGTCGGACACGACACGGATACGAATTTCCCTATTTCGAAGAGCCCGGTTCAGGTACTCGTATCTTGCACCCTGTATCTCCATTTTCGATTTCGTAAATTACGTTGGGAAGCCTGTATGACCCTCTCGGTGCCCGGATAAACCGTTCGGGGCATCGCGTCCTGTGGTGATCGCACACCGCGATCCAAAAACAGGAAAAACCAGACCCTGTTTCACCCCGGAACTGAGTACGCCCCGCCAAACGGGACGACTTGGTCGCGTGCAGTCTTCACAGATACGTGCGCGCTGTCGATACGGACGTGTGAGATTTCGCGGAAGCTGATTCGGGTGTGCGTGCACACCGGAATCAACGCGTATCCACGGACATCGCCCGTATCTGATTTTTCTGCATTTCTCCCTAACTTCTTGTACACTCGTCAGATCGAGACAAAACTTGCGCCATCGGACTCGTAACGATACGTTGGTCCTGTGGGTCAAGTTTGGTTCAATTCTGAGAACGTTGACGAAATCGCGTGTCGTGGGCCCCACAGGCCCCGCTCGACGGGCGATTTTGTGATCGGCTCATCGGAATCCAATTCTGGAAGTTCTGTTGGGTTCGTATCATCGTTCCTGACCTGTTGACACTAAGTTTGGTGAATTTGGAGACTTTTAACCCGGACACGTTTTTCGATGCAAAGCGGGCCCACCGGCGGACCCCGTTTTGACTCGAAACTGTCGTTTTTGCCCTTGACTCCAAATTGGACCCAAGGACAGACATTTCTAGCTATTTGATGTCTTCTGAGCATGTTGGTAATATCTATTTCAGTATCTGGACTCATCTCTGGAATATTTTCTAAAGTACAATTAACTGGATCCAAACAACAGGCAAGTACCTGCACTTCAAGTTAATCTTTATATTGTGATAATTAATTCCCTGGTTTACTAGTACCATTGATGATTACACGTAGTGCTAGAACACTGGATTTCATGTCTTGAATACTGGAGTTCATGTCTTGTTTTTCATGTCGGGTGGGAGAATACTAGAAGGCATGTAGTTTACCCTTCCCCCTACCGTGTTTAATAGCTGTTGGTGCGCGACTGTACCCTCAGCCGGATCCCGATTGATCATATTTAATAGCCGTCTATGACGGCCGGATTAGCCTTATAAACCCCTACATGCCAACTATGTATTCTAAAATAAACACAAGTTCACACAGATAGCTTCTGGTCTTGTTATAGTTCTTGCTGACTGTAGTAGTTTCATTTCCTGTCTCATTTATTTCTATTTTCTCATATTCCTATTTATAGCATTAACTCTGAGATATTGTGTTTCTTTTATACATATTCTCAATATGATACTCAATCTAATTGTCATAAATATTTAGTTTAATCTTGTTGTGCACTGTGTACTTTGCTCCTTTCCTGACTGGATCCGTTGCTTTAGGCGATGATGAGAACTTTGCCCCCACCTATTATGGCCCCTATGAGGTGGCAGGTGATACAGTTGCAGAGCCGGTTCCCACCCAGGAGACTACTCCTGCAGAGTAGTTAGCATTAGTTATTTGTTTTCCTTTCATCTTAGTAATCGGGTTTGTCCCCGATTTAACTTCTGGTTTTGTAATAACTCTGGATCTGATTGTCACTTTCTGGTTATAAAATCTCAGCATTTCCTTTCTTTTCCTTGTCTGTTTAATTACCGTGAATGAGCTAGAGTTAATATAACTGTGGAGATGCCCTAGACAGCGTACTACCGCCGACACTGCGGCGTAGGCTGGACGTACCCACGTACTCGTGCCCGAATATCCGGGTGCGGGTCATGACAATGAACATGAATTGTTTGGTCTATATATATAAGACTTCTTGAACATCATTGTTCGAAGCATACCATATGTGGTATTTTTGAAAGACTTCTTGAACATAATCATTGTTCGAAGCATACCATGAACATCTAGTGTTTGGTATTTACCTACGACTTCTGGAACATCATTGTTCGAAGCATACCATGAACAAGATTTGTTTGGTATAAATAGACTTCTGAAACATCATTGTTTGAAGCATACACCATGAACATGAATTTTTTGGTGATTTACCAAGTTCTTATGTTAACTTGTTATTATTGATCTTATACAACAATATGTCGAGTCTCACAAAGCATGATTTCAAGCCTCTAAACTTAGAAGGCCAAAACTTTCTCAACTGAAAATTGTATGCTGAATTGCACCTTCAAGTCAAAAGCTTAGGTGATGCAATTGTGGCTGATAAGCCAATATCTGCACAAGATAAAGCGAAGGCTTTAATTTTTTTAAGACATCATATTCATGATGATTTCAAGGCTGAATACTTAACAGTCAAGGACCCCTTGGTGCTATAGAATTCTCTTGCTGGGAGATATGATCACCAAAAAATGGTCATACTACCAGATGCACTCCATGAATGTCACTACCACATTTCTAGAGTAGGGACTTTTTGGTCATTTACCATATTTATATTATTGTGTTAATAATTGCATGATATGTAATATATGAGTTATTTGTATTCATTAATAATATGGGTTAGTGGACTAGACTTGGTGTGACCATGGACCTTGCATTAGACTAGACAAACACCCACTAGACTAATCCCTATGCTATTAATTAGATTCTAGTTAAATCCCTCACTTAAGACTAAACCCCTCATTAAACAACTCTTCATGACAAGCCATTGAGGGCAAATGAGTCATTGTGCATCCACCAAACCCTAACCCTACTCTATGGCCGGCCCTATATGTATAGAGGGAGCCTCCCTCAAAGCCACTCATCATTTATGAAAAACCCCTAGAAATAGCCCCCAAGAAAACCCTTCTTTTTTCCCTCCACAAATTCCATATTTCTAAGCCTCAAATCCCCCATTCTTCCCTCATCAAAAGAGACCTAGAAGCTTGGGCACAAGGAGTCTTGGAGAAGAAGAAGCTACATTGGGAATCCATCTCCCAATAGGTGAAAATCTGAAAACCCTCATTTAATTCTTGTTTTAATCATTTGTTTGGCCACTAGGAGCCCACCCATTGATTTAGGGATGACTATTAAGGGAAAACATAAGCCTCTATTGGTTTCTTGATGATTCTCCATGGTATCATATGTGAATTTGGGGGTTTTGATTGTAGCGTTCCGCTCCGCGTAGGCGCTATGTACAAGTGATATCGCCTTGCTTGCTCGAACGAAAGTCTTCTCGGAGAGTTCCCGACCGATTGATCAAAGTGAATGGGCAGAACTGCATTCTCTGATTCTTGCACGACTTAATAATGAACCTGAGTTTTTGAATGCTTGTTGCTTAAGAAGATTGTTTCATAAGAAGAATGATAGAACCGACTCAGTATGCTAATAAGAGAACTCACATAGCTTGTCATTGAAACAAATTCGTCTGTTTGCTTGCCTAACTAAGAGAATATGAATGCTTGTCAGAAAGAAATAGACTTTTGCATGTTAGTTATGAAATAAATCGTGCTTGTCAGTATATGTTTCGCTTGCCCTATGCAGTTAATAACAATTTTTTTATGATAACGGTCCAGAAGAGTTATAGATATATCATCGATATATCGGTTTTATAACGGTAAATATCGGTTTGTATTTTTAACACAATTTTTATATATGAACAATACACTTAATAGTTTTCTATTATAAAATATGCATAAAGTATACATATCGTCGAGAAATCCAAGAGATCCAAGATAAAGGAGATCACTTGAGGAACTACATCTCTGAATAAGTATGATGCATGAAGATTTTGATGGCAGAAGATGTAATCTCCATTCTCCATTGATGTGAATGTCATATCATTCAACAGCAGATGTAATCTCCATTGATGTGAATGTCATATCGTTTGATGGCATAAGATATAATCTCCATTAATGGTAGAATTTTGTATTGTATTGTATTGTATCTTGACTTAACATCAGATTTTTTCATAGAATATCGTCTACAGGCCTAGATCCATAAGATTTTTTTTGTAGCAAAACCAAAACCGTGAGAAATCGATTTTTTTGTAAACCGATATTTCGAACAATATCGGTCAAATCGGCCGATAATATCGGTTCCGATATTTTACCGACATTTCTAAAAAAATATCGGTCCAGGACCGATACCATTATATATCGGTTATATAACCGATATATAACCATTTTTGACTACTTAGCGCTTGCTTGTTTTGCTATCGATCTGCTATAAGTTATAAGTGTGAAAGAGAGTCTAATAGTCCGCCCTGATGTTCCGGTCCTTTGAGATCTAGGGGATGTGCTATTAGATTGTTGAAAAGATGTGTTTGCTTGAATAAATAAAAGAGAAGAGTCTAATATTCTGCCCTGATGTTCCGTTCCTTCAGGCTTCAGGGGGGTGTGGCTATTAGATTGTTATATGCTTGTGAATGTGAATGTGATTGTATATTGTTTGAATGTTGCTTGTCATGCATTGGTCTCGGACAACTTGTGCACAAGGTAATAGTCTCTCGATCGGTTTCTGGGGTACTGGAAATCGGTCGGTCCGGAAGGGATTGTGAGAGCATCCTGATGTTCCGGTCCTACAGGATCTTGGGGGGTATTGTTGTCCAATAATGGGGAAACTCATGGACCTTCATATAGATAGGACGCATGCTAGGTTTACCTTCTTGCATACCTATCATTTTTGATACCAAAGTTTGATACATAAGTTTATGCACATATGCAAAATTGTAGCTAACTTGTGTGTCTACTGCAGGGATAACCGTTTCGACAATGGGGTAAGAAATACAAGTGTTTACATATAAGCCTGCTTGTTCATTAAGATGTGCATCATAGAGTTTATCTGATAGTGTTTCATGCATTTGCATCGGTCAGACAATGGCTATTGGTGAAGAGCTGAACCTTGGTCACAGCTGCTAATAGCATCAGAAAGTGAGTCATTGGTTAGCTGGATTACCGCTACCGATCCTGAGTTTCTTGGGGACCGACCTCTGATTGATAGTTCAACTTGTGTGCTTGATTGAATGATAGTTCCTATATGCTACTTTGCCCCCAAAGAGTTAGATTTTGGATGCGCAATACATGCTGCGCACTGCACGATAGAGCACTGTCCCGATCGTATGCTTATTGTTTGAATATGCAAAACTGTTTCAAAGTTATGTTTTCAAAATGATGTAATCTGACTATAGTCCTGAGCTGTATGAAATAAACTTAGGTAAAAGTAGCAAGATCACTAGTAATGCAATATTTTGCCACAAGTTTACTTAGTGTGGATTTCAGGAGGTGTAGCTTCTGTTCAGTTATTTTATCTCACCAGTACTTATAAAAGTGCTGACCCACCAACAGTTTGCTTGTTCTCAGGGGCCTGATCGTCCAAGGAAGCGATAGCCGTGCCTCATCCCAAGGAACCAGAAATCTGGAGTCGATGCCTTAAGCCGCATCGAGTTTGTGCCTGCTTTGAGTTGCTTTTGTATAGAGGGACATAATGTATGGAACAGTGTCATTGTAATCGAGAGATAGAGTGCTTGAGCGAATTGTAACCTTGGCCATGCGCCGCTTGTAACACTTGTGAATATCAATAAAAGAGCATGTTTTCTTATGCCATTATGTTCTTTACTTTTCTGCAATGTTATGTGTCGCTGCTTCAGTATTGAATAGCTTACTTGCCCTTGTATCAAAGCTTTGGCCTTGTGCAAGCACATTTTAGGCTTGCACGACATCACGCCCGTGCGAGGACGATCGGTTCCGTAGGGACCAAAGCGAGGACGAACGGCCCCGCGGGACCGGGGCGTGACATTGGTTTTTAGGATGTATCAATTCCCTAATTTTGTAACCCTAATCATGTATATATGTATATTTATATTGTATACGTATATGGTTTATTTGCATTTGGGAATTTATGCATGATGATTCATAGTGTATCAAGAGTATCCCAGATTTTGCACACTAGGTGCTTAATAAAATGATTAATAGGAAGTATGCATATCTATATGATCTAATTTATGTGTTTTGGGTATGTATATATATATTTGAATGTATGTATATATGTACGTATATGTATTGGATATATATATATATATATATATATATATATATATATATATATATATATATATATATATATATATATATATATATATATATATATATATATATATATATATATATATATATATATATCAATATATATATATATATATATATATATGTGTGTGTATGTGTGTGTGTGTGTGTGTATGGCATGTGACTGTGTGGGAGTCGAGTTTCCTCATGTCACTGTGTAGTCGTGACACTGTGGTGTGCATTAATTTTGATACATGAAGGGCTGTGTTTATGAGGGGTACCTGTGCACTGAACATTCAGTTCAGTGAGTGAGCAGTGAGGCCCATACTGTGGTTTAGTATATCAACATTTAGGGGATATGAGGATTAGGTTCACAGTAGTGTGTCGGGTGAGTTCCTGATACCATGGTGTATCAGTCGAGTAGTGTATCAGTATCAGTGAGAGTGTTGTGTGTCAGAGAGTTCCTGATATCTTAGTGTATCAGTGATGTGAGTGCAGTGAGTAACATTCGAGTGCAGCAAGTTGAGGGTAAGTTAGTGAGGTTAGAGTAGGTAGCTATAGCAGCAGCTTGCTGTGACAGCAAGTTTATTGTATCAGTGAGTTAGCTGATGTGTTTGTGAGTGTGTGTTGATGTGGCTGTGCATGAGATACTAGAGTGTGTGTGTGTACCTGTGATGGGGAGAAGGATGTGCAGTTTCATGAAGGGGATGCACAGCAAGGTAGCCAACTGTAGGGAGCACAGTGCTCGTGCACTGCACTGAGGCTTGGGCCAACTGCACAGCATGTGTAGCCCAGTTTCAGCAAGGCTCGGTGCACAGCAGGGAGAGTTATGGCAGTGCACAGCAGGGGATAGTGCAGCAGTCGGTTCAGCAGCAAGTGCATAGATGCACTGAGCAATCCAGTGTGCAACAGCAAGGAGGGTAGCAGCACAGTATCGTGCAGTCTAGTATCGGTTTCTGTATCAGTTTGCAGTAAGGTATCGAGTTTTGTATCAGTGAGTGAGTATGTGTGTGTGTGCTATGTGTATGTGAGCTTAGTGTATCAGTGAGTGTAGTATAGTGGTATCAGTGTGAGGTATGTGTATGCTAATAGGTGCAGTAAGAGGTAATCAAAGAATGGTGAATCATAGTGTCATGTTTGGGGTGTCAGAACCTTTAGTTCATATTTAGGTATCAGTTGATACATTGCACACTGAATATATATTATAGCTGGATCAGTAAGGGAATATAAATATGGAAGACGGGGGAAACACTGATATTGGATACCAGTCGAGTACCTGTGTAGATGCTTTGGTCTGTGCAGCATAGTGCATTCCAGGCAGGATCAATTTGGACTGAACATGAAGTGGGCAGCAAGGGGAGATAAAGTGGGGCTGATATGCATGACTGCAATAGCAATTAGTGTGGATTCATCTACCTGCAAATGCCAATGAGTTCAGGTCCATAATCATAGTGATGATAACAATTATACTCTTGGTTATTTTGTGTTTAACATGAGGTATGATGTGAGTTGTTATGGATGTGTAGGTGTGGTGTAGCAGTAATTGTTAAGAAGTGTGACAAATGATGAAGGTCAGTGTTGTGATACTAGTGTAAGGATGGGTGGATATGGTACCATATACCAGAGAGGGTATTAGTGTTAGAATAGGAGTATGGTATCTTAGAGTATCAAGTTTAGTACAAGTGTAAGTTGAAGTAGTGATAGGATATAGTTAAGGTACTATGTAATACATGTATACATATAAGTTAGATAATTATATATATATTATTTGATATATAAAACATATCATATTAGCTAGTAAATCCTAGTATACTTATATCCTTAGGAATTGGCCTAGTATGAGACCAAGTGACTTAGAAATCACGCCAACCCTTCAGATATATAAAACATATCATATTATGGACTGATGTCTAATACCCTCTTCAGATATCACGCCAACCCTTACCATTTGTTGCTGTTGTACTCCTACTACCTAACTCTATAGGGTACAAGGTCTGTGCTCGAGCCCCCCATCAATTATTGTGTTAACACATCAAGCTTGTAGGCCTCCTTGCATAGCACTACACTAAAGTGCTTCAACTGCAACTGCTCTCCCCCTTAGCTTCATTGATACACCACATATCACATAGCTGCAACATCGCATGCGCACTGTGACAGTTCCTATTTCCCCCATGTCTGATACCTTCATCACCAGGTAAACGAGCTCCCCATCAACAGTGCACATACACAGTATCCACACACATTGAAATAATACCTGACATTGTATTACTCTATCACACACAAATTAACACTCCTCATATCTGCCACTCACTGCTCGATACAACTGCATATGCCCAACTGTCACAGTGAGCTAACCCACATCTATACACCTACCTGCACACAACACATGCACAACTCACACAAGTGCACACAAAGAGCACACACACTTATATATATATATACTAACATACTGCGGGGCATTACACCAAACACTTGTGGTGCACAAGGGTGATACACTATGATACGCTCACGATACGCTCTCCAAGGTTCACCAAACTTTACCCAAAGCCTACAAACATATCAATTATGCTAATTAAGACTAATTTGAAGCAATATGTAGCTAATCTAAGTGTCATGGCAAAATGTGGCATGTGTATCACAAGTGTCGAAGAAAAAACTCCAAATATTATCTCATATCACAAAGTATTGTGATACGGCCTACTCGTATCCAATTGTGGACACGTAGCTAGTCTCACACACTCGATCTAAGTCTAATTAGATCTAATTGACCTAATGACAAACACTTCATGCACCAATCTCAAAAAAATTTGGGGGAACGGAGGAGGATGGCTGGAGAAGACGGAGGAGAGGGGAAGGGAAAACTCGGGTCGGAGCTAGGTTTATATAGAGGGGGAAAGGAGGAGGACAGCCGGCGGTTTACGGAAGAGGAAGGGGAGGCGGCTCAGGCGTTTGAGGAAGAGGAAGGGAAAGGGTCGCCGGCGGCCACGGCGGCGGAAACGGCCGCCGGAAGGAGAGGGGTCGGGGGAGAAGAAAGGATTTGGGGGTTAAGGTTTTAGGCGGGTCGGGTCGGGTTGAACCCGGATCCGACCCGCTAAGGTTTGGGCCTGGTTCAACTAGACCGGGTCTGGTTCGGGTCGGTTTGGTTTAATTTGGTTCAAGTGAACCGGGTTCAGTCAGGTTTAATTAGGTTTAAATATGCAATAGTTTTTAGGGTTTTAAAAATGCTTCCGGGGTCCAATAAATTCCCGAAAAATTACCCTCTGTCTAGTTTTTCATTTTACACCAGAAAATAATAATTTTATAATATTTTAATATTAATTAACATCAATTAAAATTTATTTAAAATCAAAATACCTTAGTTTTAATTACAGAAAAATCCCAGAAATTTACAGAAAATTGTGAAAAATTCCAAAAAAAATTCTTGAAAAATCTGGGGGTTTACATATATATATATATATATATATATATATATATATATATATATATATATATATATATGATTGGGATTATGTGACACATACAATTTGATATCTAAAAATATGCATTTTCAGTCGCACGTCATTTGAAATGAACGGTTCAGATTTGAATATAATTATCTTTCTACATGTATCGACCATTGTGTGTCCAGAGAGCGTTGGACACCTTTCAGATGCAAAACCATGGTGGTCCTTGGATCAACTATAGTGATGCTCCAAAGGGAAGGAATACTTTCTGGTACGAGCAGTTCAAGGTATAATTAATTTCTATTCGAGAAGTTCAAGAAATAAGTAAATTTAATGTATGTTATTTTTTAGTGAGTGTATATGTATTTTTTATTTTGTTTTGCATGTTTTACATGTATTTTATACTCTTATGTTTTGCAAAAAAATGTATTATTATCTAGTACACCCAATCGAGCAGATCAAAGATATGTTTGTGGTAGCTGCAAAACTGATCCAGGATGGGATATGTGATCAGAAGGATAGATATCGATTAGGATAGCCAATCCAAGGATAGATCACGTCTGAATAGTGGACTGCAATGAGATCTAGATTTGATGATGATAAATATAAGGAGAGGTCGAAGAAAGCAAAGGAGGCTAGCAAAAGGTCGGCAAATGATGTGATGGCTCAATTTCGATAAAGAAACATTTTCGTAGCATGATATGTTTTTCTATTTAATTAAGGACATACTTATTCAATTTAGGATATATGTGTTTAAGCTTAATAGCAATTAATGTTTTTAATTTTAAGGCAGAAGGGACATGATGCTACTATGGTGACCGTCTTCCTGACCATCCATAATAATGATGAAATTCTCATCGACGACATGCATCCAAGAGCTATGTAAGTATTACAAATCCAAAATACTTCTATTTTTCATATTTTTATATGTTTTAGAAAATAGCTTATTGAGATAATATATAATGTAGGAAGAGTAACTTAGAGTTCGTGAGGAGGCGACACAATAGGTTGCTGAAGCCTTGGAGCGCTGCGATCCGGAACTGAAGTACATATATAAGACATAATGTTGGAACATCGCCTATGTATCATTCCACAAATGTAGCCACTTGGCACGCTTTTACTGTTTCAGAGAGAGATGCTTGAGCGACTTGTAATCTCGGCCTAGTGCCGCCTGTAACACTTGTTTCAATATCAATAAAGAGTTTGCTTTAATTCTATACTTGTGTTATTCAATGCTTCCGCTATTGACGACTCTGTGAACTTGTTATCAATCGTCTATGTGTTTATAATTTTGCTGCACTCGGACAATCTGTGCGACTCTGTGGCTTAGACCTCTTACCGCCAGCATGGACCACGGCCTTGCACGGACGGGGCTTACGCTCGTGCGACATCACGCACAAATGGGTCAAGCGATCGTCCCGCGGGAGTGCTGGAACGGTGATTCGTTTCCAGCAGGGACGACCAATTAGCCTGCGGGAGATCGGGACGTGACAGATTTACAAGGCCCCTCCAGCTCTGTTGGACGACGAGATGTTGAAGACCGCATCTGGTGAACTTCACAGGGGTACATGATGTTGGTACATGATACAACTTACACATGACGTCATTGACTAAATTGTCGCACAACTTCGCTCAGGTGCTCTTCCTCCTCCCCACCACCAGTCTCAGTTAGGACAGATTTTCATGAATTTATCTATCACCCTAGTTGGGTCTTTTATTTCATCACTCTGTTGTATCAGACGTATTTGTATCAGATATTTATGGTGATATAAAATTATGTATCATAGTTTATGATACGTGGTTTCTGATGCGGTAATCTGATTCAGTTTGGTTCTTATATTCTGTGATATATTGTGTCTGTGTTTCTATTTTTCGATAAAAAATTTGCTGTCAATTTTTTTTATTTTTTTTTAGTTAGCAACATTTAGCATTACAAATATGACGTCGCTAATAGGTACCAAAACATCACTAAATTTATCAATGTGTCACAAAACATCACAGCGACGTCGCTATTTGATAAATCTAAGTGATATGTAGCGACGTTTATGACGTCGCTAATTGCAAAAAAGAAAAATCATATAGAATGTTGCAAATTACGACACTAAAATGATGACATGGCAGACTTTTCGTGTCATCATTGGCATCGTTATAGTAAAAAACACATCGTCGATTGGTCGTTGAGCTGGCGGCAACAATTAATAATGTTATGTTTGTCGCTAAATAAGCTACTTTTGGCATATACATCACTAAACGTCGTTTGGTGACATTTAGCGGTGTTGTCTTGGATGTCGCTAAGGCAACAAATAGCAGCTTTTTTTTGTGTTGTGCGACCCACTAAAAACATCACTGCAACGTTTCTTATGTTTTTAGTAACGTTTTTTGGAGTTGCTAATTCCATGAATTTTGGAGTGATAGATCTCCCTACCAATCCAGGTGTACGACTGACTGACAGCGCTAGCAGCTCAGGAAGATGGATACGGTACACAATGGGAGAGATCAATTATCTATGACATAAATCTCTTAAATCTCAGGAAAGTACCTGGTCGGTCAATAACAAGATTCAAGACCGTTTGGACCTCTCCATGGGCCTCTATACTCACCAAAACAATGCTCATCTGTACCTTCACTGATGAGTGTCGTCACGGAGAATGGCATCATCTTCCTATAAGGTTCTTCGTAGCTCATGACCTCATTCTCCTCCACTCTAACCGCGCACTACACAGCAAGGGTAGACTCTCCGGGGTTCGTCTGCCTCGCCGCCGATGTCCCCTTCAACCAATAGATACTTGTCTGATCCCTCGTCATCATATGTATCCAAATCCCTGGGACTACTTGAGGTACCTATCAAATCACACAGTGATGTGAGGAGAGAAACATTACTAATAATTTGAGACGCAAAACAAACAAAAGACCTAGGAAGCTCTTAATAGTTGAATGAGAAAAAACATGGAAGGAGTCACAGCAGAAGTGACTCCTCCCCCCTCCTCCTCAATCCACCGTATATAGAAAGAAGGATGGTGACACTTGTGCTGCACGAGGCACGACGCTTCCAGCCTTTAAATGTCGCAATCCCAAGTAATGATGAGATCCGTCTCCTCCACCTCAACTGAAGCTTGGCAATTTGTATCTCTACAAAGATACGCCTAAATTCCTATGCACATCCTATCGAATTTAATCACCCAATTGGTCTCTCTCGAAGGAGGTTTAGTAAATATTTAAAATCCTTACAATTAGTGACGAGTAAATGTTCCGTAACACCGAATTTAAAGTTTGGTGATGCACAAAACCAAACAACGTAATCAATAAAGGCATAGATCCAAGTTGGCAAAGACACCAAAAGACCAAAATTAACACTAGTCCACAAGTATTTATATTTCAAAATTATACCAAATCATGGATAAAACTTAAAACACTAAGGCAAAAAGAAAATTGTTATCAAAATCAGATGACCACTAACCACACATTTTGGATTATAAGAATCGAATCTGACCAGAAACCTAAATGGTTCAAGTGCAATCAGCCAATATTCAGGAACCAACAATATTCCATCGAGGAGTATGGGCAAAGTAGTTGATCTAAAAAAAACAATCAATTTTTTTTAAGAGAAAAAAAGAAACAAGTGGCAATCACTGTGTACACTAGTATTGTTCTCATCTACGAAACAATGGCCATCAGACACTCATATCCTGACATTCTGCCTCGTCTTGATCATCCGCTTCAAAGCTGCAAGCCAGAAGTTGCATTCGTCCCAGTCACTTGTCGTCAAGAGAACCTGTGGCAGTTAATAAGAGGGCGGGTGTGATCAGAACCTACTTTACAAGAGTAACATGCAAGGGGTAAAGAATGAAGACATCCAAAGCAAAAGTAATGACCTGAAAGAAACATGGAATGGTTTAAAGATGAATACTTAAAAAGGAAGGTGGATCGGTCTATAAGCACATTTCGGGCCAAAGCAGCTTGCTAACAGAAACATACTACATAGCATTGATACGGATACATGACATTGTATGGCCAGGACACCAAGTTTGGCATGTCCCCTATATTTGGAGCCTAAGTGACCTGAACGTATGACAGAATATTTAGGTATAGAGGAGTATTACCAGTGTATTTTATTTGTGTGGTTTTAAGGGTTTGGGTGGTTTCAAAATCAAAATTTTGGGCATACCGGTACCAAGAGAGTCCATAAGATGCACTCTACCCCCATTTGATTGGAGAGGATGTTTTGAAACTCAAACCAGCATCATACAAAGGTGCCGAATGACGGCCTAATAAATGTCCCAAGATTGATAGGGACTATATGCAGCTCTACCCCCATTTTATCGGAGAAGATGTTTTGCAACTCAAACCAGCATCATACAAAGTGCCAAATGACACCCCATTAAACATCCCAATATTGATAGGGACTATATGCCTTCTACCCGTCACTTAATTTAGGGTAAGTTTTTAAATGCAAATCTTCATAAGTTGATTGTCTATTGCAAACAAGCTAACTGTAGTAAGATGTGTAAAATTTAAAAATAAAATAAGGTGCCTCAGTGCTAGGAGACTCATGCTACTACAAGGTTCACTAACGATAACGAAACAAGCAGCGGTAACCCCTCACTCCCACCCCATTTTATAAAGAAGTTCTAACCTAATAAATGTGTCCAGAAATCAATAACCAAGTGTTTATCCCCCAAATGCTCTAAGGACAGCTAAAATAGAGACTAAAATAGTAGTTGCCCAACTTTCTACTGTGTTTGATTCAGGCTTGGTTCAGACCTTGTCAGTCCGGTTCAGGGAATTGGCCTGAAATGCCCCATGAATAACAATATTAGTCAGTTTGGTTAACTCAAAATGTTGAATAGAAAATTGAGGTAAGGAGTCTCGACTTAGTGTCCGAGGATTTTTGGCCATTATGCCAACCTAGGAAGCACGGACACACCAAAGACAGATGCCATGTCAGTTTTGTGTTCGTGTCAGTTAAGCAACAGATGTATCAGAAACAAAATGACCCTCCAAAATACACCATGAAATGCCAAAATAAATGTTGTTCTGTGTCGACATGGTCTGTATTGTGCCGTGTTGTGTCACATTTGTGTCCTTGCAACATAAACACCAATCAACTGACAATATCGGTATGTTAAAGTAGCGAACAGAATTCTGTATAAAGTTATATAATACTCTTTGAATTAAAAGGGTTAAACAAGACAGGTCTGGGTTTAGCTTAAAACAGGTTGAGCCATAAAATGGCCTGGTTTCTGTTGTGAACATAAACATGTTGACCCGAGAGTGGCCTGATGCAAATATGACCTGACCAAACCCACTCCCACCCTTACACAGCAACCTACTAATCATTAACATGATTAAGCATAAAAGAATGAGTAATTATATAAAAAACAAGAATAAGAAACAAATTGTTTTAATAGCCCCACTGTAGCTAATACCTGCTGATGCAAAGCATCAACGAAGTTTCCAGAGTCCAAAGATTGACAGAGCTGACCAAGCCTACTTGCAGCACTTGGAGATATATCCCCGTTGTTAAGTTTGGCAAATAAAGCCCCTATTTTCTTAGAGTTATCCTCAATTTCTCTTTTTTTAGATGGATTCGCACGGGGACCACCAAGAGCTTCTGATGTCTCATGATATAGTCTGGTCAATGTAGCTATAATGGGTCTCAGTTCACCTGTAAAGACAAAACAAAAGGAGATCATATGCAACCTGATTTATATGGGTTCTCAGATTTTTTTAGTGAACAATGTTGACAAACTGGTACAAACTTATACTGGAAAATATAAATTTCAACATGTAGAATATAGCAAAATGGGGTCATCTTCAAAAAGAGAAGCAAGAAAAGCAACAATACAAATATTGATTACATCATGCTACAGTTTCCGAGATTGAAAATTACTAGCCATTAGCATAGTTTGCAGTATCAGCCGATACTGATCCAATAAGGCTGATACCGATATGGTTTGGCATATCATGATCTGATACCTACTAATACTGACTTATAACGACATTTGGGATCTTTTTTCCAGTCAACTTGGCAAAGAAAATTGAACGCAAAAGTCAGCAAGGGTGTATAAGCATGTAAAAGAAGAAAAGTTACTTCGCAGGTAAATCACTTGTCAAGGGTGACTACTATTTCATTAAATTTCAGAACTAGTAAGAAACAACATAGAAAACACTTAAATTATGCCTATATATATAATATTTTTCTAAATTTTAATAATTTATTAATAATAATTTGCTTTCCGATACTCCGATACGAAACCGACGATAGTGACGATATCGCTAATCCCGATACCCAATACTGATTCCAATACCCATACTGGGAACCTTGGTCATTAGCTGGCTGCTCAATAAGTTGTTCCTCATTGTTCTTCTATTACCATACTTTTAGATATCAAAAATTGAAACAAATAAAATGAATGAACAGGAAACATGAATGCCACAACAAGATTATATATCATGCAAGGCTAAGAAACAACTCCGCAGAAATTGATATTTTATTTCCGAGAATGGTAATGATTAATAGTTTACTCAAATGTTAAAGTAATACCAAAACCAATAACAATAAGAAAATTTTCTTTGTGGGCAATCAAATTGTTACATCAGGAAATCCAACTTCAACACATCTCGAGTCTCCCCGGCTATTAACATTATGCTGTCTCATGCACCATGTTATAGTAGGACGGTGTCAATGGTATCTAGTCAACCTTCTGTAAATCTCAAAGTACCACATGCAAGTCACAAGCATAAGCAGAGGAGGAGAAGTTTAGAAACAGAAAAGAGTGGAGGAAGAAAAGAACAAAGAGCTCAAGAGACAACTGGGGGAGAGAGGAAAAGAATAAGCATTATGAGAAACGGCACTGGACAGCTAGGAAGTGGACACTCCAAATACACTAGGACCATAGTTATTAAAGGCGAATAAGCATTATGAGAAACGGCACCGGACAGCTAGGAAGTGGACATTCCAAATACACTAGGACCATAGTTATTAAAGGCGCAAGGCGCACCTCAGAGCAAAGGGTGTAAAAAAACAAGGCACACGGGCCTCATGAGGTGCACATTTATTCAAAAAATTTAAAATAAAATTTATAAATCATATATGACTATATGTAATAGACATTGAAATTGAAAGTAGACATGCCAGAGTGGTAATGACGCATGACTATCAAGTGGGTTTTTTTTTCTTTTGATCTATCGAGCAGGGAAGCTTATGAGAGTTTAGGGTTTTTTTCTCCTTTAGATCTTAAGTGACTTTTCAGTTTCCAAGAGACATTAATTGTCATATCCAAAGGCTATGTTGCACGGACATTGATACAACATGGTAAGGACACGGCAATACGGACACAACACATATTTTGGTGTGTCCTAGAGTATTTTGGAGTTTCATGGAGTGTCGGACAAGTGTCCGACACGACATGATACACCCACATTTTTTTAGCACTTTTGCTTCCTAGTCCAGTGATGGTCCTACTCACAGGAAAAAGAATATTGGTTAGTAAAATAACATATAAAAGGGAACATAAAGCAGCATATGCATGAGGCGCGCCTCAACTGGGCATAAGGCTCCCTGAAGTGCGCGCCCTAGAAAGGTTGCCTCGCCTCACATGTTCTGAGACACGGATGTTGGAGCCTCGAGCCCCTCGTGCGCCTCGGATGTGTCTCTGAGAACTATGACTAGGACACACTTAAATAGCATAGTTTGCAGTATCGACTGATAACCGACACCGATACGGTTTGGCATGTCCCGATCCGATACCGAATGATATCCGATACTAACCGATAGGGGTCTCTTTTTCGGTCAATTCGGTAAAAAAAATTGAACGAAAAAGACCAATCATTAAGGGTGTAAAAGCATAGTAAGGTTGTAAAAGCACGTAAAAGAAGAAACCTCATCTATCGCATGAAAACCAATTAGCAAGGGTGACTACTATTTCATTCAAATTCAAAACTACTAAGAAACAACACGAAAAATACTTAAAATTATGCATAAATGTATAAAATATATTTTCCAAAATGATAATAATTTATTAATAATTATCTGTTTTTCGATACCAAAAAATCCGATTCTCCGATCTGAAACCGCCGATACTGTCAATACCGCAGATCCCGATACTCATAGAAATGGTTTGATACCAATTCCGATACCGATACTGCGAACCTTCCTAAATAGGTGCCATGTTCGTGTCGTCGTGTCTTTACTATGTTGTGTTGTGTCGTGTCCTATTTTTGGTTGTGCAACATAGCTGGTAAACAAAGAGAAGATAAAATCAAGCTCAAATTGCATTTATGCTTCAAAAAGCTATTTACATGTTTTCAACTTAAGATCTTGTAAGTTCAACAATAGAAGCTCACTAGATGGCCTTGCATCCTATTGGAGGGGGCTGCAAAAGAACCAAGGCAACCACCTACACATCTAGGCTGACTCTTGATATGTTAATAGGAAGCAAAGCACATCATTAAAGTCGGGTCTTGCCAAAAAGGTAATACTCCAATAATCGGTTGCTTCTAATAATCATGTAACCTTTGAATATGGATGCATTAGGCCTAGGCTGCTATAAAGAACCAGGGCTGATGAAACTTAAATACAAACCTTATATGCATATTAAAGAATCATGGCTGGAGAAACTAGAACAGGACCGAGCTGCCATATATACACATCAAAGACTACTATTTGAAACAGATCCAAATGCGCAATATGCAAATATTAAAGACGCTACTGCTTCAAACAGATAAGAGGGTATATGCTTGCAGGTGATAAAATAATTACCAGGAACGTTTGAAGTGTCCACGGTTTGCACTGTGGGTGGAGGAGCAGCAGGCGCAACTGTCTGAAGCTGTGCTGGCTGTGTTGGACTAGAGGGTTGTGCAGGACTAATACCAGGCCTAGGAACAAAACTAGGGTTGGCTGGCATGAAGCTCATAGATGGTTGGGCAGGTGCCATGGCTTGGGGAAAGTTAGGAGCAGTAACAGGAGGACCTACTGGCGATGCGCCAACACCATGAGGAGCATGTGCAGGAGGTCCAGACTGATACATCTGATTGCCAGTACCCTAGATCAAGCATAGAACAAAATAATCAATTATCTCAAAAAATCACAATCAGTAACTTTTGCATACAAAAAATATAAGAAAATACCGAGTACAATTGAGAACCCAAGCTGGGCTGCTGATATTGCTCGACATTTCTCAGGGTAGGTGGGGTTGCTGGAATAAATGTCTTGACAGTAGGCTGTGCTGGGACAGGAGGCGGGGCAAAATTTTGCTGCATAGAAACATAATAGCCAGGTTGACATGCTGAGAACATGAACATATAACCAAATACTATTTCATTTATGAAACAATCAGAAAACAACAAAGGGCCTTTTAAGTGTAAATGCATTTTACAACATACAAAGAATAGCATTTTAATTTAAGAGAGTTAAAAGTTTCCATATAAGTCTTAGTTTCATACAATATATCTATTACTAATATATAACTCAAATATAAGGATATGAGTAATTTTTTGGTGTAACACTTTCTTATCTAAAAATATCATTATTAATGGATAGAAAGGTCATTTAGTCTCCGTAGTAATCTAAACTATAATAATCTCTCTCTCTCTCTCTCTCTCTCTCTCTCTCTCTCTCTATATATATATATATATATATATATATATATATATATGCTCTTTGTCAAGGTTTGAAGTATCGGTATCGGACCCTTCCTATGAGTATCGGGATCGGCGATATCGTCAGTATCGGTGGTTTTGGATCGGAGTTTCGAATTTTTAGGTATCGGAAAACATATAAATATTAATAAAACTTCTAAAAAATGAAGAAAATATTTTATACATTTACGCATAATTTTAAGTACTTGTGTTGTTTCTTAGTAGTTTTGAAATTTAATAGTCAGTCTTGTTGGTTGGTTTACTTGCGATAAATAAATTTTCTTCATTTACATGCTTTTACAACCTTACTATACTTTTACTCCCTTGTTGATAGGTCTTTTTTCTTCAATTTTCTCTACGGAATTGATTGGAAAAGAGATCCCCAACGTCGGTATCGGTTGGTATCGGATCAGGACGTCAAATTGTATTGGTATCGACTGTATCGTAATTGGTATCAATCGATACTGCAAAGTATGCTCATGCTCTCTGTGCACCACATGTTTTTATTTCAATATCCATAAAAAAATGTTCCATGAAAAAAAAATGCAACGACGCACATCCCGGGCTAATGCCGAGGAGGCAGCTGATCAACAGCATCGCCCACTCAGGCAGTGCCCCTTCAAGTTGGAAGTCCTCGAGCAGACTTACGCCGGTCCGAACTTTGATTATTTTTTATGCTTTTTTTGCTTAGGGTCAAATTTTGATTATGATGGATTTTTTTGTGTATGGAGACTTATCCTTCAGTGGCGCTGAGAGCAGAGTTGTCGGCGACGATCAGGCACTCGCACCGGCAGATCCATAGTGGTTCTGCTACCGGAAGCTCAAGGACCAGAAGTATCCTTCGTCAACGAAAAAAGCTAAGAACGAGGAGACTCTTCCGCCTCCTCTTCATCTTTTACCTGTGACGGTGAATGTTTCGGCTCTGCCGACGAGCGATGTAATGATGGGTAGTTAGTTCTGCGTAAGCATCGATGGGAAGTCGTGGAAGTCGACGGCGAGAGTTGCCAGGATGAAGGCTTCGTGTTCCGTAGGAAGGTGGTACTACGAGACCATGTCGCTCTGAGGAACGATGGCAACGTCAATGTCGATGTCGTTGACGCAACAGATGCCGATAGCGAAGTAGATAGTGATCACGTCGGTAGAGGCACAACCCAGAAGTTTTCCACATCGTTGGTTTCTTTACAGAAATGCCAGTCTGAATAATTCGATCAAGAATTTTATGTCGTGTCGACTATTTTATAGCTTTCACTTACATGTATCCTTCTCTTCTGCCATTGTGATTAGTTCCTCAAATAATCCACTCTCTTCTCCTTCATGTCCAGGTGTTCAAATTAGTCTCTGTAAAATTTTAAGAATTTTTTTCAGGTCTGGTTTGATTTTGTCAAATTTAAGTATTTGTTATTCGTGAATGTTGAAAAAATCTATTTTCATTATCAATCTGAAAATTTTGTGGACATACTTGAATCTTAATGTGTATGTGGAATTGCTGATATGGATTTGGTTGATGGTCGTAGAGACGTTTCATTTTTTTTTCCTAATTGAGAAGTTTGATTGTAAAACTTTATGGAGTTGTAGTCCGTGGGAAATTCTAGATGCTTATTTATTGTTTAATTATTTTTGCTTGGATCCTTGATTTAGGAATAAGATAAGACACCTTACGGGCACAACTACATGAACACGAAAGAAGCGACAAACACATGACACCGGAAGTTTAGTATGGTTGAGATATTGATGGTGTACTTCGTTATGTTAAACCATCTTGCCATCAACAATTTTAAGGGTCGATTCTTGGTGGTGTGTTCGGGACACCCATAGGTACTATAATGAGATATTTTTCATTTTTATGTCTTTCTGCATTGGATTATGCATGTTATTCAGTCATTAGTATGCCTTTTTTTCAAATTCTAAAGTAAATGAGGCTATTAGACGTATTCTTTCATCTGCAAACTGCATAACTGCTCCCAAAGTATGAGACTTTCCAATTTCAATCTTATAACGAGGATGTTTAATGTTACAGTTTTAATGTATTTAAGATTATCTTGTACTCTGGTATGTTATTTACAGATGTTCATGTCATTCACACTGTGGATTGCACACGCAACGCGTGTGCGCCAACCACTAGTTGCTTTGATATCAAGTTACTTAAAAGAACCCTCCTAGCTCATTACCAAATTCCTTAACAAAGTCAATGGGGAGTAGCAACCTAATTCTGATATTCATGTATCAAGTGTTTCATGGAGGAAAGTTCCTATTATATAACGCAAATAGAAATCAAAGAATTTATCTAATTATAAACCAGCCATAAAATTTATGACACTTCCCTCTAGAAAATTTTGATATGATATTTTGTGTCCAACACTTTGTGTTTCCTATGAATCATAAAGAAGCATAAGATGAAAAGTATTGTCACTAGTAAGCAAATATTAAAGATTTCATAACCATTCTACTTATTAAGCTCCTTAGTTCAAATTTCTGAAAACAAACTTAAACCAGATGGAGATATTCATGCTAAATATGTTTACAAATATATACATGTAGCCGTGTTATCATGTTATATTTTGAGATGTCATTTCAAACACTCAATGCCAATGACAGTGTGTGACAACCATATCCAACCATATCCATGTCGACTAATCATAGTACATGTAGAATAGTAGGCTATATCGAAAATAAATTATGGATAAAATAAAATTGCCTAACCCCAAAAATTTGGGATGAAGGCTTTGTTGTTGTTGTTGTTGTTATAAAATAAATTAGGAGGATTTTATAAGAATTTTTTTACACTTCATTTTTTCTTTGAGACAGCCTGGTGCAGCCACATAAAAGTTTGTGGTGAACAAACTACATCAACTACAACATATTCTTGAAAATTTTCAAGTAAACGGTAGGAAGCTTAAATACTTGTAAATTAATCAAACTGAACATTTTATACATCACCTATGTTGCACGGACCTTAAAAACCAGAAGCGGGAGCGGGAGAGGGAGCGGGGGAACACAATAATTTAGAAGAGTCTGCGCTAATAACTTTTCTATGTTTATTAATTATTGTTATCGAAAATTATAGATATCTTAATATTTATTAGAATTTATAAAGTTCAGTTCAAAGTTACAGAGAGACGATTCGCATGATGATTTTTATGATGTCAAGTTACATAACCCTTAGTTTCTTTTTACTTTGATGAACATGTATTAAAAATTCTCCAACTTTATTTCCAAAATTCCTATACTTATTTAAAATTTTGATCATGTCATGGGAAACGCTCCCGTCGCAGGAGAAACGTGCTCTTATCGCCGTGGAAACGAGCTCCTAAGTAAGAACTGCTGAATCGAAATTCTTACTGAAATTCGTTGGCCTCCTAGAAAATTTTAGCTTCTAAGGCACGAACACAGCAAAATGATGACCACACATGTATCGTGTCTGTATCTATGCCCTGTCCATACCCATGCAACAAATATAACTATACCTATTTGAGAATGTCCGCAATATTGTTACAGCGTATGTTGAGGAGCAAGACACCCTTAACGCCAAAGGCGCATGGCGTTATGCGAGCCTCGTTGAAACAAGGTACAAGTTTTATATTTTTACAATAATCCAAAAACAATATATATATATATATATATATATATATATATATATATATATATATATATATATATATATATGAGGAGGGATATTGCACCATTTAATCTCAACCGTATAAGCCATGTGATCATGTGATTATAAAGCATGATGACATCATGATGACATGGCAACAACTTTTGGGATATATATATATATATATATATATATATATATATATATGGGTAAACGGGATATGAGCCATAAGCTCATATTCCTATATGAGCCATGTACTAGGATGGATTCATACATCCCATGTGCACTAGTACACTCTATTCCTATTGGTCCACATGTGCATTGGCTCATGTAGGAATATGAGCCTATGGCTCATATCCCTTTTTTCATATATATATATATATATATATATATATATATACATAGTCTAATGTAAACACTTAAGGGTCTACTTGGATTGGGGGTGAAAAGAGTTAAGTGAGGGAAAGTTAAGTGAGGAAAAAAAAATCATGCTTACTTTGAGGGTGGAGATTTAGGAGGGGGAGTCATAAAGAGTTAAGTGAAAGTTTGTTTAGCCTTCTTCTGTTCATTTTCAACCTTCCAAATCTGGAGATTAACAAGGGGAGGCGAGGAGTTTAGTTTAAAAAATCATAAATAATCCTTATTTGCCCTATAAAATATTATGACATTTTTCTTGATTTCAACCTGCTGCTCCGTTTTCCTGGTTTTCAACCTGTTGTCGTCTAGGTGCACCGTCTCTTCTCGCTTTCTCTTATTACTCGTCATTGAAAATTATAAGAAAAAAATAAAAAATCTACTGCTATATTTTTGATGCATCTGTTGAGTTGATGACCACATATATTTAGCTTACTTCTAAACGGTAGAAACATATAATGCTCATGTTATTGTGTTTGGATTCTAGTTATTTTCTTTATATATGTATCATTTTGTGAAGATGTTTTTTTGTGAAGATAATTTAAGAAGTTTTAATGAAAAACTCAAATCAAATCTAATTTTATGTCATACATAATAAGAATATTTTGGTAACTATTATATTTTTATCAATCTCCCTCCCACTCAAAGCCTCCAATCCAAGCAAGATTTAATAAACACACCCCACTTAACTCTCCCTTCAATCCAAGTAAAATTATACGTAATGACCCTCCTCCCGCTCACTTAACTTCCCTTAACCCTACTTAACTCTACTTTTTTTCTCTCAATCCAAGCAGACCTTAAAAGATGTAGAGAGTAATGTACACATCATGAAGAGCATATATATATAAAGGAAAAACTATATATCAACAACACATAATACCAGTAAAAATGATGTAGAGAGTAATATATAGACTATAGAGCATATATAATAACAATACGACTTAAAAGAAACAACATATTAAAGCAAGATATTTAAGGAAGGAAAGAAACCACAATTCAAAGCAAGAGTTGCAGTACATTATCTAACGACAAATGACATAAACCGATAAAATAAAGGCAATAGTTATATTAATGTTTTATAATACGCGTCACAAAGTTTGTCAAACCACTAAAATATCATTCACTAACTACTCTAGTACTACACTTGTAAGTAGTAACTAGATCACTACTCATCGTCATCAAACGGAACTTCTGCATTATCACCATCACAAGAAATAAGAGAGGAAGCGAGGTGGTTATGATCGTTTAAAGAAAAAAGAGAGAAGGAGATGGCTTATATCCGACTATTAAGATTATTAGTGGGCAAGGATTGTCGAGCTAGTTTAAGTAAAAACAAACAGTGCACGCACGCCACGCGCCATGGAGCTCTATGGCATGCTTCTCTGCTCAACTGAGCGCCACTACACTGTGCCATACAATGCCTCGTGCCAATGGCACATGCCCCGCCATTGAGAACATTGAATGTCTATATCTCATATCCTTATCGTGTTCGTATTTGTGTAACATTAGGAATTCTAGTAGACCCTTGATAAAAGGTAGATACATGCCTACAGCATCTAGTAGCTTAAACAATCATCCTCGTTGGGGCGGGAGAAAATACCTGAGGAGCCAGATGCGCCTGAGATGGGACAAACATATGAGGTTGTGCAGGTTGATATGCAGGCTGTTGTACTGATTGATATGCAGGCTGGTGTACTGATTGGTATGCAGGCTGTTGTAGTGATTGATATGCAGGCTGTTGTACTGATTGATATCCTCCGTACGAGCCAATAGGTTGTTGATAACCTTGACCATATGAACCATCAGGAATGAGCTGTGGTTGTGGCTGCATTGTCTCCTATCATAATCACAGAGCAGGATATAAATGGTGAAATCACATTAACCTACAGAGTAATTCAATAAGGTTATATAAAAATTCATACCTTATAATATTGCTGTGAATTGTCAACAGCGCCAAAGCTGGATACCCCTGCACCATATGTAGGTTCAGGTTGTTGTAGACTGTTATCATATGGCAACGTTTGGGATACTTCTTTCTCTGACAAAGGAAAATTTTCAAGATTAAGGTATGATAGCACATTTTCAAACTATCGAGAAAATAATGAGTGCCAAGAAGTTTTCAAAGATATAACCCAAGACCCAAATGTAAACGGTGTATTGAGTATAAGATAAATTAGATAAGACCAGAGTAACTGTGGATTCGTAGCAAATAATTTGACACGAGAATGTGATCTGGGATTGTGCAAAAAGAACGGGTTATCACGAAATAAATATAGGATAAACTAATATAAATAAAAGAAAGATACTAAAAGGAAGAAAAGTTTGCATCAGATTATTTCTTGTAACAGACAGGAAAACAACATGAAATAGCTTTACACAAAGAATCTTGATGCCCTTGAATGTGTTGGATTATTTGGCAGAAAATGACTCCTCATACATGGACTTGTTACAGAAAACATTTAGGTGGTAGGTTGATAAAAGTGAAGCGCATACTGATACCCATCAAATTGATGCAAAGTCAAATGTAGAGCATTGTTGTTTATATGTAACTGTTCAAACTTCAAAGTATTTTTCACGCTGCTTGGGGCCCTATTCCTCCCCCCCCCAACCCCCAGCCCTGCAAGAAAAGAAAGAAATATCTCCTCCCAACCCTCCCATGGCCACCTAATTGCCACTTACATCCTTCTGATCATTGGCAACTAGGAAGCATTAGGCATACAATCTCCATAAGGGATGAATTCAAAATGCACCTTTGAACAAGAACAAACAGAAAGGTCGTACCATAAAAATAGGTGTGTCATTTAAAAGCATAAGATAGTAACTGACCGAACATGCTAAGAAATTAAACGAGTTAATAGTTAGCATCTTCCATATATTCAAGTTTCAACATGTTATTACTCCAACATTTGATCTCAAATATCCAATTTGGTAAGGTATTTTTTCATATTGCATGGTTAAAACAAAGGCAGCACACAGTGTAGAACCAAACTTTTATTATATTCTTAAAAATAAATCCCCATACAGTCCACGTCTATCAAAACATGGAATTATTCTGATCAAGTATCTGTGAAGGGGTTATTAATTTTAAACATTACAAAGCAGATCTTCTCTACATAAATGAAGACGCTAGACCAAAAAAACATCTCTTATCCTTTGTAAAGCAAGAATGGTAACTTAACAGCCCGATATCTGTCATTGAAAGCCGATGTAATACTACCCATCCGTTGGTGGCACTCGTGTCTAAGTCGCAAAAGAGGATAGGTGTCATCTAGTTGCATAGGCATGGTCACAAATTAGGACACGATATTAATTCAGAATACAACTTCTTTTAGAAAATGTAGGATGTGTACGGCATCGATAAGGTTACTTATGCACATGAATGCATATCAGTATGCATATTTTTTATATAGATCTTAATAATATCTATATTTGTTTGGATAAAGGAATCGCTTCAAAAGAAATGTTATTTCTAATAAATCAAATATGTTATGCATGGCCACACCATCCCAAATCACTTCCAACTATGGTTTAGGCCCCTCTGAAACCTAAGAGATATGTGAGCTATAAATGACATGATTGCGTGTCGAGTATATGTCAGAGACACTGATGTGGATACTGTCTTCTAAAGGAGCATTGTTGCTAGTAATGATGGCATCAACGTCGTCCTATGTTGCACGGACACGGAAAAATGGTCCTTGTATCCGTATTGTGTCCTTACCAAAGTCCGTACTTGTGCAGCATAGGTGACTACACCATACATATTTGAAGATGTTCGTATCCCATATCCGTATCATATCCTTATCCTTATCTGTGTCTGTATTCATGCAACATAAAATTGTCGTCTATCAGTTCAGAGATTATTTTTGGGGTATGTAGAAGTTATCAACCAGGAATCATAGTAGCAAAGGTTGTTGATATTTCAAAACAAGTTTCCGGTCACATGGCATAAGAATGCTTCATGAATAGTAACTTATAAAAGTTAACCATGACTACTACTAAAGCATTCCAAAGCAATAAACAACTTTAAAACCATCTAAAGTCTTGATGTCTTAAATATCTGAAACCAAGATTGCTCCTTTATACATGTATTTATCAAACACTTTGGGCCAGATTGATTGACTTTGACTTTGACAACAGTCTATCCACCAGTTAAAGCAGGGCCCTCAATAGAGCTGGATGGAAGAAAAGGATCCAAATAGCCAGCTCCAAAATTTTGGGATGAAGGCTTTGATGTTGTTGTCGTAACTTGTAACAATCAAGCAACCTAATATACTTGTGGACAAAATGAAATTTCAATAAATTATACTGATGTAATTTAAATACTAGCACCACATATCATTAAATTAAATAGCATTGAAAAGAGAGAGCATCAAAAGACTTCATTACTTAATTGCTGAATAAAATTTAAATAGGTAGTGGTGTCTACCTAGCCTAGTTTGACAAATTATTAGTATGAAGATAAAGAAGATGGATTATTGAAACAATTCCTAATAAACAAAATAAATATCAATAGTTCCAAAGTGATAACGTTATTCAGCTATCTGTTGATATTTCCACTTTTCTTTCTAGAATGAGAGTACATCTCCAGTTACTATGGTAATATACATATGCATGATTTCTAGAGTTGCTGCATAGTCTGGTCCCTAGCAACTTGGGTACCACATTCTAAAATGAAAAGTTTCGGATGGGCCCATCTATTAATTACCAGGAAACCCACCTTTGTCCAAATATTTGTCTATGTAAATATGGCACAGACTCGGAGGAAGTTTTATATTCATGATAGTATTCAGGTCCGAGTATTTTGTTTATACAATAAGCAAAAAATCACATGAAAAATATTCGAAGTGAATAACAAAATAGAACTGCTATAATTGAAAATTATTCCCAACAATTTTAAGATGTTTTTAAAGGCAGATAACTTTCCATGTAATAACTTGCTAAAGTAACAGAGAATGATCATACAGCCAGAGAATTGTTTGCCTTAGTTTCATCACCTGCTGCAGCAAGTGCAATGCGATCGCGCAGGATAGCAAGCTCATGTGAAGATTCTTCGGATTCCAAGAGTTTTAGATACTCCATTGCAGTTGTAAGAAGCCCTTGACTAGCAAGCAGTTCAGCATATTTCTCAACAAGCTTTGACAGGGATGCACTAAAACGCTTTTGTCCAATTGCCAGGGCAAGTACTATGGTCTTTTCCATCATATCCTATGGAACATAGTTGTCAATTTGATAGCTATTTACCAGCTTCTAGCATAAAGGTCGTTAATATAGGGCACTACCTGAAGTAGATCAACATAACTCCGTCCCTCATAATCAGAGTTAAGGCTGCGTGACCAGATTTCTACAGTTTTGTCGATATTTCCAGCACAGATATAGCAGAGAGTTGCAGCAAGTGTGTTACCCCCAGTCATTAATCTTGAAGCAAGGGTGTCACAGAGGACAGACCATTCCTCCTTCTGTGCAAACTGTTTATCAAGCATAAGGTGCAGCAGTCAGCTACACATCAACTTGCAACATACAAATATAACCGAAGTCCAGAGGGAAAAAGTAACTTAACATTGTTAATTTAAAAGAGTCAAAATTTTAAACAACAAAGCTTCCGCAGAAGGCTTTGCTGCTGCTGTTACCATATTTTTCAGCGTTATCTGAAAACATTATTATAAAATAATTGCAGTTTTCTTTATCGCACTATTCTGTAGAATCAAGGTGCCTCCTGAGACAGCTGCCAAAGCAATGTTTTCCCAACAATATCCTCAAGTCTCTCCCCCTCCATAAGCATAGAGAACCTATATGATAAACTTAACCCTATTGATGGAGTGCCACCAGTGAGTTCTTGGATCAATCACATGTTAGCCATTACGCATTGGTCTCTAACTAGAAAAATAAGTGCTTGAGCTTGAGAAGCTTCTAGCCCAGATGATGTTTCAGGTAGGACAGTGTTGCTTAGGTAAGCATGTCACCTAGGCTCACCAAGTGTATCGATATGTACTCTTTGTTCCACAAAAGAACAAGTGATCATTTAAGTGCCTTCTCATGGTCTAATAGTAACCGGGTACACAAGAACCACCATCAAACTCGTTACGGGTACGAGAGCTCTGGTTCGTACATTTCCGATCTAGATCATTGTGGTACTCGATCCAGATCGCTAAATTTGGCAATCCAAATCAATTGTCGAATCTCGCTATGAATTTGCTTTTGCAAGAAATTATTTCAAGCAAAAAAGTTGAAAAAAGAATTGACTTCTTTGCAATTGTGGTTTCATAGTGCACTTATTGCAAAATTTGACTTTGTAGTTCATACCGTTGTTATTTCTTCATTGCTTATAAGTCACCACTTTGTTTTGCAAGTTACTTATGCAAAGAAGAGAATGATCTTATGAAAATTGTGATGACTTTGTTATTTTCTATGAAGGTTCTAATCAAGGTTTACGGTATCGGTATCGGATCCTTCCTGTGAGTATCGAGATCGGCAGTATCGGCACTATCATTTGTTTCAGAACGATGTATCAAATTTTTTTGTATCGGAAAGTAAATAATTATTAAAAAATATTAAATATTATAAGATTTTTTTATACATTTAGGCATAATTTGAAGTTTTTGTGTTGTTTCTTAGTAGTTTTGAAATTGAATGAAATAAGTCACTTTTGCTGATTAGTTTACATGCGGTGAATTTTTTTTTAATTACATGTTTTTACAACTTTACGATGCTTTTACACCCTTGATAATTGGTCTTTTTCGTTCAATTTTTCTACCGAATTGACTGGAAAAGAGAGCCCAACGTCGGTATCGGTCAATATCAATAGCGATCGGTATCGATCACTATCAATAGCAATCGGTATTGGATTGGGATATACCAAACCGTATCGATACCGGCCGATACTGCAAACAATGGGGTTCTAACTCGTTTGTCATTTTGTTTTATTTTATGTTGTACTTATATGTTTTGATTTGGCATCATTTTATTTGGAATTTTACATTCCAAATTATTGTATGACCAAGAAAAGTCAAGTTTTACATCTTATTAAATGAAGTAAAGTAACGAGGGTGAAGTTTCATATGTTCTATATAAGGTTTTCTTTCATTACATGACACAATTATCTAGTCAACTTTGAACAAGTAACTAATTTCGTCCAACCGATGATTTAAAGCGTGCAGCGAAGTAGCGAACCAAATTGACGAACCAACTCACCCTACCCCATCAGTACCAAAAATAAAAACAAAGTTGTGAATCCCATTACCATGACCCAGGTCGTACCACATTGCAGGTATTCTAAGCATGTGTCAATAGTTTGCCTTGATAAAATTGCTTAATATTCTATACAGTACTAACAAAAGAAATATTATTTAATTAATAACTAGTTTATTTTGGCTATATAATGAAGTGCTAAACATTCACTGACCATCAAAAGCATACTAGTCACGAATATGTCATATAAATAAAGTTTATAAATATTGAACTGGTCAATTTATGGAGTTGTACAGTAGATTTGAAGTGATCTTACATGCAATGCATGCTGTCATTTAAATTTATTTATTTATCCTTCAAATAGTACAGAACCAGGTTGCATGGAGATGCCTCTTAAGGTATCTGGATTCAGTCTAACAAGAATTGAATTCTGTTTAGGCCATATTTGGTTTTAGTAAGCAGGTTCAAGTGATGGTTCATTAAAACAGTTTGGGAATGAAAGGGGAAATACATTGCTACGTTGGGAAATGGGTGATAGGTACAGCTGGGGCCCAAATGAGAGCTGTTTGGCCAAATTTTATCTTCCCCTGAACCTCCATTTTAGTGGACACAAAGCGAATGGTGAAGAAGACAAGTGGCTAGGTTGAGCTTGGTTTGGTAAACCAAACTCAAATGTGTCATCCTTATGTTAACTTTCTCTTGTTTCGTATTGGGTAAGGTTGTTTTAGGTCTACAAAAAAGTCTAACTCCAAATTGTTTGTATTGTATCCAGCAGGTTCTATTTTCACAATAGCTCTGTATGCATACTTTTTTTTAAAAAAATTTATTAATTCTTTTGCATTCAATCGAATCTGATAATCTTAGCTTAAGTTACCTTTTGCTCATAGTGTTTTGTATTGAAAATGCTATTAAGGATACTTGTTTTGTTTCTTCATATTCATATATTAATACATGTAAACAAACATACAAATATTTCTGTTGTCTATGGTGTATCTGTACCCAAGAACTGATAAAGAAATTGGCATATTCCATATTGTATCGTATCCATGGATGGGTCTGCCTATATATATATATTTTCTACATATAGGGGAATGCCTTGCTAGTAGTGAGTTTTCCACCACCTATGACCAATTACAACCTTGGTATCTAACAACTAGAGAACAGCTTTGTTATAGAGTTGCCTACAAGGGAGTCATTATAGATTACTATTATTAATCACCAAAATCGACCCTTATGAAATTCAGAAATAGTTAACGACTATGTTATGCAGAAAATAATATGCCTTAAGCATTCCTTCTATACTCAAGATATAATTAATGTAGCAGTGGAAGGACTGGGTACTCCAATTATAATAATGCTGGGTCAGTTCTTATCAAGGTTGAGATGGACTTGATCATCTCAAAGATGGTCTGAAGAACTTATATCACATGAAACTGGTTCTGGCAGAAAGTAGTAGTAAGGCCAAGCATAACGACTCAGAATTCAATTCAGAAGAAAACCAATTAGGTCACTAGGCAGCTCGGAAAGAATCTAGTGGCCAAGTTTGTGAAAAAGAGTAGCGATCCTTAGAAGAAAACAGTATTATTTTGTCATGATTTAGATGGATATAAGCATAAAACAAATCGTTAATAACATTAAGTGTAGTTGAGGTGAGCATAAACATAGAGAAGTCTTTAATTAAATGCAGAATTTCACTGTTGCATGTATTCAAGCATGGGTGGATTACAAGCTGTAATGTTTCTTAATTCAAATACAGAATTTTAGACAATTTAAATGCTGAGTTTACAAAAAAGTCAACCAATGGCTTACTTGATTCCCAACTTTCCAATAGGCATTAATGAAGATCTAGTAATAATCTACAAGAAGACTGCATGATGAAAATATCTGTTGACACTCAATATCATTCTCCATTAAAAGTATGAACATAAATATTTATTTGAGAAGTTCAAAGATCCTTGTTAAGAAGTCAACAGGGAGGAGCAACATTATGAAGTTTACACGACTATCAGCAAAGTATACATTACTTTTTGGCGTGATAATCACAAATCTTACTGTGCAAAGGAGAGCAAGAGTTTCTTTCCACGAGCTGAGTGGCCTAGTATTGACAAGACCCATCAAATCATTACCCACCATTGCTGACACAACCTGAATGTTCAAAATCAGGAGGAAATTTTTCAGGGAAAATGTTTTACTAAAGGAGTGGTATTGCAAACTAGTAAAACAACTAACGCTCTCCCCTACTCTCACAAGATTCCTGTTATTATGTCAAACAGATAGAATGTATTGACAAACCATCTTATACAAATGTTGATAACAGAACAGTTAAATGATGAAATCAAACCTTTAGGTAGGGCGAGAGACTATTCTTAAGATATTGATCCCGAGTAATTTCCCACAATGATGGACCTCCCACATGAGCAATAACCAATGCATCAGCCATTCTATTTGCTGAAATGCACTGTACTACTGCTCCATTATAGTCTCCCACAACTAAAGCACGTTGAATTCTTTCATCAATTGACGCGTCAATTGAATCAGAACTCTCCTGGGGCTCCTCTGCTTCTTTCCTTATTTCTTCATCGTTAGGAACTCTGCTATCCTCAATGATGATGTTATCATCAGAAGACTGCAGATTGTTGAAGAAATCCTCTGCATTGTCAATCCCATATGGACTAGCTTCACAACCTTTGTACAGGGGCTTCTCATCGGGACACATGGTGTTAGATAATTTTTTGCTAAGTTCATCGAGTGTATTCCCACTTCCTTCATTAGGCACACTGAAACCAAGATGAGCAAGTAATTGGGTCCTAGATGTACCTTCTTCCTCAAACATAACTTCCAAAAATCCCCATGTCTCTTTGTCCTCTTCAGACCTGGTAAAGAAAATTGGAGTTGAGATCAAACTGGTATCTGGATAATACGCATAAATCACTTCCCTGGACAAATATGACATACACAGAATCTTTAGACTTCTTATCACATAACACACGTAGTGAGGACTTTTCCCCATCTTTTATTGAAGCTTCAAATTCAGTGGAGCGGCTCACCAAACCGTGTTCAGTAATCAAATTATGCACAAAAACCTGCATTCAAAGGGAAAATAAATGCAAGGAAGAAGGTTTAAACATAGAATAAAAATTTCTGTCTAACCTCAGAACCAGCAGCTGATTGACTAGGTTGAAATGTAACAAGCTTGCCTCCAAAAGCGAATGATGCACCAACAGGACGTTTCAACCACTTTGGAGCTCTCAATCGTGCTGATTGCAAAAAGAAATGATAAAGCCAAGTAGAAGAGTCCAATCAAAAGCAAATTGACCAGTGGCAGGCAAAATGATATAAAAAGTCCAGTATTAAACCCTGTATCACAATTTAAGATGAACATGTTTTTTTTACTGGAACAAGAAATCACACATATTAACTGGTAACTTAGTTGGCATTAACGAGGTCAAAAATATTAAAAATCAGTGGCAGATGTTAGAACTTAGAAGCAGCAACAGCAGAATAAGAAAGCTTTAGCTTTGGTGTGTTCACACAAGTCATCTATCTTTTAAACAACCAGTAACCATAGATACTATGTGAGAAGAGAAGGTTCCATAGTATACATGATTTATTTGTGATATATAACTAATTCATGTCTAAAGAAAGGTCGCATGCTTAGAACACGCAGGGAACTTCTTAGTTGAGTAGATTGTGTGAGGCTTCAAGAACTCGGAGGAGTGCTAGAACTAAAGCGACACACGCACGTGGTGGTCACTCGAGGGATTCTTCAAGCTCTTTGGTCACGAGAAATGTGTAAAGTAAATCTAAAGTGGAAGAGTTATTATGAACTGACTGAAGAGCATAAAGGTCTTATCTCAAACAATTCGAAGAAGGGTGACGATAACAAGGTGCAAGCTTTACAATATAGTGATGTTGACGACAATGGTGATGATTAAAGGGACATCGATTGTTGAGGATCTACTACTAGGTTTTACCACAAGAATATTCTTATCATTATCATCATTTTGCTACTAGACTTGATATGATCTGGTTTATTGGAGATAAGACATATTAAGTTTTGGATCATATTGTCAAACTTTACATGTTTGGATAGTTGGTTATTAATGCCTAAGTAGTAGCTAGTTGTTTTTCATGTTTACTTAATTACCTACATGATTAATAGTTATTGTTTAGACATATTTGGACAACTAGTTGCTCAATTTAATTGCTTTCATTTTGTAGATTTATCATGGTTGGTAGTTATTTAGTGGTTACACATTAATAAATCTTAAAGCCTATATTGTTCAATATTTACATGTTAAAGTAATATCATGATTTGGTGTGGCTTCATTTAAAATTAAACTTTTGTATAATATTTTTCCTTTTTCAATTAGTTTCATGACATCTAATCATTTTTACTATATATTATTTTTTTGAGATACAGATGTAGCTTCATTCTGCCTAGGCAGTAGACCCCTCCTCACCAGCGGGCATTTCCTTGTTTAGAACATTGATTACAAATCATGTTTTCTACTATGCTAGCTAGGGCTGAAATAGGGATTGGATTTACCATACCCGACCTAATAGTTTCATCAGGTTACGTTGGGCTTCAATGCTTCCAGGATTGTAAGTTCCAGCTTCCAACCAAAGAGGAGTTGGACAGTATTCTAGTCAGCCCTCAAACCAGGACAATTTTTACCCACCCATTTCCAAGACAATCTAACCTAAAAATGCAGATATATGTAATTCACAATATCATAAAGGTTTTTCACTAAATCCGACAACACCCAATAATTGTATCCAAGTGTTTCCTAATTTAGTGTCACTAGATATTCCCCTGCACAGCCAAAGTTTTTAATCTTACTCCAAGATTTTGTTAAATCTAATATGTGGTAACAATTAGAGTACATATCAGCTTAAGGTGCAATGCAAATGTGATGATAATAGGCACAACAAATTACTGAGATGATAATACGTACCTTTTGACACCCTTTGCCAGAAATCCTCTATTAAATTAATAGTTATCAACACTTTTGTTGATATAGGTTTCAATTTTATGTTACTAATCAACATTCTTTTTATTATCTAACACACAGAATCCTCTCCTATGACAAAAACAATATTTTACCTTGTTAATTTGATTTTAAATACACAAAATACCGCAGTCCTCACTTTCTTATTTCCTCAAGCCAGACTTAAAAATCATCAACTTTCCAGTAAACCTAGATACACTTAGGGTCTGCTTGGTAACGGTGTTTTCATCGGTTTTGGGGTATTTTGGATCCGACCGTTTATAAAATCTCTGCTTGTTAATTTTTTGAGGCACTGATTTTGGTCAGCTCAAAAACCTCTCCAAAACCGGTGTAATGTAATTTTGGGTGGCTTTATAAACACCCCAAATCAGTGGGTTTTGAGCGATTTTATTATTTTATTCCATTTATATCCTCACCAAAAATATATAATTATAACTACTAATACCCTACCCTATTTTTTCTTTCTCATTTGTGTTTCTCTTCTACTTCTTCCAAACTATAGCTACTTTTCCGGTCAGTTTTTAAAATTTTCTCTCCTGCTTTCATCCAGACGTTTCTATTATTTCATGTATTTCTATTATTTTGATCAAATATGGACTTCTACATCCTGATCGAGCAATCAGTCCTGGACTGAGTGGCAGTTCCCGCGCTCGGGACCATTTTGTTTATACATGGGCATATAGGTAATTTTATTTGTGTAAAAAAACTTTCAGAACCGCTCGTTAATGAATTAACAAGTATGAGTTGGACTAGTTTAAAAGCCGCTACTTAAAACCACTCAAAACCAGACCCCTCATAACCGGTACTCTAAAAACACCTCGTAACCGCTACCTCTACAATTGCAAACAGACCCTTAAGCAATTTTCATTATAGCTATTTACGGTTTTGCTCCCCTCTTCCGACATAAAACACTTAGGAGGCAAATGGGGAACATCAAGTGGCAAAAATACACAAGTCAGTTTGCAATTTTTGGAATGGTATAATTAAACTGATTAGTTCATAAATTTATCACACTAAGTAACAAAGCTTCATGTGAATGATAAAATAAAAAATAAACACGATGTTGACACTATGATTCTAATCATAAAATAAAATAAAATTATTCATTATCAAGAAACACACTGCTGGCAATATGCATAATCCTCAATTCTACAATCTACAAATAAAGGTACAATAAAATGATGTTATCTTCAGCACCAAAAGTCATCCAAATACTGCAAAAGACAGGACATTTAAAGTTATGTATCTGGAGCACCAAACTCACCATCCCCTGTAGCTACCCTACTGCAAGCCTGCAAAATGTATACAAGATAATTAGATGAGATATAACTTAATAAAGAGAACGAGACAACATCGCAAAACAAAAACTAAAAACAAAAAAAATCACAAAATCCAATCTACTGGAGATAACAAAAGATTTAAGAGTTGTTCTCAACAAAAATTGATGGTGCATTGCTAATTTTTGAAATTATAAATAAAAAGCATATTGTTGTGTGCTAGCTAAGATTTTCCAAAACTTAAATCCTTGGTCAGAAAGCAAATAATCATCACAATATTTTCTATATTTCACTATTTACAGGAGATAGGTTGAAAATAACGTAGTTATTGCTTTATCATCAGATTCATCATGTTCGCCCAACATGAACACTGATACAAAATTATAGTTCTACAGCTAATAAACGGTATTAATAATCTCAACCAAGGCAAGAATCAGATTATAATTTCTAGGTATTTCTTGGAAAGAAAGTTTGCCAGACAAAAGAAGGGTGTTAACATTTGCATTATGGTAGCGTAATGCAAGTGGGAGTTGACATTTGCACTAAGTATGTCAATTTAACAAAACAAAGTCAAGAGTATCCAAATAAGGGAATCTATATGCACTTTACTGAGTTTATGATTGTATTAACTTCTTGCAAGTATTATAAGAAATTTTTGTACTGGAGCAACATGGTATGATTTCGTCCAAGGTTCGCAGTATCCATATCGCAATCGGTTTAGGACTTTTCTAATGAGTACCAGTGTCAGCGGTATCGCCACTTTACAATGGAGTTTCCGAGTTCTTGATTCCAGGAAACCAAAAATAAGAAATTATTTTAAAAACTTTTAAAACAGGGTAATTATCTGGAACCCCCCAACGTTTGACCACTTATCATCGAACGCCGCCCTCTCATCCCACGTCGTTTTTCATCAGGGTGCCCCCTTCCGTTGTCATTGATTCAAAAGTTCCGTTAAGCTTGCCTACGTGGAATTAATACATAGTTGATGGACAAAATACCCTCCTTTTAACTCTTCTTTCCATGAAGAAGACAGATATTTTCTGTTCATGAGTTCCTGCCCTGTTCTTCTCAAATTTGTTTCAGCAAACTGGATATGAATGTATCAGCAAACTCCATTTTCAATGAAGATGAAGGAATTACTAATATTCTGTATGTATGTTTTCTTTATATGTAGATTCATTTGCAATGTAATTGAATGCAATTCACTTTGTAATTCTAAGTATAGTGTATAACTATTATTAATGAATAAATATGGTTAATGCAATTGTACTTTGTCAATTTCTCTACAACCATGAGCTTTGAATCTTGTATTTTTCTCTTCATCAATAAATATGTGTTGGGTGTTTGAATACAGACATGTTAGTAGTCCAAACTTAAGCTTTGAAATCTTGTATTTTGCATATTCTCCGTCATCTCAAGATTTGAATTTCCAAAGTTTTAGTAAGTCGTCCAAACTTTGGGATTTGAATCTTCCAAAAGTAGTAGTTCAACAAAAAGAGAAATCCAATTAAAATTACATAACTATTTTGAGACAGTTCTATAAATTTTAAGGTTTCATTAGAAAATTATGTATATACGAAACTTAGGGATTTAGGGTTCACAATTTGATTGTTTGAGGACACAATGCAATAAACCTATGATGAAGTCACAAGAGATGATCTATTGGAGTTGAGAATTTGGAGAAGAAGAGAACTTTTGGTAGGTATATACAATTTAAACCCAATTTGGGGATTTAACGTTCAAGCAAATGAATGAGTTCATGGAGAAGAAACTGACTAACGGATCAGACAATTAAAATGATGGTAAATTCTTCTATCAACTAAAAATTAAGTCCATGTAGGAAAATTTAACAGAACTTTTGAATCTTTGATGTTAAGAAGGGGGCTCAATGATGAAAAAAATAATGTAGGGGAGTTCGATCATAAGTAGTCAAACGTCAGGGGGGATTTCCAAACAATTACCCTTCAAATACTTGGTACATTTAGGAACAATATTATGTATTATTTGTTGTTCCCCACATGTTTTGAATGGATTAATATTCAACATCAACCAATATTTTTTTGTTTTTGTTTATTACTTGCTTTTATAAAAAGTACCAATAAAATAGAATGTCTATAATGGAATAATATTAAGACATACAAGGAATCTATACTCAGAAATCTGATACTCCAATCCGAAACCGCCGATATTGATACTCATACGAAGGGTCCAATACCGGTTCCAATACCGTGAACCTTGGTATGAGCATGTTGATCTCCAACATGATAGAAACATTATGTCAACATTGTTTTTTTACCATATTTCTCTCCTTTTACCACATTATGTCGACATTGTTGATCTCCAACGGTATCGGTATCGGGCGGTACTACAAATCTTGATTTTGTCATGGATATGAACACAAGAAAATTCACATATAATTTTGATCTTGTGGAATACTAGAAAGTAAAAAAAATTATCAAGTTTTCGTTGTTTATGTTTTTCTTATTTTGAGTGTATATATATATATATATATATATATATATATATATATATATATATATATATATGAAAATTCTTAAATACAAATGGGTATCGATACAAGCAAAATCTGAACCATTGATTGTTGTATATGGGTCCTTCTACAATACAAGCATGTATCGATACATCCCATACAATTCCATACAATTGCACTGTAAAATTGTGAAAGTACAAGAAAGTCCTTCTAATCTGAACCATTGGATCAACAATCAATGGTTCAAATTTTGCTTGTATCGATACACATTTGTATTTAAGAATTTTCCTATATATATATATATATATATATATATATATATATATAAACTAGGTTCATCAGCTGGTGGTACAGTACAGCAAATAGCATCATATAGCATTCCCCACCCTGCCACTATACCAGCATATAGCGCGCTTTAGGAAGGTGGCCATGTATGAATTTGCAATTAGAAGTTTAGAACGCTCATTGTCTTCAACATAAACAAAGTTACCATTCTTCCAAAATAAACTCTCAGTAGTATGACCCAGCTTGGTGAATCGGTTTGATGTTTATATCATCCAACTAACAAACAGGAATGTACAATGTTAGATTACCTCAATATTGTATATGCCAACTTTAACATCGAATGAAGAGGCAGATATGATCCCTGGAATTCTTGGGTACCAGTGAATATCAAAATTCCAATTGGTACTGGCTGGCAGTTCACATACTATCTGCATTGCAAAAAAAGCTGAAAATTTATCCAATATAAGGAGAAAGGTGTAAACACTAAAACGTTAAACAAAGATATATTCCCATAATTACAATGAAATAAGACAGACTGAAGTCTACTAAGTTTCTTCCTTACCTCCCCCGTGGTTGTATCCCAGCATATAGTTCGATTATCTTTGGCACAAGTTAGCAAAAATGAGCTGTCATAAGGACACCATGACATAGCAATCACACCTGGTTTGATCAACATAGCAATCCAATAAGAAACAAGCTCACCCGTTATAGTTGACATTATTTTGTTGTGAATCGGGAAAACAAAGAAAAACTAAATGAGTAAAGCTATATCTAAAGAAAACAAAATGTGTATCTACAATATAATAATAAGGCTTCGATGATTAAAAATAAAGGTCTGAAGAAACTTCAAGATTTGATTGAAACATGGACAAACATTAAATGAAAATGTTGTTTTTAATTTGGAAGTGACAACAACAAGAAAGAGGAAATTTTGTTTTGATGTTGACGAATTACAACTCTTCAACGAGAGCTTACAACGAATCTCTATAACTTCAAGAAAAATATGGGAAAGTGTGCCGGTAGAAACTTGGTCAGCACGTGATCACTTAATTATGTTGACGATCCATACTCAAGACTTTGATCTGCTGCTTATGCGTTGCAGTGATTTGACGTGCTCTCTCTTATATCTTTGTAATGGCCAAAGTGGGGATCCCTTCCATTCAGCCCCTAGCGGGAAATAAATAGTACCCCCACTCCTGTCACAATTTTGCTTCTAGTTCTTGATGCACCATTAAAGAACATTTGTCAAAAGTGATCATTTGAAGTCATGTTAGCTTCGATGACTTCGTCCGAGACGTCTTTATAGAGTTTTGACGAGTCTGGAATCAGATGATGTGCTGGGAAGTCTACAAAGGCTTAACCCTTTGTAGCCTTATGAGGTATGAAGGTCATGTCGCATTGTGACAATATAATAGCCTAATTAGCTAGACTAGAATTCAGTGATGTGGGCTTTGTCATGAGAATCCGTTGTCATTCCCAATTAACTCTGTAATTACGCAAATTTGTTAGCTAACAATGTAATGACGTGTCTTCTGAATTACGAAAAAATAAGGCTAGGCATTCTTTCTCCACCGATGTATAACGATATTCGGCCCAACTAAACGCACGGCTCAAGTAACATATAGCATATTCATGGCCTTCCTCATTCTTCTGTGCCAGCAAGGCGTCCAAGGCGTGATCCATTAGCCCTTACATAGAGTAGGAACGGCTTCCTTGTAATAGGGCCAATAAGACCGGAGGCCTTGTGAGGTATTCTTTGATATCCTTAAAAAATCTTTGACATATGTCATCCTAGACGAACTCAGCACCTTTCTTCATCAACCTCGTAAAGGATTGGCATCAATCAGATATGTTTGTGATGAACCTTCTGATATATGATCTACCTTGTAGACTATAAGCTTTATGAGGTTCTTATGCGGTTGCATGTTCATGATAGCCTTAATTTCGCTGGGTCTAGGTGTATCGCTTTAGATGTAATGACAAATATGAGGAACTTGTTGCTTGATACTTCTAGAAAGTACTTTGTCGGGTTCATCTTCAATTGGTAGGTCCGTACGATTTCAAACACCGTTCTCAAGTCATGAAGATGATCCTCTTTGTAACGACTTTTGCCAGTAATGTCGTCTACATAAACGTTCCACTGTCTTTCGCAAGTGATCCCGAAAATTTGTGCTCATAGTGAGTTGATGTCACACCAACATTTTTCAAACCAAAGGACATTACCATATAACAGTATACACCTAACGGTATTCGAAATTAGGTATGTTTCTCATCATCAGTATAAATCTTGATTTGGTTGTACTAAAAAAATCCATCTATATAGAACAACCTCTCAAAGTCGCGTGTTATCAATCATGACGTCAATGATCGCAGCAGAAATTCATCCTTCAGATAAGTTGTATTGATTTATCCTTCTATGCGCATATTCACTTTGGCTTCGATTGCTTCAATAATGTTTGGACGAAACCGTCGATGTTATTTTACCGGGTTGGCATTATGCGACTTGTAGGCCGACCCAAGACATATCCTCATAGCTCCAAATGGATACATCAATATAATCGCTTAGAACTTGTATGGTAAACATGAAATAGATTTGGATTTGGATTTTGAAAAAAGTTATTAATTACTTAAAATTATAGTTTACTAATGATCATTATTCTTATAGTTTAATAATGATCATTATTCTTATAGTTAACTAATAATCATAAAATATTAATTACCTAATTATCTAAATACCAAAATAATATGATTAACTAGTAATCATAATTACTAAGTACTTATGATTAATGTGTAAAAAATTATTTTATTAGTTAATTATAACTTGAAAAACTAATTAATTAATTTAAATATAAATAAAATAATTTTGTTTTAATTAACTATTCTAATTATATAATAATATAATAGTACATAGTAATTCATTGTCTAGTTAAATTTATAATTACCTATTAGTATTATATAATTAAACATTTTTTATTTATATTAATTAAATATCATAACAACTTATTTATATAAATTATTTATATAATTAAGAATAAAATTTTCATAATTAATTATTTATATTAATTAAACATCTTAGCAACTTATGTACATTAATTATTTAAACAAACTGAGGAAAAAAATTATATTTAAAATGTCAACTTAATATTAGTTAATTGTTAATTAAGTTATTAGTTAATTAACTCTTGATTGATGTAAACTAAGTATTTAATAGAACAATAAAATTATTAAAAAAAACAAATACAACTTTCTCCCGCCCAAATTCGAATAAGAGAGAAGAATGTGTGATAGTCTCCAAGTTTCGGTTTTGGATTTTGGAAGTAATCATTACCCACTTTCCAAATCCAAATTCATGACCCAACCAAACATAGGATTCCATGTATTTGGCTCAAAATCCTGGAATCTTCAAATCTATGACCAAATCCATAGAACCAAGCAGTCCCTTATTAGGACGATAAGGCTTTGTTAGCAATCCAATGATAAGCTCTTGCTAATGAAGATGGATTTGGGTACGACGTATCGCCCACATCCACCTAAATAACCACGTCTTAGGTTTGGGGTTCGCATTTTTCGAAACGCATTTCCCATTCGAAATCCATTTGTTTTGCCCATGGATCTACCTCAACGTTTGCAATATTTTAGGCATTATCCTGCTCGATCTGATTGATCGAAAGAATGTTAACGGATAGGCTTTACATCACCTTCTCATTCAGAAGAATCAAAGAATTGTGAATTAAGGATTCATCTGCCGATAAAACTGACGCAAACAGAGGGGTTACGTAACCGAACCCATACATGCTCGATCATAGTAGTTATCGGGCTTTCCTTTAGGCACGAAGGTCGCAAGGGAATATGGCACCCTTTGTCGTTCAGACCCTATGCACATTAAAAGCTATACCCTATTTTCTTCATTAGGCAGTGCGTTGGTCGACTATACTAAAAGAATAGTGAAGGCTTCTTACCATCATCAAAGCTTATTGTTGTCACAGAAACCATAGGGTTTTGTCCACTGAACATGATTGGCAAGTCATTGTTTTGTTGCAGGTACCATAAAGAAAGACCCCTCATAATTTTCAATATTGATGCCCTTCCAATAATCGGGCCGATAGGCATGTGTTATATTTGGTTTCCTTATAGGATTGAACTCTGTAATCTTGTATTGGATGCGTCATCAGAACTCAAAACATAATTCAAATCGACATTTTCATTGATCACCCACTCACCATGGTTGTGATATCAACATTACAAGATAGATTCATGTTGTCTAGATATATTACAAGAGGGTCATTATTAATAGAAAGGGTATCGTCCTCTTCAGATTTTGAATCTGCCTCGTTCCTACTATCAAGGTCTTTTAACTAAGACTCCTTAGATTGTTGGTAGAGAATGGAGTCAATGAAGTAATTCTCTACCCCCCCCCCCCCCCCCCAAATGGTCGTTTCTACACAAAAATTGTCTTAACGGGTTGTCGACATATTTGAGACATTGATAAAGGGTAGACGGGAGGATCAAGTTGGAATGAATCCAAGGGCGTCCTAGAAGTAGGTTGTACGATGTATCAACGTCAATCATATAATAAGTGACATTTGTGTTGAGATCTCCAATAAGATATTTGAGATGAACTTTTCCTAAGGGGCTACTACTGCCGGAATTAAATCTTGTATATAGCAGTAGTACTGGTAGACAACCGATGCACGGGATGTCGGAAAATTGGAGAAGCCTCCTGGGAATAATGATTAAAGCATACCCAAGGTCGACCTGCATTCTCTCCACACAAGTAGAACTGATGTACCATCTATAATAAAGGGGCCGATCATATTGATCGTCTTTATGGAGCATATATTCTGGGGTGAAAGTTATGCTTGGAACCTTTTGTACCACTAGGTGGCAATGAGGACATGAATCCTCGTTTGTAGCAGTAGAACTTGCATGTACTCGGGCCAAAATAGTTTATGAATCGGCGAGTGCTTCCCTGAAGGTGTTTCTTGTATCCTTGGAGAGACATAGTAGCTCATGCAATGTGATACTAGCCAAAATCAATGTTCTACACGGCAGTAGGCGGGGGCACGGCGGAGAGGGTCCGCCTGTCGCCTAGGCGTTTGATACATTTTGGACATTTTTTACTATTTTACTACTTTTTGTATAATATACATATTTTAAGGGTGTTTTATGCATAACTAAGTTGTCGAACAAAGATTAATAAAATTTTAGTATTGTAAAAGTGAACCATAGGTCCATAATGCGTGAAAAATCTTTTAGCCAAAACATCTTGTCATGTATTGCTCCACCTAGGCACCCACCTACACCGCTCCACCTAGGCACCCACCTACACCGCCTCACCTCTACATACGTCGTCAAACCTCTGTTGGCTGTCTACTCAACTGCCAACCGCAAAACCGATACGAAGAGAGGCCACCTTGCGCCTAGGCACCGCCTAGGTGGCCGCCTCAACCACCATTTAGAACACTAGCCAAAATATTGGCAAGCTAGAGCAATATATCATAGGTACAAGGTTCGTTAAGTCCTTGAGATGAGATTTTTCTTCAAAGTCTTATCGAACATTATCTCTTTTTGTTTACCCTTGTCTAGGACAGTATTCTAAAAATCGGCCTAGGCGTTAGGCGGCCGCTGACCGCACCGAAAACCCCCTAGACGGCTGTCTTAGACGCTAGACGGCCCTATTCGGCCTAGGCAGGAATTCAAAATTTTCAAAAAAAATTCAAAATTTTCAAATTTCAAAATTTCAAAATTTTCAATCTTCGCATTTCAAAAAAAAAATTCAGGTTTCAAAAAAATTTAAAAAAAATTCAAATTTCGAAATAAATCAGAATTCAAAACTCAAAATTCAAAATTCAAAAAAAAAAATGTGCGTCCACCTAGGCGACCTAGGCGCTAGGCGGAGGACCGTCACACCGATTCCGCCTAGCAATTTTTAGAACGCTGGTCTAGGATTGAAAGGGTATAGAAGTCTGAACAGGAGTGACGTTCCTCGATGTCGTTGGTTGTTCTCTCTTCGGGTGTTAGCCCTACTATCACAAGTATGCCCACCCAGAGCAGGTGTCATCTGGCTGGGTAGCAACATGTTCGACTGCTACTGCTAGAGTTGTCTCTTATGACTCTTACATTTCGTTAATAAGTTCGCCGAATATGTCTTCTTGCGACAAAACACCGTGCTACAAGACTTGCCCTTCTTTCGACGAGTCTTGGACTTGGGATTGCTTGTAGCCTATTGTTTATCCTCAAGGATATCAAGGTGAATCCACATGATCTCTCTTGACTTTTGTCGTAAGTGGGACAAGAAAATTGACCCTTTAGACATCATAAGTTAATCGTCTCCATTTTCTCTGTCGAGATCGGAGTTGGTCCATCTTGAAAATCTACGTTTGGAAGGCTTCCAAACTGCAAAGACACTATTTTTGTTGTGGCTTTTCTTTTGTCCCGAGCGAAGGGTCACAGCATCAGCATCCACCAATGCTTAGATTTTATCCTTGAGGATGTAACACTTTTGTAGGTCGTATGGTGGCATATTCAATGGAACAAACAGTAGTTGGGGTCATCAATTTGATCACTTCGTTTTGCCGTTTGATGGCATGCAGCTTCAGTTTAGTAACAACATGCTCATCTTTGAAAAAATATTCCTTCTGACATTTGGACCCTGAAACGCTATTGTGGTGATCTACCTTCGATATACGCTTGTTTCCTCATGGCACTCCTACTATTAATGTCTTTCCCTTTGGGTCGAGAGGATGACGATGGAGGATGATTATTATTCCCTCCTCTGCTTCTAGCATTGAGGGTACCAAACCTCAGCTAATTTCTCGGCTATTTCAGCTTGGCTCAAAAGCACTTTCCAGGTGCTGGCTTGAACCACTCCCATGCAGACTTCTACTTTGTTAAGGAACTTATGTTTGCATATTTCAAGCAACAAAAGATAGACTACAAAACCTTTCAATGTATTCTTTGATATATTTATCTTCTCGTTGAGTTGTCGAGATCAGCGTAGTCATGGACACCTCAGAATCGTCCTCGTAGAACCAGAAAAGGAATCGAGTTTCCAAATCGGTCCAAGAGTTGATAGAACCCGTCCCGTCGGTAGAGTACGGAACCAGTCAAATGCTACCCCTTCCAGAGTTCCAACAAACAACCTCGTCATTATTGCATGCTTCTCTACTATATTTTTGGTCTGGGATAAGAAGTAATAGACATACTAATTTGGTGAGGTCGTGATGTAGTATGAATGCAACACTGGTGGCTTGAACTAGTATGGATATGGAATTTTATCTCATTCAGATGGATATGTGGATATGGTCGAACAACCCCTACTTTCTTCAATGCTTCCCTTTGTGCGAGGGAGTTAATAAGGTTCTGCATGCTCTTTAAGACACTAGGGTCGGCAATGGTTATGGCAGGTTCATTTCGATCGGTTACCGAGATGAGAGGAACCCCTTCTTCATTACTGATATTGCGTTGAACCAACATTTGTTTCATCGTCTGATTCAACTCATCAAGGGCTGCATCTCACTCCATTGTGGCCTGCTTAATAGCCTACATGCGGCGAGTGAGGTCTTGGAAACTATTCTCGGCCATGTGAGCTGGTACCCATCTCATCCTGGTAGAATCCATGGCGGAGGAAGATGCATAAATTGAGTTTGCATCGTCAACATCTGACTACGAGGCAGACAAGGAATCACCCTCAGTGGAGGCGGCAACTCGGAACTATGGGATATTGCTACACGAGACCTGGTACCTTGGAAGGGAACATCTTGATGAACCAAAACATGTTGTAACCATGGGCTAAAGTTTGGGTCCAATGAGTCTTGATCCGTGACGAGCAGGTAATTTATCACCCCTTGTCTCCAACTTTGCAGTCTGTGCGATCCCCAACTTTTCATATTGACATAGGCCACTGGGAGATCTTGGTCTCTTGACAAATTCTTTCTTAGAGACTTGCATCTCTTTGAGGTTTTAGTAGCGATAGACAATCGGTTGACCGATTACCTGGGTGACCTGCTATTGCAGAAGTCGTGTGTTACTGGTAACGAGCAAAACATGAACAGTATTTACCGTTACACGATGGAACAAATATGTGCGGACTGAAACGTAAGGGACGCTATAGTCTCAGGATGATTCAACTTCATTTTTCGTGCAATTGATTAAGCAAATCTGACGATGGCTGGCTGGTGGTAACACTATGAACGTCTGGACCCATGGGGGCTAGAATAGTAGCCCATTGTTGGAGCATATTGTTTTAGATCCACGAGATGATATTGTCTTCTGCGAAAGAAGAAGACATACCAATCCTACAAAGGACTTTAGCTTTTGAAAAGAGACATAGCACTACGATCAGCGAGGCTGGTAACTCTACGACGAGCTATGTTGGAGCTTCAGTTGTTGCCACCTCCGTAGGACACATCATGTTCGTTGAATGTTGCTTCAAATGTAGCCCTGCTGCGTACTTGAGAACTTGTCCTACCATGAACCTGGGTGTCAGTGCCACTATGGACTAGATTGTTAGCCTTTGTGCAGGTTATACACGAAGTTACGATGAAAATAGAACCCACTTTAACTTTGTCAATAGAGAGAGCCCCGTTGGGTGCTTTACCTCAGTAGATTAGTCTACCAGCAGTTAAGTTAGCTCCACAGGGAGCTGCCACATTAGCTACACGGGTAGCTTTTACAGCATTGTTGCTAGCATCTACAGCTTCACATGAAGATTTCATGTTAGCTCCACAAGGAGCTATCATAGCGCTACGCAGGAAGCTTTTGGAATCACGAAGTGACTGAGACGAAAGCCCAAGGAACCTTAAGCAAGACTTTCAAGGCTTACTTGTCCTTCGAGCTTCTGTTGATTGAACTCGATGATTAGCGTCTCAGCTACAAACCCAAGAGTCTTGACATCGAATTGCGACAACAACCTTCTCATCGGTAGAGAAAGTAGTCACTAGCAAAGTTGCCATTTGTTTTTCGTTGGAAGTCGACGACACAAGAAAGAGGAAAAGTTGTATTAATGCAGACAAATTACAACTCTGCAATGAGAACTTACAATGAATCTCTTCAACTTTAAGAAAAATATGGGGAAGTGTCCCAATGGAAGCTTAGTGTGCGCTCATTCTCATTTTATGTAGTGCTTTAAAGAAATCTCTCTCATATCTCTGTAATAGCCAAAGTAGGGATCCCTTCCATTCAGCCCCTAGGGGGCTATTTATAGAGTTCAGGGGCGTGGAAGCGACGGCATTAGCCCACAGCAGGGCTGCCAATTAGGCTAAAAAGCCTTATGCGAGGCTCAATGGCCTGCCAAAAATCCTCAATGTAGTTGTTGTCATTCCCCCTACTTACTGGAATATGGCTATGATGGCCCATCACTGGGGTTGTAACAACACTCTTAAGTATATGGGTTGTTACACCCTAATTCCCTGTTCAGTGGGTGGAAAAGGTCAAACAACATGCCATCTGTGGAGCGGGTTGTGGACTGCGGTGTTAGCTGATGGTGCAATTGGAGCTATGTGGTGGCGTTGTATTCATCAGAGTTAGCCTGCTGCGGAACTATACTGCAGCGTCGCTGACTATGCCACTAGCCCTGTTGAAGCGGGACCGATGTCAACTTGCTTCGCAAGCTCACGTTACACTGCAGAGTTGACATTCCAGGCTCTATTTTCAGTGTGTCAACACTTGTAGTACAGACTACAGAACAAAGAAAACTATAAGGAATGTTCTAGTAGAACACCATAACTTTCACAAACAAAGACAAAGAACAAATCAGTCTGTAAAGGAAGCAATTGGAGGTATGATAAGCATGATCTTGATGCAGGATGATGCAGCAAGAATTAAGGAGTTGGCTCAAGTAGCTAGCTGTCCAAAAGTTTGTTTGCCGTCATAATTATTGACCCTAGAATAGATGTTAAGGAGAAGAAGAATAACCTTTCAAAAGTATGTTATCTTTTTGTGCACAGCAGCACCATTCTTGCAGACTCCTAACTAGGTACCAGGTCCTCAAAATCATAATTTTGCCCAAGTTTGGATATTCATACATGACAATTAACTTTAAAAAATCAATAGCTTGCAGAAAAAAGTTTACTAGACTCATTTTGATAGAAATTAAAGTTAAGCACAGAATTTTAAATTATGCCTCAATGTCAGAAAAACAGATTTTTGAATGCTGTATATCCTTCCCACGCGCACAAAGGAACCTAAAATGCACAGTAGCACAACAAGAGATATAAACCAAACCTTTTGTATGTCCCACAAGTTCTCTTACAGGTGACAGTGTTTTCCTGACATCCCAAACCTGTAAAATATTTTAGATGTAAATAGAATCTGACGCATAATGAAATTTGAATTATAAGTAAGTAGTTTTAAGAAAATTACTCTGAGTGCAGGCGAACTGTCATCATCAGATGCTATGATAAGTTGCGTGGATACATCTGGATTCCATTGCAAAACAGAGCACCTTCTTTTAGTGGAATCTGAAATGCTGATTAAAAAGCATAAAACGTTTCAGCTGGTTGATTGCAGTCACGGACTTTAGAACTACAATACAATTTGAAGATTATGAGAAAACAACATACCTTGTCAGTGGTTTCTGTTGCTTCAAATCCCAAACAACTGTGAATAAAAACATGTTTATCTATTTATATATAATGTTCTAAAAGGTAGAAGAGAATGAAGAAAGGATAGAACAGTTTCCTACCAGTAATCCCATTGTATGAAGTGGATGCTAATATATGTTGGAACTTTGGATTCCATGATACACAAGAAACTTCAGTTTGAGCACTTGAACCAGCACTCTATATAACAAAAGAAAGTTAATGATAAAAGAACAGGTCAAAGTTGACACATGAAGAATAGATTTATAATAAAATATGTAATGTTTTAACCTATAAATTTAACGTATAAGCAAATCAGCCAGAACAATCAATAGTTGGCAAAACACGTGTTCAGAATCAGTTAGGACGGGAAGAACATATGTATAGCGAAAGATGCATATTTTTAACCCATATAATTACTGTATAAGCAAATAGGCTGCTTAAACCAATAGTAGGGAAAAGTTTGTGTTCAGAATCGTGCAGGAAAACCATCCAATCAAAAATATCTGTTGCAACAGGTTAGGTATATATCCAACTAAGCTTACAATGCTAGAGGTACAGCAACTTTTGTCATTTGACTTCATGGCAACCAGAAATATAACCTAACTACTATTATTTAAATTGTTTGACAGCAAGCGCAACTGGATAATATACACTTTTGGCTTTCACATCACTCTCTTGTAAGATACATTCTTTCTGCATGATTGAAAGATGGTCTAGCTACAATGCCTAAACGGATTATGGGATACAAAAAGACATCCGAATCATATGTGAATAATAGGGGCCAATTAATATATAGCTTTATTGTTGACTCAACATCTTATGAGTGGTAATTTCTAGGAGAATACCTGTTTAGGCATTGTAGCCCTAAAGTATATGTATAGAATGTCCTTTGATAATCCGAAGCAAAACAAATTTGATGACCATATTTCACAAATACCAAAACTTCCTTTCAGGAATAGAATACAATATAAATGGTATTCCTGAACTGCTGAAATGTCAAATAAAATTCAGATTTTAGGTTATGCTCCAGATACTAAGGAATACATGTTCAGTATTTAAGATCTTGCATAAGTTTGTAGAGAAAGACACATGCACACTACTGCTAGAAACATTGACTAACAAGTGCTTCGATCCAGAAAGCGAACTCTCCTATCAACATATTTTTTTAATTCTGCTTGATTCTCAAATTCTCCAAAAGAAAGAACATTATGACTGCAAAAATATCCATTGATAATCAATCAATCTACATATCTCACAATCTAAACTTCAAATATTTTGTAGCAAGGGGCATAAGCAAATATACTTTTAGGTGTTAGCAGGATGCTCTCCCGAGGGGCCTCAGACTCCAAGGGGCCTTTGGAGGAACACCAGCAGCAAATGTGAACCCCCACCCCCACCCCTTCTCTCCCCCACAAGAAGTCCTTATGTCCTTAATCATTGTCATATTGCAGGTACTCAAACAGGAAGAATGGGGACTAAACTTTGTATTGTTTTGGGTTTGCCTCAAATGTTGGACGAAGAGACCCCCACAAAGAGAAACCACCTAACACCATAAAGGTAACTACTAGAGAAGCTGCATCTTCAAATCCATAATCCAGTCCAAGATCAAAGAGAGATCAAAGAGAGCCTGCTTGAGATTGATATCGTGATAGAGCAGTTTTCTACCTACAAAACTTGGATTGAAGACTGAACCAGTGTGGGCTTCATCCCTTACAAATCGGAGTCATTCCTAACCAGTACCCAGTTACCCAATGTCTGATCCGCAATGGACATGAGCATAGATGTGAGAGGAAGCACCCAAGATGCATCATATAGTCAACAGAATCAAAGTTATTATGCAGCTTTCTTTCGTTTGGTTCAGTATCCAGTGTTAGTCCTGACAAAAGTTCAGAAGAAGGCTTTTGGAACCTTGGAAGGACCGAGCTTATGACTAAGACAGTGGTCATAGAGATTGAGCTTAGATTTCCACAAGATACAGACATCTGAGAGAGTCGGTATTGTTTGAGAGAGCACAAATTGGTACGCAGGGAGCGGAACACGCTTAGAGGCTCAAGTTGAATCAAGTCCTCATTAGAGACTGGTGGGGACTTGGGAGCAAGAAAGGATTATCCAAGAGCTGGCAGACAAATGTTGTAGCCGACACAAAGAGCGGCTATTGAGGTGCTTAAGACCACACCTAAAATCTTGTGTCTGTCAACTTTCCTAAAGAAAGCCAGGGTGAGCACAATTAGAACTTTCCATGAGCAAGTCCCCAAGACATGGCTATAATGACACCAGAGATGCCAAGTGATTCTAAGATATACTTTGGGGCAATGCTATTAAACTATATATGACAACAAATAAGATAGGAGTGTCTCTATCTCTATCTTAAACCTAAGAAGAAAGGTGATTAAGGAAAAAAAAATGTTTAACATCTTAAATGCCTACAAACTAGTATATACCAAAGCCTTCACTCTATCCAGCGATGTTCTGAATAGAGTTAATTCAAACCACAGTCTTTGTAAATGATAACCAAGACTAGAAGTCAGAAACATGTGTCTTACATTCCAGATCTTCAAAGTTACACACCAACCATCAACAAGTAGATGTCTGTCAGTCAGCTGTTGTTTCATTGAGATGAAAATAATGTACTTGAGAAAGCATAATAACACTACCAAAAACTGTGTATAGTCCCCTTTCCTTAATGATTCAGTTCTCACGAAATCTTCTTTGTTCAATACATCGCTTGAGCCGTACATTTAAAAATATGTCTACAAACCAAGGAAGTTGTTTGACACTAACCCTCCTCTGAAGTTGTACAAGTCTAATAAGACCTTAAGAGTTGATCCAAAGGATCCTTGGGGAAAAGCTACAGGAGCAAAATTATCAAACACTCGCACCTCCCCCCACCCCCCCCCCCCCCCCCAACCCCCCCCCAAAAAAAACCCACCACGACAGATTTTGCCTAGACTACATCTCCTCCTTTGGCAAGAAGGTGCTACTTCCACCTTAAGGTGTGCTCTTTTTCTTTCCATCTTTCATTATTGCCTTTCTTCGCTTTCATTTTTTATTTCGTCTTTATCCACTCTTTCTTTATTTTTCTCCTTGTTGCACCAAATATGATCATAATCGAATCTTTTTTTTTTCTTTTAACTTAGCTTTCCTATTTATGTAAATAGGGGATTTAAGGATTATTGTTGGTTTATGTCACTATGTGATGGGTAAATAAAGAAACATCTTCAATTAGAGGTGTTTGCCAAAAACCCTATAAACTAATAACATAAATGTCACTATTATCAGCTATAAATTTCTCAAGAAAGAGAACACCCTTCAATTATAGGGGTTTGCCAACTCTATAAACTAATAATGAGCTCTTATCAAACAAGTTGACTTTGAATTAAAGACAAGCTGTACACAAATACTAAAAAAATGTGTCTAACCCCTACTGTTAATTATTCGTCATCCTCCAAACTCCAATCCAGACCCCTAACCCAGTCAGGCTTTCTCCCATTTCTTCCCTCCTTACTTTCCCCTTCTTTTTTCCCTCTTCGTCTTTTCTCGTCCTCATGTAATCAACTACCGGCTGCAAAATTAGCAACATTACCCTCTACCTCACTAGAAAAAAGTACAAGCATACTTGGATGATTAAGGCACGTAGGGACCATCGGACATAGTTGACAAGAATAGAGGTAGTTAGCATTTCACTCTGCGTCTAAGAACAGGATGGGCATAGAAAGGTCAAGCTAACTAAACCATCTACGAATAAGTTTGGATGTGTTTCATTTTAGGGCATGGGAACAGGAAAATAGAGCCCATGTCTATATAGTGTACGTACTCGTATTCAGTGTTCTAAAAATCGGCCTAGACGGTCGCCTAGGCACTAGGCGGCAGCCCGCCGCAACGAAAACCCCCTAGGCGGTTGGCCTAGGCAAAAATCGGCCCTAGGCAGTCCATTTTTTGAATTTATTTTCAATTTTTTTTTAATTCTTAGTTGTATTGTGGATATTTGTTTTAGTTTTAAGATAATATTTGGATTTTAGAGCATTAAAATTTTATTTTTTATATTTCAAAATTCAAAATTTTCAAAATAATAATAATAAATAAACTAGGCGGCCTAGGCGCTTGGCGGTCCTCCACCGCATCGAGACCGCCTAGCGATTTTTAGAAAATTGCTCGTATTCGTGTCCAAATCCGTGCAACACTAGGGACTAGTTATCGTATATTTAAAAATGTTTGTATCCCATATCCGTACCCATATCATGTCCTCACCCTCATCCGAGTCTGTATTCGTGCAACAAAGATATTAACCCCGTTTCTAATTCATTAGATGCCACACTAATACCAAATATCTATTTATTAGAATTTAATCCAGTTAAAAATAAGATAATAGGCTACACTTAATACAAATATGTTTGTAACATAATTGTCAAAAGAAAGAACTTTTTTTCTGTAACTCTCGAATATATCCTCTTTTATTTTCTTATAATCTTCCTCTTCATTACATCGCACTTAAATTTTCTACAATTACAATCGAATCTGTATTGATGCAGCAATTTTAGAGAAGTGAGATCCCTACTAAGATATTGGATTTCTTGAGCTCCAAGATCAAGTTTTCATCTCTCATCTTTAGACCTCACACATGTTGCTCCAATGTGCCATCATCTAGGTTGTCTATCCTTCGTTCAGTTTTCAGTGTTTACTAGTAACCTAGTACTATCATTTTTTGAATAATCAATTCTGAAATCCCACATTCGGACATTAAATTATCAAAAATCTGAGTTAAACCCAAATTTAGCTCTACATAAAACCAACCTCTGGAAGATATAGAAGACCTCAATATGATGGCAAGCAACATACTTTTGTGTGGAACTGTAGTTCAGCCCAACAACAAAATATCCATAGTTTGCAGTATCGGCCGATACCAATACAATTTGGCATGTCCCGATCTGATACCAACCGATACCGACGTTGAGGGTCTCTTTTCCAATTTTCAGTCAATTCAATTCATAAAATTGAACGAAAAAGACCAATCAACAAGGGTGTAAAAGCATAGTAAGGTTGTAAAAGCATGTAAAGAAAATTTTTATTTATCATAGGTAAACCAATTAACAATGGTGACTATTATTTCATTCAATTTCAAAGAAAACACCACATAAAATACTTAAATTATGCCTAAATGTATTAAAAAAAATCTAAAATTTTAATAATTTACTAATAATTATTTGCTTTTCGATACCAAAAAATCCGATACTCCAATCTGAAACTATCGATACTACAAATACAACCAATCCCGATACTCATAGGAAGGATCCGATATCGATACTGCGAAACTTGCAAATGTCGTCTCCTTGTCATTTGATATATGGCTAGTATGTTGCATAAGCAACATAACAGTAAAGTAAATCACCTATAAGACCGATATTGCGAACCTTGCAAATATCAAGTCTCTCTGTCATTTGATATATGGCTAGTATGTTGCATAAGCAACATAACAGTAAAATAAATCACTTATAAGACCAAAGATTGGCAGTCCATTGGTTGAGTCCTTTGGTACATAAGAGAAGTCCTAATTCGGGATCAAGGAGGGACACTACCTGTCTCTTAACTCTCAAAATAAATCACCTTTGAGGTGCAAACACTATTCTAAAAATCGTCCTAGGCGCTGGGCGTCCGCCCGATGCCCGACTAGGCGTCCACTGAGTGCCCCCACATCCGACTGCATGTTTTTTGGGTTTTATGGACAATTGCTGCAATTTTCAGCATGAATTTTGTTTTTTTTTTAACAGGAAGACGCCTAGGCGGACTAGACGTTATGTGCTCGGTGCCCGCCCGACTAGGGCCTAGCATCTTTTACAACCTTGGGTGCAAAGTAACTACAGGAAGCATAATGAACATAAGAACTCAGCAGCAATTCCTATCAACTGATGCAAAAGTTTGATCCTATAGTTTGATTCTATAAAGAACAAAGAGAAACAAGATGCAAAATCAATTTATCTTGGAACTTTTAGGGAGTGGTACCTGGTCAAGAGTAATTAAATGCCCTAAATGAATTATGAAGTGCTCTAAGTTTACTATGAGTGATGGCAACCTCAAAAGATTTCCAACATACCCTGAGCGATGGGAAGAGATGGGGCTCTCGAGGATTAGCAAGATCCCAGATGCATAGTTCCCCCTCATCAGCTCCAGAAGCAAGCAAATTTGAGTGTGAGTTGAACTCCAAGCCGCGAACCTATAATTCCAAAGAAGGAAGTAACTGAAATCAGCAAACAGATGAACTTCCAGTTAACCATTCCTAAACAATATCTAAATGAAGTACCGGGCCCGTATGCTTCTCAAGCTTTGCAACAAAAGCGCCATCCTGATCTTCTGCACTGCAAAGCAGAGGATTCTACATTCATTACAAAAGACGTGACAAATACTCTATATAAAGAACATGTCAGCACATTAAGATCACGAAGTATGTAGTCGAGAACTTGCACAAGGGCATTAGTAATAATTATGCTGCATTGAGAGTCTCGTCTTAGAAAATAAAAATATGTCTTATTGATATGTGAAACTCTTAGAACTACAAATTTGAAATTTTAACTTATTGGCGAAGTTGTTGGATAAAAGTCCTACAGGCGAAAGAGGACTACGAGGCAAGACAGTATAAAAAACATGTCAGCACATTAAGGTCACGAGGTATGTAGTCAAGAACATTACGATGGCATTAGTAACAATTACGCTGCATTGGGAGTCTCAGCTTAGAAAAGAAAACATGTTTTATTACTTTTTTTTGTTATGGGAAACTCTAGACCTCCAAAGTTGAAACTTTTGACTTATTGGCAAAGTTGTGAGAGACAAAGTCCTATAGGCAGAAGCCGCGGAAGACAACTGCAAGGTTATATGGCCTGACACAACAGGCACCAAATAAGGCAAGTGACTTTTAAAACTAGCCAAAGAAAAATAAATATTAAGAACATATAATGGCTAAATGCCGAATTAGATGCAAGTACAACAGTACTTACAAACTAACTCATCATCATCATCCAAGCCAGGGTCAGCTGCAGAGCATAAGGTGCATGAAAATTGACAGATTCTTACCATGACATCAACCCTCCATGTTGGTGCCAAAAACATAGACAAGGCTGCTGAGAGGCCATATAATAAAACCTGGACAGCCAGTTGAGAGGTTGGTAGGCCTACATTTGGGCTATGCAGTTTAGCTCAAAAAGGAGCAAGTTACAAAAAATAACTAGAGAACAAATGGTTCTTGAAATATATCATTCATTTGGGGGGGGGGGGGCGGTGGGGGTTTTGTGGGGGGGGGGGGGGGGGGGGTGTGGAGTATGTAAGAAACTGAGTATGTAAGAAAAAAATTTCAAGTTGTACATAGTTGCTAGTAATTGGCTATGTAATCCTATTAATCAATAACCAGAACTAGACTAAGAACTGAGTATGTAAGAAAAACTCATAACATGACAAAGGGATGCAGTAATAGTTCAACAAACTGACTATTACCTTTCAGCCCTCACCTCCATCTCCTCCTCCATCTATCACCGCCTGCGCCACAATGACCTTTGGAAGTTTTTTCTCCACCGAAACAACCTCATGATCACTAGAGATTGTCTCATGGACGTACCACCCATTTGAATAAGATCCGGAGAGGGCCCAAGAAAAGCATAGGATAAGGTTAAAGGAGGATGGAGTGGAATGGAGCAAGTGGTGGCAGTGGTTTGGAGCAAAGTGACGGAGGTGATCCAAAGAGGTTCGGAGGAAAGGTATTTGACCTCAGAGATCAATTGTTCTCCTCAAAACAGGAACATTTTGGTCATTTCTTAAAGTTTGGAGTCTTTGGACGGATGATTGACAATGATTGATATATCATGGGGTTGAATAATGATTTCACAATATTTGGGAGGTATGCTACCCGCGGGAAGCTGGGAGGTATCCTGAAATTAAACCCTGAATGAACCGTGGCGAATGACAAAGCACCAAGGTGCAATGATAGTGTATGCCTTGCCCGGCAACTAACCAATTGCCAGGCATCACCTTCAAAGTTACATATTTTCTAGGGATATTTTAGCAAATGCTCCCGTTCAAAATATGGAAAGTAGCATATAACCCCCACGATTTAAAAAAAAAAACTAAAACTAAGGGATACACTCGTTCTTGTATGAAATAGTAGGGGTATATCTGAATTTTTTTTAAATTGTTCCATACAAAAAGGAGGGTATTTTTTAGTTTTTTAAAATAGTGGGAGTATATGCTAGTTTTTATATTTTGAATGGGGGCATTTGCTAAAATATCCCTATTTTCTATAGTACACGCATATCCTCTGAAATTTTCCGTTTTATATACTTAAATTCCATATCAAAATGATAGATTTCCTTTTCAAGATTTGTATTAATAATTCAAATGCCATGAAAAAATTCGGTCGAGATCTATGTCTCAGAAATATCAATTCCAAAATCAAGTTTAGGATCCACATCAGGTGACAGTAAGCACTAAAAAAAAAAACTTTTATCAAGAACAATTCAGGAATCCAAACACGAAAATTAACATACTATCGAGATCCTTGCCATCTAAAGACTTAGATGACAAATCTAGATTACCAATCCTCCAAATTGCATCAGTTACAAAATAAGAACCAGATCGCATCGAAATTCGAGATCCAGAAGAACGGAGCGAATTACCGGATGAGCTTGTGGGGATTCCACACGCCGATGCTCCCGTCGCCGAGGCCTCCGGCTATGAGGCCGAGAGAGAACTCCTCCTCGGAGGAGGAGGAGGCGGGGGGGCGGCCCCACGAGAGGCGGTTGAAGCGCTCGGCGCTGGGGGCGGAGGCGAGGAGGGGGAGGTCCGGGGAGTCAGAGTGGAAGTCGAGCTCGAAGATCTCGAGGTTGGCAGAGGAGCTGAAGGAGAGGTCGACGGCGCCGGCCATGGTGCCGGCGGCGAGGTAGGGGGCGTCGGGGGCGAACGCCACCAGCGCCGATCGGGACGCGCTCTTGATGCACGCCATGGCGCGGGAAGCACCGGATCTAGGGTTTTTGGAGAGGGTTGGAGTGAGTTTTGGCAGTAGACGGAGAGGAGGTTACGAACAGGGAAGAGAAATTTGGGAGGAGAGGAACGGAGAGAGAGAGAGGAGTATTATTAACGTATATTTGGAGTGTTCTTCTGAAGTATGATTGCCAGGTAACGATCTTGGTCGGTTCGGGTTGAAGAGCCTGATTCGAATCCAATATGACACCAAAAATGGTGAACGACTCATCCATTAATTTTGGTTATTTCTAAAGGCACATCAGAAGTTGCTCAGGATACTCTAAATTTTTTTTTTTTTTTTTTTACAAGTTTGCTATCGAAAATTTTTATTCGTGACTGTCAAAAAAAAAATTATGACTGTAAATTTTTTTAGTTCTAAAGAAATCGGACTGTCAAATTTTTTGACAATCCTCGACGACGAGCAGCAGAGCAGAGCAGCGCTGCGACGTACGCTAGCAGCAGAGCAGCGATGACAGCTAGAGCAGCGGCGGCGGCGAGTGTAGCGGCGAGTAGCGCCAGCGCGCGGCGAGTGCGGTCCCTCCCCGTCGACTACGACCCCTCCAACCCCGACCTCTCTGCTCCTCTCTCGACCCCTCGCGTGTGGCGCCTCGTCGACGAGGTCTCCTCCCTGACCCTTGTCGACCTTAACAAGATCCTCGCCGCAAAATTCGGGATCTCTGAGATCCCAACCATCGGCGCCATGGGCACAGGTGGAGGGAAAGGAGGCGGTGGGCCGATCAGCGGGGCGGTTGGGGTTGGGGTTAGGGTTATGGTTTGGGGTGGAAGAGAGGGGGAGTGTGGGCAACCCATAGTAAATTTTGGGTTGTCCTGAGTAAAAGTTGCTTCAGCCTGGACTAGCACCAAGTAATGGGCTGTCCTGAGCAACTTTTGATGTGTCTTTAGTGTCACGACCCGCACCCGGATATTCGGACACGAGTACGTGGGTACGTCCAGCCTACGCCGCAGCATCGACGGTAGAACGCTGTCTGGGTCAACTCTAACTAACTAAAAATCTCAATATATATATATATATATATATATATATATATATATATATATATATATATATATATATATATTTGCTCTTTATCAATCATCTCAACTCCAAAAGGAGGAACAATATGGTATCTCATAAATGTAACTATACTCAATCACAATGCAAACTAAGGAAGAGCACGAATAGAATAACGAAGAAAGAATCAAGGTACAATCCACAAGACTGAAATAATATACATGCCATGAATCTCAATAACAGTCTAATACAAATCCACCAAAATAAACTAAACCTCCTTAGGCTCTGAAACTAAGTCCTCCTGGCTACCAGAGTATCATCTAATGGTATGCCCTCCTGCGGCCCGTAGAATGTAGGACACTGATCTATGAGCCAATCATCTGAAAAAAAATATCCAGTCAGGATTGGAGCGAAGTACGTACCTCTGAAAGTAGTTTCAAATACATAATCGAGCATATAAAACAGATAATAAAAAAGAATACAAGATAACTAAACAACAGAATGAATGAACTAGAGTGAACAGGTAATGTACTGGAATGAAGAACATGCGATAGAATATCTGCAATAAAAAGGAATAATTGAAATCTAACCAATGTGACTGCCTTGATATACAAGTTCATTATGTGATCGGTTTAGGTTAAACACGAATACAATATGGTAACTCGATTACAAGTATGGTATGTAATCGACATGTATACGAATATACTAGGGTTGGATCACATAATCAACTCATACTCCCCCATCCCCAACTAATACGAATGGATCCAATCATGACACGTTACGAACATGAATATGGGCACACTGAATACGAGCAATGTGTGTACACGAATATAAGCACACTGAACACGAGCAGTGTGTGAACACGAATATAAGCACACTGAACATGAGCAGTGTGTGAACACGAAATATAATAAATCAATACCCGATACACATGATGAAATACATGTGAAGGAGTACCCGCTGAACATGGTAGGGGATAACATCTCCTGACAGGATCCATGTAGTACCAGTTCGTGAAACCACTGTGTCGAAATCACGTATACAGTTGTAGAACATGAGATATATACACTATTATGAAATAAAAACTAACAGAGAAATGTACTCGCCTGAGGTCCTGAGCAAGGTGTGTTTCTCGATGCCCAAGCTGGTGTCACACAGACCTATATATGGTATATGCATCAATACAAGATTTTGGAATAAAAATAAGTTAAACTAGTTCAATTCTAGGCCATAAAGCCATTTTTAAGTCAAAATAGTCAAACTAGGTCAACTCTAGGTCAAACTAGTCAAACTTGGTCCAACTAGCTATTTCTAGGTTATATGAGTCTAACTCTATGATATTATGTCCATACACTATGTAACTAGGCCATACTAGCTATTCTAAGATATTAGGATACCAACAAAGTACCGTACATAAGATACTCAAGTTATTAGATATAAAAATACTATAATATATATATATATATATATATATATATATATTATATATATATATATATATATATATATATATAGTACTCTTAGCTAAACTAATGCTAAGTGGATACCTTGGCTTTGAACTAATGTGGTATCACACCACCTACGACCCATCTTGATATCAAACTCAATACATTGAGTATAAACCAATACCTTGACATTACCTTGGTATCACAAGGTAACTCAAATTCTAACATGTAATTAACTACCCATACACCTAACTATATACTAATATGCATTAAACTTATACAATGCTCTACTAACTAATGCTAACTAGTGCTCATCTACATATATATATCTCTCATCTATATATGTATAACTTACTAACCACCAATATATATATATATATATATATATATATATATATATATATATATATATATATATATATATATATATATATATATATATATAACTAACTAGTTAACAATATGTATACATAACTAACTAGATAATCCATAAAACTAACTAACTAGACTATCAATAAAACTAACTAACCCTTGCTACTGCTGTGCATCCCCCTAGCTGCTCTAGTTGCTACTAATGCTGCTGCCCTTGCTGCTGCAGTTGCCTTTGTTGTTGCTGATGCATTTCTCTAGCTGTTGCAGCTTCTGCCCTTGCTATGAATGCTGCTGCAACTGCTGCTCTTACTGCTGAATGTTGCAGCAGCTGTTGCTCTTGCATTTGCTGCTAATTGCTACTGAAGCTACTGCTCCTCTTGCTGTTGCTGCAGCAGCTGCTGTTCTTGCTGTTGCTGCTGCACAATTGCTGCAGTGGTTGCTCTTACTGTAGCTTGCTACTGCAGCCTCTTGCTGTTGCTGCAGTTGCATATGCACACTGCTACCTGACCCCCTCTCACTGCACACACTACACCTTACACTCACTCACTCACACACTTAGACACACAAACATATGTAAATATGAATCTATACACACACATATATGAATATATATCACTATATATATATATATATATATATATATATATATATATATATAATCACTAAGTATATACATAACAATAACCACACTAGTAATGCATATGAACCCCCTATCTCTCATGGCCACCAACACCTCAAAATAAAACATAGACATATCCATAAATATACATATATATCATACAACCATTATAATTATATCATTCTAATAGCTATTACCATGGCAAATTGAATTAAAATACAATGAAACAAACACGTGGAGTGCACCGCACCCGTATCACACTCATTCAATGATACGCTTGTGATACGACTCCACCACACAACCAAACGTATCCTGAAGGACACGAGCAAGTCTAAAATCATAATTATAAAAATACGAAGAACTAACTACTCAACTACGTGCCCGTGACAAAATATGATATGCTCAAACTCCCGTATCGGAGGAAACCCCCAAATCAACCAGTATCTCCAAATTGTCGAGATACGGCCTACACGTATCCAATTGTGGACACGACACTAGTCACACACAATCAAACATATATCAATTTGGTCTAATTGACCTATTGACAAACACAAGATGTGCCAATCTCGAAATTTCCCCAAAATTGACACAAAATATCACATAACTTTCTCCATAGGCCTCCTATGAACCTAATTCCAATTCCTATGGGTAGCCTTATGTCACTACTACATTCTAAAATAAGGGTATTTTTGTCATTTTGCATTAGTATAATATTGTGTTTATATTTTGTTTAATATATAATGTTATATATATATTGTTACTATTATTATTATTTGTTAGTTGACTAGTCTATTTTAATTAGACTTGACATTAGTGGACCACTAGACTTGACTTGACCTATTGACTCAATTAAATAGTTAGTCATGACTAAATTAATTCTATTAAACTTATTTAGACCCATGAATAGAATATTCCCTTATGGTTTAGTTAGATCATATTCATGAAGGAATGAGAGAGGGCACTTGTGTCAATTTAAACATTCAACCTAACCTTAACCCTAAGAGAAAGTCTATATAAGCCTCTTGTTCATGAATAACCCTCATTTTCTTTTCTCATCATTTTATTCCAAGGTTAGAGGCAAACCCTAATTTCCTATTCCCAAATTTTATCCCCCCCATTCTCATTCCAAAGAGGCTAAGTAGCTTGGCATTGCTAGAGGAGCACTTGAGGAGAGAAGCATTGGCTTGAGGATTGTGTCCAACTTTCATTTGTGTCCATTTGGTGGAAGACATTGGAAATCCATCTCCCAATAGGTAAATCTCTTGTCCCTCTTGTCATTTCAGTTTTTAATGGTAAAATAAACCCCTAGAAACCTACCCATGGCTAAGGACTACTCATAGGAAGAAGAACTAGGTTCTTTGGAGACCTATTGTGGAAGTTACATTGAGTTTTGTGTCCATTTTGTATCCATTTGGAGAAAACTCCGAATTTGGCACACCAAGTGTTTGATGGAATGACTAGTATGTCATTTTTTGTTAATTATATTATAATTAGGTCATTCTAGAAGTTTATATATATATATATATATATATATATATATATATATATATATATATATATATATATATAATATTTTATGAGAATTTGGGGTTTGTTTAATGAAAGGGTGGAGATGTGTTGATGTGTCATGGTATATCTTGACACCGGGAATGAGATACTAGATACTGCACCACCATGTGTTTGATTTTGGTATGAATTATAAGTGGGTGAGTCCCTAGTGTTGTTTTAGTATATTGTATTGATAGCATGGTGTCATAGAATTTAGTGTTTGGGGATGATATTGGTATCATAGGTTGGTGTAAATATAGTATATCATGAAGTATCAGTTAGGAGCTTGTGTGTGTGTGCCTGATACACATGAGTATCAGACCTTGGTGTATGTGTACTAGGTGTTTGTGAGTTTGTGTGAGAGGCAGTGTCAGTGGATGAGTGAGTTCAGTGAGGTTGATTTCAGTTTTGCAGTGTGCATTCAGTGAGATCGAGAGAGGGAGTGAGGGCAGTAGCTATTAGAGATCACAGTGCAGTCTCGAGGAGATGCATCTTGAGCCATACTGTACAAGAAACCACTAGAAGCTACTGCAGCTGCTCGAGCATAATTGCATAGCCACAGTACAGGGGGAGCAGCAAGAAGAAGTGCACAGCAGCTTGTGAGCTGTAGCTGCAAGCTTGTGCAGCCCCGAACAGCACAGTGCTCGTGCATGCCCAGAGACTCGAGCCACTGCACGAGCAACCACCAGCATCAAGAGAGGTACAGTATCTGCACAGTGCAAGCCAAGCTCGGGCACTGTAGTGCCAAATACAAATATTGAACGACAAGAGCAGTAGCAGTATCAACAATAGCAGCAACATTAGTTGCTGATTAATAAGAAGAAGTAACAATAGCAGTCCTTGACAAGAAGAGTATCAGCAAGAGCAAGGAGAAGTGGTTAAGGGGGACTGATACTCTGCTATCAGGTATGTTTTGAAGTGTGGCAAGGTTAGAGAGTAGGGAAGGATCAAGTGTGCAGATCAGATTCTACAGAGTATGGGCAGTACAAAGGCTTAGGTCTGAACTGTGTGAGTGGTCAGTTACCAGTGTGCATTGGCTGTAGGTGCTAGTGTCGTATATTGGTTTAAGTGTTAGCATCTAGTATGGAGTGATGGAGGGTGTTTATGAGTGTACTGTTGTAGGTATCAGTGAATGGGGCAGTGTGGTTGTTAGCTTGTTAGTGTAGGATTGCAGAGGATTGCTTCACAGCAGACAAGAAAGGGGTGTTCTGCAGCAGGTTGTAGGTAGAGATGGGTATTGGTTGAGTGCAAGATTTCAGACTTGGGTATGTTGCTATGTAATTGAGAGTTAGTTGGGGCAGAGGTACATGGGAGCACTGTAACATCTCAGTGGGGGATGTGTTAGAGTGCTTACCTGTGTGTGTGAGTGTGTTTTGGTTTGGTGTAAGGTGCTGTGAAGATCGAGCAGTATAGTTGGTTTTAGTGTTTAGTGTATAGATGTGTGCTTATGTAAGTTAGGATATACATATTAGAACTAGTGTGTCTGTGTGTGCAGTGGGGGTGTGATATGTGGTCTAGAGTGTTAAGTATAGGTTAATGTCTAAGTGTTGAATGGATAGGTACCGGAGAATGGGATATTTGAGTGTTGGGTATCAGTGTATTCAGGTAATACATGAGATGTTTGGATTTAAGTAGCAGTTGGCATTGAGTTATACTCAAGGCAGTTTATAGTTAGTTTAGAGTTTGGGGTTGAGGTAGCTGTATCCAGGCCCTGGAGGCAGGTATGGAATATATTGAGAGGGAGAGAAGTGGAACGGACACTCTGGTATGGTATCAGTGCATTACTGTGTTTAGGGGAGCCAAGTCTTGGACTCTGAGGTCGGGTTTGGGTTGTAGATGTTGTTGATTGCCATAAGTTGGTCGGGTATGGCCAGGTTCATTTATGGGGGCAAGATAAGCTCTGTGTATCAATAGGGTGCACTACTTGGGGGTCAATCCAGGTTAACATCTGTTGCACTAGGCAGCAGATGGATGAGCAACAACAACAATAAGAGCAGTAGCAGTAACTACATGTTGCCTGCAAGGGGAAGGGGCAGTGCACTGACTGGGTGGTGTACTATAGAGGATGGTCTGTGCAATCTTGTGCACAAGTGGGTAGGCTCAGGTATTGGTATGTGTATAAGAGTGTATCTATATTAAGGTGTGTATCAATGCTTGGTTGTTGGTGTTTGTACCAGTTGATATTGAGTATCAAGATACTCAAACACCGAGGGGTATTAAGGTTTTGGAATAAGGAATTAGAGTTAGAAGTGAGATGTAGCTAATGTCACTGGAGTATCTTATGTGAGGGTATGCTTTGTGCTTGGGAGTATGGATGTACAATAATAACATTTAGTATGGGGAGCTAAGAAGGGTGTTAGTGTGGGTATGGTGTCTGTGCCCAGAGTATCATGGGTAGCTCAATATCAAGTGGGGGTTGTTAGTGCAGGTATAAGTTGGTGTATAGGGTTAAGTTAATGTATGTTAGTATAAGTTAAGTTAGAGTGATAGTTGACAGTTAGTATATATCAGTACATGTATTAGTTATACTTGATATGGTAAGTATGATATATTTGTTAGGCCAAGTATTGGGTGTGATGGGTACAAGTAAAGGTATTAAGTTAGTGCCAAGTGTTAGCTAAGAAAATATTAAGCTATTAGAGTTTTGGGGTAATGGGGTTGGTTGTAGTAATCAGTTAAGGTATTATTGATACCAATACGCATATAAGTTGTATATACTGTTAACATCTAGAATAGTTAATATTAGCTAGTATAGTTAATGCTTACTAGGTATTGACTTAGAACCTAACCATAGCCTAGTACAACCTAGTATCAACTAGTATGACCTTGTAATCAACCTAGAATTGACCGGTTTGACTTAGAACTGGCTTTGTGACCTAGATGTTGACTAGTTTAACTTAATTTTATTCCAACACCTTATATTAATATAATATTCCACATATAGGTCTGTGTGATACCAGTTGGGACACAACTTGACATTCATTGCTCTGGACGGCAGACGAGTACATTCTCTGATAGTTTCCATTATTTAATAATTTCTATAATTCAAGTACTTAGAAATGCTACATCTGATTCTTGACACTATGGTATACGGACTGGTATATAGCTTGGATCTTCAGTCATGAGATGTTACAATAGTTATCGTATTGATATCGTATACAACATTGATATTAGACATTATACATGGTATTATTATTGGATAATGATCGTGTATCATAACGTGTCATGGTTGGATCCACTGTACTAGTTGGGGCGGGAGAAATTGCTAGTAAGAGATGTGATCATATTCCTATTGTAAATTGTAAAACAATGTTAGTATTAATCATACATCTTGCGTATGATTAGCCAGGCCATATAGCTATTGTACAAGTTTCTAAACCGATCACATATCGAAACTAGTATTTCAAACACTTAGAATAGTTGCAGTTCTTCATATTTAGTTCCATAGATCATATTGCCTTGAATCTGCCATGGTAGTTTCTTCCTCTTTCATTTCATATATGCACTGACTATACCATATTGCCTACATTGCATGTTCTCTTTACTATTTGCCATTGCATCAGTTTATTATTTTCTCTCAGTATATAACATCATCTATTTTATTGTTTTATAGTCCTTGTCAATTAATTGGAACTATTATCAGATTGTACTTCACTCTAATCCCGACTGGATATATTTTTCAAACTGTGACTTAGAGGACTGGTGTCCGACGTATTACGGATCACAGGGAGAGTAGCTGCAGCCTTGGACCTTGTAGCTCAGGTGTAATTTTTGGGAGGTCTAGCCGGAATCACTAGTTATATTAGTTAGTTCTTTTTACAGATTTTGGTACCGGATTTATCTCCGACATATATTGAGACTTTGATGTTATTGTTTGAAGTTCGATTATTTTATTGTTTAGACTTGTGGTTGTATTTCGATTATTTTCTTTTGATATCTTATCGTGCTTTAGTTCTGTGGTTGAGTACTTCATATTAGATTGTTATATCCGTGCCTCCTTATGGAGTTGGATATTCGTGTGAGATTGATTAGATAGTATTGTGACCTAGACAATATTTTACCGCCGATGCTGCGCGTAGGCTGGACATACCCGCATACTCGTACCCCTATATCGGGTGCGGGCCGTGACTCACTAGCTATATTAGTTAGTTCTTTTTGCAAATTTTGGTACATTCTCTGATAGTTTTCATTATTTAATAATCTCTATAATTCAAGTACTTAGAAATGCTACATCTGATTCTTGACACTATGGTACACGGACTAGTATATAGCTTGGATCTTCAGTCATGAGATATTATAATAGTTATCGTATTAACATCATACACGATATTGATATTAGACATTGTACATGGTATTATTATTGGACAATGATCGTGTATCATAACGTGTCATAGTTGGATCCATTGTACTAGTTGGGGCGGAGGAAATTGCTAGTAAGAGATGTGATCATATTCCTATTGTAAATTATAAAATATTGTTAGTGTTAATCATACATCTCACATATGATTAGCCAGGCCATATAGCTATTGTACAAGTTTCCAAGTCGATCACATATCGAAACTAGTATTTCAAACACTTAGAATAGTTGCAATACTTCATATTATATTGTTATATCTATGCCTCCTTATGGAGTTGGATATTCGTGTGAGATTGATTAGATAGTATTATGACCTAGACATCGTTCTACCGCCGATGCTATGGCGTAGGCTGGACGTACCCGCGTACTCGTACCCCTATATCGGATGCGGGTCGTAACACATTTTAGTGGTGGCCCATGCATGTTTTTTATTATTAAATCACAGATTTATAGTCTAATTAGAGAGAGAAAACTGAATTATACCTATTAGGAGATGGATTCCCAATAAAATTTCTAAATTGGATGAAAAGAACCTCCAACTTGTAGATCCTTGCTTCTCATTATAGATCTTTGCTTCCACCTTGTAGATCCTTGCTTCCTCCTTATAGATCCTTATTCTAATAGCCTCCAATGAAGAATAGGGAAGGAATTGAAAAAAAAATTGAGTAGAAATTGGTGTGGGAATGAAGAAATTTGGAAGAGAAAAAATTCTAGATCTAGATTTGGAATGACAAATGAGGAGAGAGAGTCTCTCCCCACTCCAATAGGTGGCCGGCCTCTATCCCTCCTCCAAGATACTATGAATTATCTAAAATACTGCTTGGGCTTGTCATAAAAAAATAATTAAGGAGGAAATGTTCTAGTCTAATTAGTTTAACTAATTAATTTATCCTCCTAATGAATGGGCTTACTATTGGGCTTAATTCTAACTAGAATTAAATATTGGTCCATGGATCTAATCTAAAATAGTTAGATCCACTACACAAGTCCAAAAATAAATCTAACAACTAACAATAAGTAAATAATATAATAAATAAATATTTACAACATGTACAATATTTAATATAATAATCCTAAAATAAATATATCCATGCCCAATTACCAAACTACCCTTAGTTGAAAAAGTGAGGGTAAAATCCTACCGACCTTAGAAAATTTTTGTCCTTAAAATTAAGAAAGAACTAACTACCAAAAGCGATTAATACAAGCAAGAAAGAATTATACCTCATGGCTCAAACATATATGGATATCGCTCTCGTATCTTGGCCTCTCTCTCCCAGATACTCTCTTCTGGTGAGTGATGCCTCCACACGACGTACACCAAGGGAATGGTCTGGTTCCTCAGCACCTTCTCTTTCTGATCCAAAATCTCAACTAGCTGCTCTGGATAGCTAAAATTAGGACCCACCTCTATCTCCGAGTGATCCAACACATGACTAGGATCTGCCATGTACTGTCTCAACTGTGACAGGTGGAACACGTTGTGCACTCCCTCCAATGCAGGTGGCAAGTCTAGTCTGCAGACAACTACACCGACCCTCTCAAAAATACTGAAAGGTCCGATGAATCACGGACTAAGCTTCCCGCCTCCACCAAAATAAATTATGCCACGTGTCGAAAAATTCCTCAAGAAAACCAGATCGCCAACAACAAACAACAATGGTCTCCGGTGGCTATCGGTCCAATGTCATTGTCTGTCCTACACCACCCGAAGTCTATCCCTGATGAGCTTTACCTTCACAGCTGCATCCACTACTATCTCTAGTCCCAATAAAGCTCTCTCACCAACATCATCCCATAATAACATAGTATGGCATCTCCATCCATACAATGCCTCAAATGGTGACATATCTATACTGGCCCGGTAGCTGTTGTAAGAAAACTCTACCAAGTGAAGATGATCCTCCCAAGAACCTCCAAAATCCAAAACACAGGTGCGTAGTATATCCTTGAGAGTTTGGATTGTCCTCTCCGACTTCTCGTCTGTCTGAGGGTGATATGCGGTACTGAACTTGAGCTGAGTGCCCAAGCTAGCCTGCAAACTCCTCCAGAAGTGGGACATGAAGCGACTATCCTGATCCAAGACTATGCTCACAGGAACTCCATACAATCTGACTATCTGACGCACATACATCTCCGCGAGCTTCTCCATAAACGTACCCACTTTGAATGGTAGAAAGTGGGCTGATTTGGTCAACCTGTCTATGATGACCCAAATAGCATCTTTACCTCTGGAGAACGCGGAAGTCCCGAAACAAAGTCCATCGCCACATGCTCCTATTTCCACTCTGGAATGGGTAAAGGCTGAAGTAATCCACCTGGCCTTTGTCTCTCTGTCTTTACCTGCTGGCAAAGCAAATATCTAGATACGAAGCTATCTACCTCCTACTTCATACCATAGCACCAAATATGCTCTCTCATATCCCTATACATCTTGTTGGCACTTGGATGCATAGAGTACTGAGATCGATGCACCTCCTGAAGAATCTCATCGCACAATGCTCCACTCGGCACACATAATCTGGTACCGTGCCACAATGATCTATCATCTGCAACACTGAAGTCCTCTGCCAATCTCATCCGGACCTATGATCTAATGCTCCTCAGAGACTCATCCTCAAACTATGAGGCTATGATCTGGTCCATCAACTCTGACTGTACCTGAAGTCCCCACACCGGTGCTGCAACTCTAGGAACTAATACCTCAATGCCCAAACTATCAAGATCAGCTAATAAATGTTTGTCCCTCGTCAAATAAATAGTCACTGGATACATACTCAAGGCATCCGCGACTTTGTTGGCCTTCCCTGGATGATACTGTAAAGAAATGTCGAAGTCCTTCATCAACTCCAACCACCGTTGCTGCCTCATATTGAGCTCTTTTTGTGTAAATACATACTTCAAGCTTTTGTGATCTGTAAAGATCTCTACCCACTCTTCTTACAAGTAGTGCTTCTACAGTTTAAGAGCAAAAATAACTACTGCCAACTCCAAGTCATGGGTAGGGTAATTCTTCTCATGCGGGCATAATTGTCTGGAAGCATATGCAATCACCTTCCCATTCTGCTATAACACACAACCCAAACCCTTACCCGATGCATCACTATATATAGAAAATCCTCCTGTCCCTGATGGCAATATCAATATTGGAGCTGTAGTCGATCTCTTCTATAGCTCCTCAAAAATAGACTGATAATCCTCTATCTAGACGAACTCCACGTTCTTCCTGGTTAGTCTAGTCATCGGCTCTACAATCCTTGAAAAATCCTGAACAAATCTTCGATAATAGCCTGCTAGTCCAAGAAAACTCCTGATCTCCGCTACTGAACTCAGGGTAGACCATGACTCAACTGCCAAAATCTTCTTCGGGTCTACTGAGATCCTGCCTCCTGTAATCACATACCCAAGGAATTCAACCTTATCAAGGAAGAACTCACACTTCGAAAGCTTGCCATGTAGCTTCTCCTTCCTGAGTATCTCCAGAACTATCCTCAGGTGCTTCTCATGCTCCTCTGGGGTCTTCGAATAAATCAGTATATCATTAATGAATACTACCACAAACTGATCCAAGTACTGATGAAACACCTTATTCACTAGGTTCATGAATACCGTCGGGGCATTGGTCAACCCAAACGACATCACCAAGAACTCAAATTGCCCATACTGAGTCTTGAAAGCTGTCTTCGGAATGTCTTCCTTCTTCACTTTTACCTGGTGGTACCCCGACCTCAAGTCTATCTCCGAGAATACCTTTGCTCTGCTCAACTGATCAAACAAATCGTCAATCTGCGGTAACGGATATTTATTCTTGATAGTGAGGTTATTGAGTACCCTGTAGTCGATACACATTTGTACCGACCTATCCTTCTTTGGTACAAATAATACCGGAGTACCCCACGATGATGAACTGGAGTGGATGAAGCCCTTGTCCTGTAACTCATCCACCTGCTTTTTCAACTCTTCTAGTTCGCTGTTGTTCACTCTATAGACGTGCTGTGATATTGGCTCTGCGCCTGGTACCAAATCTATAGAGAACTCCATATGGTGGCAACCCCGACAACTCCTCCAGAAAGACGTCTATATACTCTACAATTAATGGATGTGGCGGCTCCTACTCTTCTACCAAAGCTCCACAGAAGTCTCCTTCACTCTGCTCTGTTGCTCCTCTAACGAACTCAAACTCTGGCTCTCCTGGAGCCTGGAATAAAACTCTGCCTCCTCGACAATCGGTACTAGCATGATGCCTACTCAACCAATCCATCCCGAGTACGATATCTTAGCTCGGAAGTGGCATTACGAGTAGACATACGCTCAACTCTTGGCCTCCCAAAGAAACTCTCCGGTCATTGCAAATATAACTAACCAGGATAATGCCACCCTCGGTCGTGATCTTGCAAGTCCTCACCAATGGTTCAGACTCAAGATGATGTTTCAGAGCAAAAGATTTAGATATAAAACTATGTGAAGCACCAGAATCAAATAAAGCATGAGCTGAAAAAGAATCTAGATAGACTGAACCTGAGATAACATCACCGACTGGCTCTTCCTCCTCGATGGTCAAGGCGAAAGCTCGTCCCTGTCGCTGGGCACCTCTCTGCTACTTCTGGTACTGAGCGAACTGTTATTGTTATGGTGGTAGAGGAGGTCCTCTCTGCTATCCCGCTGGTGGTCTCGCGGGTGCTCTTTGTGCCTGAGCTCCGCCCTGAGCTGGACGAGATAGAACTTTAGGACAAGCCCTCAACTAATGGTCTCCTGATCCACAGAATAAGTACTATCCCAATCTCATCCTGCATGCATCTCATCCATGTCCTTGCTTCTTATAGAAAGTATAAGGAATAGCTGCCCTCTGTATCTGGTGCATCTGCTGTGCCGGTGCTCTAGTTGGTCCTTGATATTGCTACCTCGGCTGTTGGAAGTGCCTCTAGTACTGCTGAAAATGAGGCTACTTTATTGGACCCATATTGGTACTGGATCCTCCTGTGTCTCTCGGCCTCTTATATCCAAGCTCTAGATCATCCTCTGCCCGCTGTGCCTGTCTCATAATCTCCTCAAAAGTAGCGGTAGGATCTCCATTCATGTGTGATTTGATCTCCTGGTTCAGGCCCTTCCTGAACTTCTTGGCTCTTCCTCTGGGGTTCTGCCCCTCCACAAAGTGGCCTAATCTGTAATACTCTGTCACATACTCATCCACCGTTATACCTCCCTGAATAAGGTACTGGAATTGGCTCTCTACAGATGTCAAAGCCACATCAGAAAAAAACTTTTTCTTGAAGAGCTCTTTGAAAGATTTCCAAGTAAGTCCTGGTGCTGAGATCCTGGGGTCCGTCCTGAACCAAGTCAACGCAATGTCGAACATCATGCTCCCGCGGCCTCTATTTGTAACCTCTCTGGAATCTGCGCCAGTTGTAGGTTCCGTTCAATGTCTTCTATCCAATCATCAGCATATATGATCCCTTCAGTTCCTTTAAAGTCCTTTTGCCCCCATCCTCTTGAAGTCTATGATGGTTTTCGGCCTCGGCTGCTGCGGGGTAAACTGAGATGGTGCCATCTGTGGCTGGACTAAGGCGGCTCTCTTAACTGTTGCTAGTGTAATCTGGTGAGCATTCTCAATGCTCTACTTCATAACCTCTGACTGATGCTGCTGTACCTCCATCATCTGCTGAAAGAGTGCAAACATCTGTGTCTGATCGACTGCGGATGGTAGGGGTAAAAGATCTTTTAAAACTGTCGGCGATGCCCTTTGCACAAGAGGTGGAGCACCTCCGAAAGCTGCTGCAGAAATGCCCACCTGGATCGGTAAAGCAGACCTCTGGAATGTAGCTGCTGGAATAGCGTCTGCTGGTGTTGTCCGCATAGGCGATAAAGTGACTGACCGCGCTGACATGGCACCTGAGCGCTGGGAACGCGTCTTCGACGGCATCATGAAGATAGATAAAATCAATATTTAGTAAGATACGATATTGTCAATGAAGGACACATTTTATTCAAAGTAAAACAAACATTCAATAGATAAGGATAACAAAACTAAGAATGGGAAGTGTTTCTTAGTTGTGATTGAGTATACTCTCATCCTAGATCCTATTTCCTAAAGCAGGCTCGTAGTAGTACTCTAGGTGAGCGCTACTACGATATTGCTCTAATTGTGACTCTAGACCTGCATGGGCTACCACTAAAAATGCGTCATGACCCGCGCCCGGATATTCGGGCACGAGTATGTGGGTACGTCTAGCCTACGCCGCATCATCGACGGTAGAACGCTGACTAGGTTAACTCTAACTAACTAAATATATATATATATATATATATATATATATATATATATATATATATATATATATATATATATATATATATATATATATATATATGGTACCTGTCAATCATCTCACTCCAAAAGGAGTAACAATATGGTATCTCATAAATGTAACTATACTCAATCATAATACAAACTAAGGAAGATAGTACACGAATAGAATAACAAAGAAAGAATCAAGGTACAATCCACAAGACTGAAATAATATACATGCCATGAATCTCAATAACAGTCTAATACAAATCCACCAAAATAAACTAAACCTCCTCAGGCTCTGGAACTAAGTCCTCCTGGCCTACCAGAGTATCCTCTAATGGTATGCCCTCTTACGGCCCGTAGAATATAGGATACTGATCTATGAGCCAATCATCTAAAAAAAAAATATCTAGTCAGGATTGGAGCAAAGTACATACCTCTGAAAATAGTTTTAAATACAAAATCGAGCATATAAAACAGATAATAGAAAAGAATACAAGATAACTAAACAAAAAAATAAATTGAACTAGAGTGAATATGTAATGTACTGGAATGAAGAACATACAATAGAATATCCAAAATAAAAAGAAATAATTGAAATCTAAACCAATGTTCCTTGGAATACAAGTTCATTATGTGATCGGTTTAGGTTGAACACGAATACAATAAGGTAACTCGATTACAAGTGTGGTATGTAATCGACATGTATATGAATACACTGGGGCTGGATCACATAATTAACTCTTGCTCCCCTATCCCCAACTAATACCAATGGATCCAATCATGACACGTTACCAACACGAATATGGAAACAATGAACATGAGCAGTGTGTGTACACGAATATAAGCATACTAAACACGAGCAGTGTGTGTACACGAATATAAACACACTGAACACGAGTAGTGTGTGAACACGAAATACAATAAATCAATACTCGATACACACGATAAAATATATGTGAAGGAGTATCCGCTGAACACGGTAGGGGATAACATCTCCTGACAGGATCTATGTAGTACCAGTCCATGAAACCACTGTGTCAGAATCAAGTATACAGTTCTATAACATGAGATATATACACTATTATGAAATAACAACTAACAGAGAAATGTACTCGCCTGAGGTCCTGAGCAAGGTGTGTCTCTCGATGCCCAAGCTGGTGTCACACAGACCTATATATGGTATATGCATCAATACAAGATTTTGGAATAAAAATATGTTAAATAGTTCAATTCTAGGTCATAAAGCTATTTCTAAGTCAAAATAGTCAAACTAGGTCAACTTGGTCAAACTAGCTATTTCTAGGTTGTATGAGTCTAACTCTAGGGTATTAGGTCAATACACTATGTAACTAGACTATACTAGCTATTCTAAGATATTATGATACCAACAAAGTACCATATCATAAGATACTCAAGTTATTAGATATGAAAATACTATAATATATATATATATATATATATATATATATATATATATATATATATATATATATATATATATATATATATATATATATATATATATATATATATATATATATACAAGACAATATATATAGTACTCTTAGCTAAACTAATGCTAAGTGGATACCTTGGCTTTGAACCAATGCGATATCACACCACCTACACACCCATCTTGATATATAAACTCAATACCTTGAGTATAAACCAATACCTTGACATTATCTTGTTATCACAAGGTAATTCAAATTCTAACATGTAATTAACTACCCATACACCTAACTATATACTAGCATGCATTAAACTTATACAATGCTCTACTAACTAATGCTAACTAGTGCTCATATATATATATATATATATATATATATATATGTATATATGTATATATATATGTATATATATATATATATATATATATATATATATATATATATATATATATATATATATATATATATATATATATATATATATATATATATATATATATATCTCATCTATATATGTATAACTTACTAACCACCAATATATATATACATACATATAACTAACTAGTTAACAATATGTATACATAACTAACTTGATAATCCATAAAAGTAACTAACTAGACTATCAATAAAACTAACCCTTGCTACTATTGTGCATCCCCCTAGCTGCTCTAGTTGCTACTAATGCTGCTGCCCTTGCTGCTGCTTGCTGTTGCAGTTGCCTTTGTTGTTGCTGATGCATTGCTCTAGTTGCTGCAGCTGCTGCCCTTGTTGTGAATGCTGCTGCAGCTGCTGCTCTTGCTGCTGAATGCTGCAGCAGCTGCTGCTTTTGCATTTGCTGCTAATTGCTACTGAAGCTGCTGCTTCTCTTGCTGTTGTTGCAGCAGCTGCTGTGCTTGTTATTGCTGTTGCACAGTTGCTGCAGTGGCTGCTCTTGCTGTGGCTTACTGCTGCAGTCTCTTGTTGTTGCTACAGTTGCATTTGCACACTGGTACCCGACCCCCCTCTCACTGCATATACTACACCTTACACTCACACTCACTCACACACACACACACACACACACACACACACACACACACACACACACACATGTAAATATGAATCTCTACACGCATACACACATATATGAATATATATCACTTTACATACATACTAGTAAAAATGTACGTGCGTTGCACGTATTTTAACTATTTATCTTTAGTTTTTTTCTGTACTTAAGAAAATAAGGTAAGCAAACTACATAATTATGTAGTTCTTTCATTAAATTTAATTAGTAATATTAGATAAACTAAATAAATTGTTTTATATATATAGGCTCATATTCCAATATGAGCCTATAGGAATGGATTCCTACATCCCAATAGGAATGGATTCCTATATCCCATGTGCACCCATGTGCACTAGTAAACTCTATTTCTATTGATCCACATGTACATTGGCTCATGTAGAAATATGAGCATATGACTCATATCCTTTTTTTCCTATATATATATATATAATAAATTTTGCATCTTTTTACTAACATAATTATTAAGTACAAATAATTGAACAATTTTAAGAGCGCATAATGCACTTGCAAAGACTTCTACTAACAGTAATAAATAATGCCTAGAGTTACTAAGTTTGTACGAAAATGCCTAAAGTTACTAAAGAATGCCTAAAGTAGTTTGGTCTGAACCAAGAGTGGCTGAGTGTTGGAGATACCTTTACCATTGCCAGCAACCTCTTCAATGGCAGCGCTGAAATCAGACTAAAGGGAAGAAATCAAACAGGTTTGGAGTTCCTAACGTGTCCATGAGCTCGTGCACCAGGTTCTCGATGCTCGCTCTGATCTTGCACATTGTCCTAATCGTTGATATCCGTAAAGTCGACCGAGAATACGGTGCGCAAAATCAGAATGAGGTTCTTGGCGAAAGCGGCTCGACCAACATCCACCGGCAGTTCTACGGAGGAGCAGTACAACACGTAGGCCACCAAATATCGCATCTTTTCAAGACGCAATGGTCTGGACTCGTTCAGCCTCTGAGGGGTGAACATCTGAGTGTTACATATCCTACGCAGGCTCCCCCACCGTTGGCCGACAGGCAGGCAACCATCCGATCGACAGTTCGTTGTGGCCGGGGGTGCGGCCTTAAAAGAAAATTCATGGTGAATCTGATATTACAATTGTTGGGCTCATCCTCAAGTTTCATGATGAGCAAGACGCGAATGCAGATGCCCTACCATCGCGCAAGCTACTCGAGGACGCTGGGCTTATCGCTCGACTGGTCGACGCATGCAGACTACGATCGGCGGAAGCTCGATGCCTTCCTACGTCACCTCAGGTGGTGGAGCATTCCTCACCATCTTCTCGATGGGATTTATAGATAACGTACGACAAATAAACTATATGGGTATAAATGGTACGGTGGGAAGAAAAAACTGAAATATTGAGAAATGTTTCCATGCATAGCCCAACCTTCCAACTTCCGAGAACAAATTAATTGCCTTCACTAAATAGCAAAGGGAGTGATTGCATTTCACTAATAACGAAGAGACAGTACTGTACTGCAGGGAGCATTCCATGCATTCGTATGGAAGTATGATACAATTATTATTAGCCATCCAGGATATATTAGATTCAAACTTTCTTATTTTAAATTACTTAACCGCCCTTTCTAACTGTAATGATTATTTTGGTTAAAAGAATTTGAGCAAGGATATTTTTGGGAGAAAAAAATTTCACGGTGAAGCCAAACTTTTGGCATTATATAGTAGAATAGATATACATATATGTAACTCTATATATATATCTATAACCACATACATACATATATATCTATATATATATATATATACTTCCACATATATATGTACCACACACACACACATATATATATATATATATATATATATATATATATATATATATATATATATATATATATATATATATATATATATATATATATATATATATATATAATCACTAAGTATATACATATTAATAACCACACTAGTAATGCATATGAACCCCCTATCTCTCATGGCCACAACACTTCAAAATGAAACATAGACATATCCATAAATATACATATACATATATATCATGCAACCATTATAATTTTATCATTCTAATAGCTATTACCATGGCAAATTGAATTAAAATACAATGAAACAAACTCGTGACCGCACCCGTATCACACTCATTCTATGATACGCTTGCGATACGGCTCTACCACACAACCAAACGTATCCCGAAGGACACGAGCAAGTCTAAAATCATAATTATGAACAATATGTAGAACTAACTACTCAACTATGTGCCCGTGTCAAAATGTGACATGCTCAACCCCCCGTGTCGGAGGAAAATCCCCCATTCAACCCGTATCTCCAAATTATCGGAATACGACCAACACGTATCCAATTGTGAATACGACACTAGTCACACACAATCAAACATATGTCAATTTGGTCTAATTGACCTATTGACAAACACAAGATGTGTCAATCTCGAAATTCCTCCAAAATTGACACAAAATACCACATAACTTTATCCATAGGCCTCCTATGAACCTAATTCCAATTCCTATGGGTAGCCTTAGCATATGGGGTGGTTCTTTATGATTAAATCATATTTTTAGAGTCTAATTAGGGAGAAAAACTGAATTATAAATATTAGGAGATAGATTTTCAATGAAATCTTCAAATTGGGTGAAAAGAGCCTCCAACTTGTAGATCTTTGCTTTCTCCTTATAGATCATTACTTTCTGCTTGTAGATCCTTGTTCTAATAGCCTCCAATAAAGAATAGGAAAGATATTGAAAAGAAATTTGAGTAAAAATTGGTGTGGGAATGAAGAAATTTGGAAAAGAAAAAAAATTCTAGATCTAGATTTGGAATGACAAATGAGGAGAGAGAGAGAGTCTCTCCCCACTCCAATAGGTGGCCGGCCTTGACCCATCCTCCAAGATACTATGAATTGTCCAAAATATCCCTTGGGACTTGTCATGAAGAAATAATTAAGGAGGGAAGGTTCTATTCTAATTGGTTTAACTAATTAATTCATCCTCCTAATGAATGGGCTTACTATTGAGCTCAATTCTAACTAGAATTAAATATTGGTCCATGGATCTAATCTAAACTAGTTAGGTCCACTACACAAGTCAAAAAATAAATCTAACATCTAACAATAAGTAAATAATACAATAAATAAATATTTACAACATGCACAATATTTAATATAATAATCCTAAAATAAATATACCCATGCCCAATTACCAAGCTACCCTTAGTTGGAAAAGTGAGTTTGACATTTAGAAATAACCTTAATTTTGTATTATCGAATCTCGTAGCAGTCAGAGGACCACATCTTTTGTTCGTTCTTACCAATACTACCGTTTCTTGTGTCTAGGTGTGTTTCTGATAGGGTGAACATTATTTGGTTTTGGACCGAGAACCGAACCAAATCGAATAATAGATTCGGTTCGGTTTAAAAAAAATTTGGTTTTAAAAATACTAAAATTCTTATTTGGTTTCAATTTTGGTCTAAAACCAAAAATCAAATAAAACTTATACAATTATACACTCAATGTTATGCATATTTTATAACTAAAAATTCGTATATTTAAAAATAATAATTTTATGTATGTGTTCTAAAATCCAAATTTGACTAGTCCAACTGTGGACCCAACTTTTGAAATTACAACAAACATATGTATAAAAATTATAAATTTTTAATATAATTTAATCATAGTCCCAATTTTGAGCTCGACCTAGTAAACAATAAAAGTAGCCTAACTGAATAAACCGAATTGATTATCGGTTATGGCTAATTTCGGTTTGGTTTCAGATTTGAATTTTTATAATTTTTGTTTATTCGATTTTGACTATTTTATTTTGGTTGAAACCAAATAAATTACCGAATGCTCACTCCTAGTTTCTGATCCTTTCTCTCATTCGTATATATTGTTATCATTTGGGCATTTATCCACCGAGTGTAGTGCCTCAAATCCTGATCCGACCGGGATGTGCACTACGTAATTGGGCTTGTGGCTAGTCCGTCTGAGTCGTAGCTTAGATCTTCGGCATCTTCTTGCCACGGACGAAATGCGATGATCCTTTCTAACTCATGGAAAGGCCTCTATTGAAACGAGTTTAATAGTTTTCGTGTTTGGTTGCTTGGTTTTCTTGATTGCCGCTTTGGGATTTTTGTTTTGGTGTTGCTTTCGATTTGCTTGGTTTTCGCTACTGGTTTTATCGTTTGGAGCTTTGATTCTTGGGGATTTCGGTAAGGAAGGATAGGCAAAAATTCTAATTGGTGCTCGTGCTGTGCAGGTCCGCGTAACTGACGTTTGATCGTCGCTAGGCGGGATTCGTGTTTCAGCTACCTTTTTTCCTAAATCAGTGAGTGGTTTGGACCCTTCTTTCCTACTTCTTCACGCCCACATCTCTAATGTTTCAAACGTTCACTCGATGATGCCCGGTTGGACGCCTAGAAAATCCTTGCCACAATGCATGCCAGCCACTAAGAAAGGAACATGGGATTTGTAGACTAATTTTACTATATGCTTGCACCTTATAATTTGAGTTGTTTATAAAGAGAATTGGTTGTTGGTGGCGGCCTAGTGCCTCGGACGGAGTTTGGACCTATGGGATACCAAAATCGGAACACCGCATTGAGAAAATATGAACTGTTGCATGAGATATATATTGCTGCTTTACTTCTTTGTTTATTTCGATGCATTGTATGATAATATGAATTGTTCATGCATTTGCATGGTCTGGGACAACTTGTGCACAAGGTTTGGCATTTCCTCGAAACGGCTTTCCGGGGCACTGGAACCGTATCGATCCGGAGGGAAATATTTGATTCGTGCTCGTCACGATGCATTGCAGGACCTCCAGCAGGGCTTGCTACCCGGGCTGATAGGGCGCGCCGCTAATGCTTGAAATATGTCCCTAAGGTGTCGATCACACCAATGACCGTATAGAATAGAACACGTGCTAATTTATTGTCTTGTGCAGATGGTAAGTATACTTGTATTTCGTTGCAGGGAAGGCGTGCATCGGTTGAGTAAGCAATCGATGCACTGGATTGATTCAATGCTATTTTCATTCCTATCAAAACATGCAACTGATATGAATTGAATTCACTTGCTTCTTTATAGAAGTTTATCTTAATACATGCTCGCCCCTAATAAGCTAGTGTCGATTTAGTCGAGTGGGTTCATCCCGCTCACCAGTACAAGTTAAGTACTGACCCACGTTGTGGGCAACTATTTCAGGCACTCAGGCGGTGCAACGCTAGTGGATAGACAAGGAGGCGTTAGGAGCACCTCTATTTTGAAGTATAGTTGGAGTCAGATCATTTTGGAGGCTTGGACTTTCAACCTATACAAGGGCGTAATGTATGAACGACGTGGACTATCTGATGGAGCGCGCCCTGCCTTTTGAGTTATCTTTTTGTAATGCAAATCAAGTAGCCGAGAGGCGCATCAATGTAAACTCTATGTAAATTACTCTGAATTATCAATGAAAAAATATGTTTCTTCCTGCATTTGTGTTCAAATCTCTGTGAATGTGTTTTCTAAATTGTGTTTCAAAATGGGTTCCTATAACTGCAAGTTCTTGCCTTGTACGAGCGCAACTCCAGGCTCGTACGGCATCACGCCCCAGCGAGGACGAATCGGTTCCGTGAAGGATCCAGCGAGGACGATTGACCCTTTTGGGATTGGGGCGTGACACCGAGCACGTGTTAGCTCGTGTTCTGGGTGCCTGATCCCGCCTACGGGCAGCTTGGTTTTATATATTCTAAATAGCATCTACTTATGATCATGTGTGATTGTATGTTCTCCTTAGTATTCCATTTTGTACTACTAACTTCATCATCATCTATGTATATAGTTTATGATGCCTTACTATTATATTTTTTGATGATTATGTTTCTTGATGTATAGTTGCTTGTCTAAGATTGAGATATATAGGATGCTTGCCTAAGTATTGATTGGCGGATAGTAGAGTACCCGCATGTATTCTTTACAGTCGTGATCATACTTTTGGGTATTGGTGTACTCTGGAGTGTATATTTGACCTAGTTTCGCCTTCGAACCATCATCTTCCCTTATAAATACTAAAGTTGTTTACTCAATTCTCAACTCCTGATACGAACTTGCTCTTACCTAATGGCTTCCAAGGATGCTTCGAAGAAGATGGCAAGGGAAATTGATGAAGCATCTGCTTCTTCTTCGACCGAGGCTAACTTTGGCCATGCTTCTGCCACTTTTGTGCTGCCCCCTGCACTGAGTTAAGATTTTTTGAAGCATATATTCTCTATTTCTTTTTTACCTCATGCATTTAGGGTTTACTTTAACTTTGTTGCAATGCTTGCTGAAGAGAAGAAAGAAGTGTCCCCTGCACAACTACATAAGGCAAAAATCTTCTTGAACCTCATTGGCTATTCATTGGATGAACTCACCCAGCCCCAGACTGAAGTCAGTAATCTTCATTCTCCTTCTGGTGACTTGGGGAGACTAAAGGAGCAGGCCAGAGTAGAAGCCTTTCGTCGACTTTTTTCATCTTCGGGCGTCCGTACTCTGAATGATCTTGTGACTTTTATAAATTATAGTGATTCAGAGGACTCTGATTCCTCCTCTCCCTAAAATTTTTACTGTTGTTTTCTTTCCTTACTTTTTATCAATGAAGAAGCTTTCTTTTCTGTTTTATTTCTTTTATGCATGAATTTATTCTCAAGCCTTTGAAAAGGAAAACTTTCTGCACAACAATACTCAGATAAAATAAGCAAATGTCCACACATACAGTATGTGAGATCGTATTGAGATCAATTAGGGAGTGTTGACTGAATTATAACTAAGGGAGAAGACCCTAAGAAATTTGCAAATAGTCAAGCAAACATATTACTAAGGAAGATTTGAAAAAGTTCTCTCCTTAGCAGACTTATGTGAATAAGGCCATCAGCGATGTTATAAGCATTAAAATGACTTAGGAGGATTTTGTTGGACTTATTATCCATTGTGTATCTAATATTATATACGAATAACAAGTTAAAATAAATATAATAAGTTAAAATGAATAACACTATCAGAGGTAATATGAATGTGATAAATTTTTATATCAGGACCACATTCAAGATATCTGCTCAAAGGTAATATGGATATAGCAGAATGTATTTTTGTGGGGATAATTTAGTGGACTTGATACCCACGACATACTCGTATTGAGTACAGGTAACCAAGTTTGAAGGTGAAATGCTATCAGAGGTAATATGGATGTGATAGGATTTTGATCAAGACCCCACTGAATATATTTTCTCAAAGGTGATATGAACATGGCAAAATATAACTCTTTGGGCATTAACTTTGCAAGAAAATAAAATAGAGGTTATGTGACATGATTGTTTTCTTTTGGAACTCCATTCTATTGGAAAAAATGAAAATATATAGTTCATAGGTAATATGGACGTGAACTATTATTAGAAATATCCTTCCCAAACAGGGGAAGAAGTATCCTTGAATATTTCTAATCCGAATAGGGAATAGAAATATGATACCCTTAGAACATCTAGGTTCTAAGAATACAGTAATTTGCTTGAGAGGATTTTGCTTTGGGTGATCTCTATGAGAATATTTCGTAAGATCTAGGGATTATTCCGTTGGAGAATTTTGATGACCTATTACCTATAATGTAATAAAAAATATTGAATATAGATAATAGTTTGAAGCGACAAAGAGCTTTACTGACTCTTTTGGGGATTACCATTGGGAATGATAATTCTCTAACCACACTGTGAGAGAGAAGTTTCAAGGTGGATCCATTGTCCATAACGTATCCAAGATTCTTGAATACGAATAATAGATTTTAAATATACGTTGTCGATGGAATAAATGCCTTACTATGCATTTACATTGTTGGAGATAAAATATAGTAAATACAAACACTGAATGACCTGCCGGGATAAAAACTACAAGCCTAGCTTAGACATAGTACTTTTTGAAGAACTTGTCTTTGATTAGCATCATTAGAAAATCTTTATTAGACTTTGCGGCCGAGATGCACCGTTGGAATACACCGTTTTCACAATAAAGGGGCCTTCACATTTGGCTTAGAATTTCTTTTTGTTTTTGTGCGTCATGACCATTGGCCTTCTCACTATTAGAACAAGATCACCGACTTGGAATATTCTTTCTTTGACTTTTCTGTTGAAAGCTTTGGAGATATGTGCTTAATATAGCTCAATACGTTTTTGAGCTTATAGGCCCTTCTCGTCCAATGCTTCTAACTCTTGAAGTCAAAGATGATCATTATTTTTGGTGATTAGTTCATTATCTTGAGCTATCCTGAGAGAAGGGATCTGGATCTCGAGAGGAAGAACATCCTCATAGCCGTAGACTAGAGAATATGGCATATAGCCAGTGGGAGTCCGTACCGTCGTTCGGTAAGCCCATAAGCATTGCCTAAGCTTCTCATTATAATCAAGCTTGTTGGATGGAATAAACTTCTTGAGGAGCTTGATTATAGTTTTGTTGAAGGCTTCTGCTAAGTAGTTGGTTGTTGGATTGTATGTTGTAGATGCCACATTCTCGATCTGATTCTTCTTGCATAATCCTTAGAATGCTTATCTAGCAAACTGAGGAACATTATCGTGGATTATTCTCCGAGGAACACCGAAGGGATAGATTACATGATGCTTGACGAAGCTGACCACATTAGATTTTTTTTTACTTTAATGAGCAGTACCATTTCTGCCTATTTGGAGAAGTAATCGGTTATTGCTAGAATGAATCAATGACCTTTGGATGAAGGCAGGCTGATAGGGCCAACGATGTCCATCCCCCAAGCTTCGAAAGGCCAAGATGCAGTTGTTGGGTGTAAGAATTCTGACAGTTGGTATATAAAGTCAGCATAAATTTGACAGACTCCACTTACGAGCATAGTCTACAACATCAGCTACCATGGTGGGCCAGTAATAACCCATCCTTCTGAGTCTGTCATATAATTTGGGACCTAGCTGGTGTGCACCATAAGTGACATCATGAGCATCATGAAGCGCTTGTCTTGCTTCAATATCCGAAAGGCATCACAGCAGGAGTCCATCATACTATCGATAATACAATATTTTAGATGTTACATCATAGTAGAACCGAAGCGAGCGTCTTTTAACAGAAGTAGCTTCTTTTGGGTCGTTTGGCAGAATTTCATAGGCCGCATAGTCTATAAAAAAAATCTCCAGTCTTCAGAATTAGGAGTTGACTTCACCTCAAAGCTTTGTTTAATTTGTAGGTTCTTGGCACAAAACAACTTTTAACCCATCACAGTAATCGAATGTTGTCTTCTTAGAGGAATGGCTAACAAAGATGCTAACCTAGCTAGCGTATTTGTTTCCATATTTTATAGTTGAGGCACATACTCAATAAAAAATCCAATGAAGGTTGAAGCCAACTCGATGGCAGCCTGATGATAGGGGATAAGGTCTTCATGACGAACCTCGTATTCCCCTCTAATCTTATTGACTATCAGCTTAGAGTCTCCATAGGCTTCAAGATATTCGACATCCAGTTGTTTAGCTAACTGGAGACCAATGAGCAAAGCATTGTATTCTGCTATATTGTTGGAACAAGGTTCTCTGAGGGAATATGCACGATGTATCAGTAGCTTATCAGGAGAAACGAGTATTATTCCTACTGTCATAACAATATTGCCTTTGGGATCTACTCTTGATGCACCATCAAAAAATAATTGCCATGTATCGTCTCCCATTACTATGTTAGACTTCAATACTTCATTTAGAATATCGTCATATAGCTTTGAGGCTTCTGGTACTGGGTGAGCTGCTAAGAAATCTGCCAATGCTTGATCTTTTACTGACTTTTATGGGACATATACCATATCGTAAGGAAATAACAACATTTTCCATGTAGCCAAGCGAGAGTTGAGTGTACTTGGTTTAGTCATCAGCACCCGAAGAGGATTCACTATGGATATAACATGAATTATTTTGCCGGTCACATAATGACGTATCTTCTGGATGGTGAAGAGTAAGGTAAGGCACTCATTCTTTACGAGGTTATACCTGTGCTCGGCCCCTAACCATCATACAACTAAGATAGTAAATAGTCTTCATGGCTTTCGTCACTCTTTTGTACAAGAAGAGCTCATAAGGAATGATCCATTGCTCGAACATATAACAAAAAATATCTTCTGACAATAGGAGCCACCAAAATTGGAGTATTGGTAAGATATCATTTAATGTCGTTAAATGCCTGCTGGCATGCTTCCTTCCAAACAAACGTTACACCTTTCTTCATCAGTTAAGTGAATGGCCGATATCGACTTGAGAGATTTGAGATAAATCTTCTGATATATGTCAATCGACCTTGCAGTCCACGAAGCTCTTTAAGGTTATACGAAGGCCGTATTTCAAGGATATCTTTAACTTTGTCAGGGTCAAGATGGACACTCTTAGAGGTTATAATGAATATGAGGAACTTGCCACTGGAGACTCTCAGGAAAGACTTGGTCGAATTCATTTTGAGTTGGTGTTGGCGCATCAAGTCGAACACCATCTTCAAGTCTTGGAGGTTATCATCTTTAAGATGACTCTTGACTACGATATCGTTCACATATCATTCTACCATCTTTCGTAAATGTTCATGGAAGATTGTACTCATAGCCCGTTGGTAGGTCGCCCATGTGTTCTTTAGGACAAAAGATATTACTATATAGCAGTACACTCCCAACAGTGTCTGAAAAGATGTGTGCTTATCATCATCGAAAAATATCTTGATCTGATTATACCTCGAGAATTCATCCACGAATGACGTACGCTCAAAGCCACATGTAATGTCAATTATGACATTTATAATAGGGAGAGGGAATTTGTCTTTAGGGTAAGCCGAATTTAGATCCCGATAATCTATGCAAACTCGGATCTTTCCATTTTTTTTATGACTGAAACCATATTAGCCACCTAGTCAGGATATTGTTCCTCTCGAACAAAGCCGCATACTATCAACTTCAGGACATCTGGGCAAAATCATCGATTTTGTTGCTTCACTGTTTTAGCATTATGAAGGATATTGAGATTGTGCGTAGCTATTCGAGGATCCAGACCGGATATATCCTCGTAACTCCAGGCAAAGACGTCAATATATTCCTTTATAAGTTGTATAAGTACTTGTTTGTCATCATCAGAGAGACTTTTGCTGATAAAGATTGATTTTGGGAAAGACTCCCCTCCTACATTGATCTGAATAATTTCATCCTTTGTAGGCGGTTCATGCTGCTCAAACTGTAGTTTCCATTGTGAATCCATCTGTTGTGCCCATGGATCATTTTCAAAGGGTTCTAAAGACTGATCATCCTCGTCGTCTGGGTCGACCGATACCATATTGACTGACAGAGCATGCTTGAATATATTACTTATGCTTCCATCAGAATCCCAGGATGATGATTCAGAGGAGTGAGAAGGTATTTCTTCGTCTGACTCTGAGCTTTCAGTAGTCATCAGAGGAGTAGAATAACCTAAACCACTATGAGTCCGCTGTAGTAGGTTTGAGGCTTGCCTTTCAAAGAAAAGTGGTGTATTGGAGTACGTCTTCTTCTTCCGTAGTTGAGACCTTTGTCGGACTTCAAATTATAACCCATCTTCTGGATGATATTTTTGGCAGGTCGACTATATCGGTGGAGTTGTATTTTTCTCGTGTCTTCATTCGAGTCATCGATTTACGTGATGTTCTTAATTTTGATATTGCCAAAGAGTATCTGTTGCTCTTTGTTTTGCCTTGCTGAGACTACGAAGCAGGCTCCATCACATGAACTATATGATGTGCCTATCTGGAATAGTGGGGCCACTGGTATGGTTAGCGACTCATAAGCATACATAGCTTCTAAGAGCTCTTTAACAATAGGATCAACATCAATATAGTGCGAAGAGATTTTATCTTTATTTATGAAATACATAATATCCTCCTCCTCTATAAAGTCAGCAGAAGGCTCTGCTTTAATAGCATGTTTATTAAGATTAATGACTAGAGGTTGACTTGCTTGAGCATGGTGCTTATTGCGGGTCAGATTGACGACAAGTGGAGTCTCTGTCTTCTAGGTAATGTCTATCACCAAGGGTGCCTTTGCTTTTTTTCTCGCACATTGACTTACAAAGATTGATAACAAGATGCTCTTGAGGTGATGGTTCTTTCTCCTCTCCCTCATGCACTGACTTACGGAGGTGAATAACAAGTGGCTCCAGCGGACTTTGACGAGTGACACATCCTTTAACCCAGATCATGAAAGGTTCCTCATTTAGAGTTGCTTCGACCTCAGTATCGGCTTCATGGGCTTCTTCTTCCAAGTACTCTAGTGTGTAGAGAACAGAGTCAGAGTAATATGCCTCAACACTTTTGAACGGATTGATGTCGACAAACTCTGTCTTAATGTCTCCATGATTGTCCACATATTTGAAATATTGGTGTAGGGTTGAAGGCACAATCTTGCTCTCGTGTATCCAAGGGCATCTGAGCAGAACATTGTACAATACCTCTGAGTCAATCATATAGAATGTGAGCTCAGTTCGAAGATTTCCTATCTAAATTTTGAGGCGTATCTTCCCAAGAGGATGGCTCCTTCCAGTATTGAAGCCCAAGATTGTGGTATTGGTGGTTGACAAGTTATGCGTCAGAATTTTTAGAGCTCAAAATAGGTTTTTGGGGATGATGCTGAGTGACGAGCCCAGATCTATATGGATTTGGTTCACCTTGATGGAACCAACATAACTAGTGTAGTATAATGGCCTATCATAACAGTTGTCCTTTAGCAGCATATCATCTTGTGTGAAGGTGATATTAGAAATCTTCTCTATCATATTATGACAATGAGGGCATGCCACTAGTTCCTCATCTAGAGACTTAAGCTGGGTCAGATATGAGTCAGCGTGCGTCAGTGCCTCGCTCAATGCATCACGAGTTTCCTTCGAGAGCCGAAGTAACTCGAAGATAGAAAGTCGGGCCGGTGTATTGGCTAACTGCGCTAATATATCAAAGTTATATGGCTTGTCAAGTCCTTGAGATGAATTCTTCTTCAAAGACTTGTCAAAACATACTTCTTTTAGTTTAGCTTTCTCTACTGCAGTTGTAGAAGCATAAAATATGCTGGAGAATTATCCGCATATTTTACAGTCAAAACCTCCAACATACATGAAGTCCCTCCCTGCATAAAACAAAGCTTCAAGGTTGTTTGGCATAAAATAGGACTTCAGAGCTGTCTACGTAAAATAGAGCTTCAAGGTTGTTTGGCATAAAATAAGGCTTCAGAGCTGTCCGCGTAAAACAGAGCTTCAAGGTTGTTTGGCGTAAAATAGGGCTTCAGAGCTGTCTGCGTAAAACAGAGCTTCAAGGTTGTTTGGCGTAAAATAGGGCTTCAGAGCTGTGTATGTAAAACACAGCTTCAAGGTTGTTTGGCATAAAATAGGGCTTCAGAGCTGTCTGCGTAAAACAGAGCTTCAAGGTTGTTTGACGTAAAATAGGACTTCAGAGCTGTCCGCGTAAAGCAGAGTTTCAAGGATGTTCTACGTAAAAGGTTGCTATACCTTCCTACGTAAAGTTTAAAATACGTTATTTTTAACGCAGCGTAAAGTTGTACGAGAAACTCTTCGTATTCCTAGGATGAATTTGTCAGTCAAATCAGTGAATCTGATATTTGACAAAAGTACTGCACGATGATCGAGAGAACGACTGTGATGATGATTTTGCACAGAGACCCAGGTTGTCATTTTGTGACATATTTTTGATACAAGTCATTTTTACGCATTTAAAGGAAGAAAAATGGAGCCTTCTGAATATGCTGCCTATTCTACATTGACAAAAATGAGTTTTTACGCTCAAGACAAGACAAAATCAGACGCCACGTCAAAAGCTGTTTCTTGTACAGAGCTCGAGGCATATCTCTGTATTTTATGTACGAGATTAAGGCATATCTCTGCATTTAATGCACGAGATTTTATTTTATTTTCAAAATTTGTCATGACTGGGAAAGCTAAGACTGTGACTATTACGCTCACATCACCATCCTTGTATTTTACGCCAACCAGGCTATTTTCAACTATAGGAGTACGCCGTATACTATCTCCTTGAAATATGCCAACTCGACTATTTTGTAAAGGTACATTGATAAGGCTACTTAGCCCAGAATACACTCAAGACCTCAGTCGTGAAGGATAATTGGCTATTTTATGCTGGTTATCTATTATTCATGAATTATTAAGTTTTACGCAGGGGCAGTTACCTACGTGGCTTACATGCCATGATCTTCGAGAAGCAATTATACGCGTTACCTTATAAAGGGATACGTGTCATACGCAGATTCAGAAGATTGTTTGAACGTGGGTAGCAGTTGTCATAACTGCAGCGTATAGGAGGCAATCTTCTTCACAGTTTGGCCTTTTACGCCAACAAGACAATCATTTGGCTTTTTCTCCAACCAGGCAGTTATTTGATTGATCTCTATAAATAGAGACCCCTGGTCACAGGGTAAAGGGGGGAATTGGTTTTGGCTGACAACTTTGGCAGCAAGAATTTGATCCTACTTGCAACTTTCCTTTGGCCGGCTTTTGCCTTCAGTTCAGAGAAAGTTTAAAGATTCTTCTACAGCACTTCTTCATCATCGTGTAGTCCAAGGAACAAAGTGTTCGACTGCAGATCAGACTTCCATAGCAATACTCCCCCCGAATCATTTTATTGTACTTAATATCCTCGTATAGGATTATTTGTACTTTACTTTTTTTCTCGTTTGTAAGCAAAAGTTTCGTATAAACTTTGTTTATCCAAACAAAATGGCGACTCTGCTGGGGACGACTTTCTCCTCTGACGAGAAAGCAATTGCTCAACACGATGCTGTATCCATCGGACCGACGAAGAAGACTTTGGTCGTCCAGTTCGACCAATCTACCTATGAAGACATGCTTCATGCAGGGGGTAGTTCTCATTCCTCCTCTGTCCATAACAACAGGAAGCTGCATAAAGTATGGATGCCTAAGACGTCCTCTATCCTTCTTGTAAGTTCTCATTCACTGATCAACAAAGTTGTGACAACACAGCCAACATGCCCTGTGCGTAAAACTTTGTCTCCCGTCTGTGACGTAGTAGTCAAAACTTCTAGCAATGCCTCAGTGCCAATCCAGAAGTCTCAAATACGCCCTGCGCGTAAACCTTCATCTCCCGTCTGTGACGTGGTAGACAAAACTTTTAGCAAGGCCTCAGTGCCAATTTAGAAATTTTAAACACGTCCTGCACGTAAAATTACATCTCCCGTCTATGATGAGGCAGATGTACCCTTTGATCACATCAAAGGAAAACAAGTGACGAATCCTTCAACCTCTAAGCTTTTACGCCCATAAAAGAAGAAAGTTCCCACTTTACAGATTACGCATGACGCTGAAAGCCGTTTGAGGTATTTTCCTGTTTTACGCGAACCTATGCAAAAATCCAAATTATGCCAGGATAGCTCTGTCCGCGTAAAGAAGACTCGTTTCACGGGAAGATACGCTCCTCAGACAGATAATGGATCATTTGCTACTCATATGGGTGGACTATTGTATCCCTATGGCAGAGAAAGGGTTATGGTTCCTAATCTACACATTCCTACTGATGTAAAAAGGCAGAATAAGCTTTCTTCTTCTTCTGGTAATCTCCCTGATTTATGTGATTTCTTGATCCAGAAATGCAAAGACAGGGGATCTTCTAATATGTCTATCATACCCCCTAGAGAACATTGTTGTAATAGTCATAAGGTTATAATTACCTGTTGCTGTTCTAAAGCAAAACGGTCAGTGTTCGACCGATTGAACTATTTTTTGTCATTACAGGAAGAAGAACCAACATTTGCTTCAGTAAACATGGCTTCGCATATTCCTAGAGGAAGGTCGAGTTCAAGACGTCATCCCTCTAGAACTCCAAGCCAAAGGAGATTTGACAGACTCATCGAGACTTTTGAAGAAGGTGTTTTTTGAAACACTCGCTCGAGGTCACGATAATCAGCTTCATATTCTTCAGATTCTGACACTGGGAGTCGCCAGTTTTCTGAACTAGATGCTGAAAGTATAGATTCAATCTCTACAGAGATCTATACTAATCCCTCAGTGGCATCTAGAGAAATGGGAGTTTATACTGTTAGAGACGAACATGAAGAAGCTTCCCCATCAGAAAGTACTGAACAACGCATCACTGCATTGGAAACATCACTTAAAGATATGCATACCATAATGGAAAGTATGCATCAAATAATGGTGACTTAAAATACAACTGTAATAGCTCAAACACCTGTTCCTCCGACTCAACTACGTGTAGGGGTAGACATACCACCAGCCAATGCAAGCCAAGAGCCTGTTCAAAATCAAGAATCAGCTGCTCCTCAACCTCTTAACCTGGAGAATATATTACCTCCTGTTGGAGTTATAATACATCCAATCTCACCTTTCTGCTATCCCTCTCCCATCTGAAGATCCAATACAAGCAATTCAGGAATTAAAAGCACAGTTTGATACTTTGAAACCTAAAGATCAGCTCAAGAAGTTGGGAATTAACCAGCCATATCCAGCTGTCTGGGATGAGATCCCTTTCCCACCAAAATATAAACCACAAGCTATGGTTTTGTTTGAGGGAAAGACGTCGCCAAGCCAGTATATGAGCTACTTCAGCATGATGACGGTATTGTTGCAAGAAAATGATGCCCTTCTCACTCGAGTGTTTAAAGGTTGTCTGTCTGGAGTAGCTTACCAATGATATCATAGTCTATCTGACAACTGCATTACGTCTTTTAAAGATTTTAAAACTCTATTCTTCGCTCGATTCTACGAGGGAGGAATGGACATGTCTATGTCATCACTCGTTGAAGTAAAGCAGAAGGAAAAAGAAAACGTTCGTACTTTTATTGAACGCTTTCGTCAGGCTACTTTACAGATGCCTCATGGAGTTCCAGATTCAGCCTTGGTAGACATTTGCAGAAAGAACCTACTCCCACTGATCTCAGTATTCAAGGGACCATATCGGTTCCATGATTGGCCCTCATTTATCATATCGGCAGTAGCCGCTGAAGATAATAGTCGGAAGGCTCGTGACAACGGAATCATGATCTCTACCTCTGATAAAGGGAAGCGTTCATCCTCCAATAATGAAAATACTCATAGTTCAAAAGGAAATGAAGCCCTGGCAATCAATACGTCCAGACAAAATACTCCGGTAACTACGCAGACGAATTCTAGAACTTCCAAACCTAAAGAAGAATATTCTTTTGACGACAATGATATTCCAAGCATATTTGATTGTCTAGTCAAAAGTGGCAAGCTTACTCTACCAGAGATAAAGCGTCCAAATGAAGTCAGCAGTACAGATAATCCTAAGTACTGTATTTTTCACGGATACATATATCACCCCACAAAGGCATGCTATGTACAGAAAAGGAAAATCCAGGAGTTGATCGATGCCAAAGTCATCACTTTGCATAATAACGAGAAGATGGTCACTGCAAATATGATCTCACTCCAATTTAGCAATTTTTTCTCTCAAGAAGTACCGGATGGTGTGGTACCTATTCCACGGGTAATGATGGATATTGTTAATCTCTCTCCTACTAGGGGTCAAGATTTAGTGCCCCTAACTACCAAGCGTGGGGAGATCATGTGGGTTCACCCTGATCTAGTATCAGAAATTAAGGAAGAAACTAAAGCTACTAAAGCTAAGTCTAAGAAGAATTCAAGATATAAACCATGTCATATGGTTAAAATATCCTCGGCATCGAAAAAAGAGGCTTTAGCAACCGGAACACGGTCAGTAAAAGCCTACCTCAAAGAATATGAAGGGAATCAGGAAGAAGCAATGGCAGACACTTCAGCTACCAAACCTCCAGAGTCTAAACCTGTAATACCAGAGGAAGGTCCTTCTAAATTAACTTCTATGGACAAAGGCAAACAAAAAGAAGTCCGTTTCGATAAACCTCTGAAGAACACTCAAAATAAAGGTTTAGAAAAACCGTATAACTTCAATATTTTGGCTCAGTTGGCTAATACTCCAGCCAGATTGTCCATTTTTGAGCTACTTCATTTATCCAAAGACACTCGTCAAGCCTTGAGTGAAGCATTAATGCAAGCAGATGTATGCTTGACTCAGCTCAAGTCCTTTGATAAAGAGCCTGTGGCATGTCCTCAATGCCATAGTGTGATGGAAGCAATCCCTAACATCACTTTCACTCAAGAGGATATGTTGTTGAAGCATAACAAATATGACAGGCCTCTTTATTATACAGGATACTTCGGCTTCATTGAGGTAGACCGGATTCACATAGATCCGGGATCGTCAATCAGTATTATCCCTCATAGTCTGCTAAGACCATTGAGAATTCCTACCAGTGAATTGGCTTACACTACCACTACAATTGTGGGCTTCAATGCCAGGAAAAGCATAACATTGGGGAAGATTCGTCTGAGAATCCAAATTGATGATCTTAGATCATTGGCAACATGCTATGTCATTGATTTGGAGGTGTCTTACAATATTCTGTTAGGTAGACCATGGATCCATGATCACAGTATTGTTCCTTCAACTCTACATCAATGTTTCAAATATATAGATACTCAAGGAACAGTGAAAACAAAATTTGCTGATCTCAATCCGTTTAAAGGAGTTGAATCATACTATTCTGATACCATATTGTACACTCAAGACTATATGAAAGAGTTGTCAGGAAAAATGGAAGAAGAATTCTATCATGAGCCAGGAGAACCATCTGCTGAGCAACCTTTGTCGATCCAAGTGAAAGGGCGGATTACCCGTCCAAAAGTCTTGGAACCTATGACTATTCACTTAGGCAAAACAAAGTCGGGAGGAGAAAATGATCCTCTAGTGATCAATCTGAACAAGAAACCTCCACCTTTGGTCATTGAATTAGGCGCAACAAGCAGTTAGCTGATGTAAATGTAATCGGGGACATATTTGCTGATGATAATAAAGATTCTCTTTTCCAGTATACTGACGCCCAATTTTCTAATCAGTAATCTTCTATAGTAATATCATCGAAAAATGATGAAGATATGGATCAAGAGGAAATATGGTATAATATAATTAGTGTAGCATCAACATCTAATGTCGTCATGACATAGGGGCCACATGAAGATTCTGTCTTTATTATTCCACCTACTCGCAATGATCAACATCAAATAGTCTTCGGTCGAATACGGAATAGACTGATTATACAAGAAGAATCTCACGAGTCTGATGTTGGAAAAATACAAATCCACAGATATAGCCCACATGCTTTAAAGATTATGCAAAACATGGGTTATGATTTGAAGTTGAAGCAAGGCCTTAATTATGGAAAAGGCAGACGAGTACCGTTGCATGGTAATCCTTACTGTCAATAAACTCGTTTAGGGTTAGGGTATACTACATCTCTTGCAACTCCAAACAGCTCTGAGTCAAGTGATGAGACCATTTCCTCTTCTCAAAATGATTTTTCATCCTCCGATTTAGATGATGAATTTGAATTGGGATTATCAGTAAATATGGTATTGACAGATTCCCTGGAAACAGAGGAACAAGAATCTGAACCATTTGAAAATGAATCTTGGGCACAGCAAATGGATACATAATGGGAACTCCGATTCGAACAAAAAGAACCACCCACTGAAGATAAGGTTATCCAAGTTAATGTTGGGGATGAATTTTTACCAAAGCCGATATTTATCAGTAATAATCTTTCTGAAGAAGAAAGAGAAGAAATAATCCAGCTGATAAAAGAATATATCGATGTCTTTGCTTGGAATTATGAAGATATGCCAGGTCTTGATCCAAAAATGGCTACCCATAAACTCAATATATTGTCTAATTCAAAGCCTGTAAAGCAATGCCATTTTTGCCCAGATATGATGGATGCCATTGAAGCTGAATTTAAGAAATTAATAGCCTGTGGGTTCATCCGTGAAGAACAATATCCTGATTGGGTCGCTAATGTTGTCCCAGTTATGAAGAAAAATAAAAAAGTGCGTGTTTGTATCGACTTCCGAGATCTAAATGCGGCCTGCCCTAAAGATGAATTCCCTCTTCCCATTATAGACGTCATGATCGATAATACGTGTGGTTTTGAGCGCATGTCTTTCATGGGCGGATTTTCAGGATATAATCAAATTAAAATGAATCCTGAAGATGAGAAGCATACTGCTTTTCGTACACCATTAGGAGTATATTGCTATACAGTCATGCCTTTTGGATTAAAGAATGCTGGGACCACATATCAACGAGTTATGGGTAACATATTCCATGAGCATTTATGCAAAACGGTGGAATGTTATGTAGATGATATTCCTGTCAAAAGCTGCCTCAAGGATAATCACATTCAAGACTTGAAGACAATATTTGATTTGATGTGCCAATATCAACTCAAAATGAACCCTACAAAGTCCTTTCTTGGTGTATCTAGTGGCAAATTTCTAGAATTTATCATTACTGCTAAAGGCATTCAAGTTGACCCTGATAAAGTAAAAGCTATCCTAGAAATGCGACTGCCCCGTAATCTCAAAGAACTTTGGAGATTTTAGGGTCGTCTAGCTTATATCAGGAGATTCATATCCAATCTCTTTAGAAGATGTCAACCTTTTTCTCGTCTAATGAAGAAAGGTGTGTCATTTGTATGGGACAAAGCTTGTCAACAAGCGTTTAATGACATCAAATTCTATCTTACTAATCCTCCAGTTATGGTGCCTCCTGTCATAGAAAGACCATTTTTGCTGTATGTTCGAGCAATGGATCATTCTTTAGGGGCTCTCCTCGCACAGAAGAACAATGAGGGTCATGAACATGCTATATACTATTTAAGCAGGATAATGGTCGGAGCAGAACACAGGTATAACCCAGTGGAAAAAGAATGCTTGGCCCTAATGTTTGCCATTCAGAAGACGCGAATTACGTGACAGGCCAAACTATTCATATCATATCCAGAATCAACCCACTTCGGGTATTGATGAATAAGCCAAGTATTCTTAATTCCTGACTCGCGACTTGGACAATGCTATTGACACCGTATGATATGGTGTACGTCCCTTAGAAATCTGTGAAAGGTCAAGCCTTGACTAATTTCTTAGCTTCCCATCCAATTCCAGAAACCTCCAAATTATATGATGACATTCCCGACGAAGTTGCAGAATGTAATTTGACAATAGAAGGTGATATATGGCAGCTATTCTTTGATGGTGCTTCCAGAACTGGTCCCAAGGGAAACATGGTTTCGGGGGTAGGGATTGTTCTGGTGACTCCTGATAAACTCGTCATTTATCGAGCATATTCTCTTAGTGAACCATGCTCTAATAATGTGGTAGAGTATAATGCTCTATTAATTGGGCTTCAAGTTGCTAAAGAATTGGATATTCAATACTTGGAAGCTTTTGGTGATTCTCAACTGATCGTCAATCAGGTCAGAGGAATATATGAAGTCCGCAATCCAGATCTCATTCCTTATTACCGAACAACAATCGAGATAGCAATGTCTTTTAAAGGATTCTTCTTAGAACATGTTCCTCGATCTCAAAATTTGGAAACTGATGCTCTGGCCAGTCTAGCTGCAGATCTAGCTATTCCTGTAAGAAGGCATAATTCGGTGATCCTTCTTAACAGAGATTTGTTTTGTATGAAAAATAATTTTTACATAGAATGCAGCTATGTTATAAACATGGTTCCTCCTAAGAGAGGTTGGAGAAGTCCCTTTATAGACTTCGTGTCATATGGAATCTTACCAGAGGATCCTAAAGAAGCAGCATATATCAAAAGACGATCGCTACATTTCTATTTTGATGCTTCTTCACAAAGTTTGTATAGCCGAACATATGATGGAATATTGTTACGATGTCTCTCTGGTGATGATGCAAGGCGGGTTATCCGAGAAGCTCATGATGGAGTATGTGGAGCACATCAATCCGGTCCTAAGTTACATGATCGTATCAGGAGGATGGGCTACTACTGGCCTACTATGATTGCAGATGCCGTGGAATATGCAAGAAAATGCAAAGCCTGTCAGGTTCATGCAGATTTCATACATTAACCTTCTGAATATTTACATCATACTATTTCATCATGGTCCTTTGAAGCATGGGGTATGGATATCATTGGTCCTATTCATCCTTCATCTTCTAGAGGACATAGGTTTATATTAGCTATAACTGATTATTTCTTCAAATGGACGGAGGCAATTCCTCTTGCTGAGGTAAAGACATTCAATGTGATCAGCTTTATCAAGTATCATGTAATTTATCGCTTTGGGATACCCCGAAGGATAATTCATGACAATGGGCCTCAATTTATCAGTCAAGTATTTTACCGATTTTGCGATAATAATCAGATACAAAATGTGGCCTCAACGGCATATAATCCTGCTGCCAATGGTTTGGCAGAAGCCTTTAACAAAACCATTATCAAAATCTTGAAGAAATTTGTCTCTTCAAACAAAAAAGATTGGAACGAGAAATTGGGGGAATGTCTGTAGGCATACTGCACAACGGTACGAACATCAACGGGTTGTACTCCATTTTTATTAGTTTATGGGTGTGAAGCAGTTCTCCCTATTGAAATTCAAATTCCATCACTTAGAATAGCAGTAGCTAATGAGCTGACTAAGGAAAATAATGATCGTTTAAGACTTTAAGAGCTAGAAGGGTTAGACAAAAGACACCTTCAAGCTCAACAGCGCATTGAGTTCTGCCAAGCACGCATCTCCAGAGGTTTTAATCAAAAAGTGAAGGAAAGAGTGTTCAAAGTTGGTGAGCTAGTTTTAGCTGTGAAGAGGCCATTGATCATTACACATAAAAGTAAGGAGAAATTCCAGCCCAAATGGGAGGGCCCTTATGTGATTAAAACAATATTTTTAAATGGCGCTTACAGATTAGCCAAGCCTAATAGAGATTTGATAATGGCTCCTATCAATGGCAAATTCCTGAAGAAGTATTATGCTTGATCTCCCTTGCTTAATGGAGTATGATGAAGATTTCATTCTGATGATACTATGTACAAAGATTAGTTGAATCATATTCTATCATGTTCATATTACCTCTGAATAGATATATTTAACTAATTTGAAACTTTAAAACCTATCATGTCCATATTACCTCTGATAGTGTTTTGTATACAAATTTAGTTGGATCATATTCTATCATGTTCATATTACCTCTGGATAGATATATTCAGTAAAACCAGTTACCGAAAGTATATCATGTCCATATTATCTCTGATATCACTTTTATCTTAGCCTATCATTTATATTCTAATAATAAGTGATGGGTCCACAGAGTCAAAAAATGTGTCTTCATTATCTCTGAGAATAACAAATTACATGGTAAAGAAGGAGCACTTCGTTCAGAACGAGGCTCGCTTGGCCTAGTAGGAGTCGCTCGTGCTTGAGCAGATGAGCGAGATGATGAAGCAGCTTGCTTTCCTTTAGCGGTGGAGGTCTGTTTTGGTGCCATGGCAGAAAAAGAAGGGTTTTTTTTAGAAAGAGATGAAGGGTTTTTCAGAAAGAGATGAAGGGTTTCTCTCTCTCATGACCTAGGCCTATTTATAGAGTTCAAATGACTCTTCAAATCCTTAACCAAATCTGATTTTATCGTAGTCAGTTATGATTTGGGACCACGTCAGCAGATAATTTGAAAAGAAAGATAGATAGTCATGCTGCGTAAAGGATCCGTCAGATGCTATGATCTATGAATTTTTGCGCAGAGTAAAGATCCACGCGTTGAGCAAGGATCTATGATTTTACGCTCAGATACTACGGATCTATGATTTTACGCACAAAACAAAAATCTTAAATTATGTGGGACAGATCAGTTAGTAGAATACGCGTATATATTGATAATCTGAGTTTTACGCTCTAAAAAGCCAGTTACAAGAGTTTACGCAGAAAATGCTCTTTTATTTTAAGAATCAATATTTTTTGATTCCATATCGTTTACAAACATTGCAAGGGCCTGATATACGCAAATATCAGTGTTTGCAAATAGACGACAAGTATTCAGTAACTTCTCTTCTTCTTCTTCTTCTTCTTCTTCAGTCGAGAGGACTTCATCAGACGAAGGGCCAAAGAGTTCCCTGAAAATGTCTGTCTTTATTGGAGATGACTTTTCTTCCTTGGCCATTGGTAGTTCATTCAAAGTTTAGCCATGATCTTTTACATCTAGTTCAGGGATGGCATATTCGGCGGACATTTCTTGCCCTGTCTCAAGAATCTTTCGAGAAGCCATTTTTGAAGATGATGTTCTGAACAGATGTTCTTCGTATTTATAAAAGAGAAATGACGATTCAGAATTCTATGTGACTCCTCGTCAAAACAGCATGATGATTGGATTTTTAAGACAATTTAATGCTAATGAGTTTTTACGCATCTTCCTTTATACATAAAAATTAGAACGTGACTGGATGCATATTTATCAGAGTCTGCATAAAAATTACTCAAGCGTGTTGAAGCTGCGTATTACCAGACTTCCTCACAGCAACATGGCAAATCAATAGTACATAAAAGAAGACAAGTTTATTAATCTTGATTACATATGATGGAAATCAATTTTACGAAGGATTTTTATTAATATTCAAGATCACGATTACATATGACGGAAATCTATTACACTAGGTTCTCGTCTGATAGAGATCTTCATTTCTTTTTCTACATCACTTCTTCAGCTCCTATACGTCGGGTGCCAAGAAAATGATCAATGGAGGGAAGATACAAAATTGGGCATGTATAAATTATTCAAGCCCACCTCCCATACGTCATCAGCGGCCATGCTTAGAATTGTGATTGGGATTCAGACCCAACACAATACTGGAAGACACGGCCGAGCTGCACCCCAGGATCCAGCTTCATAATAAGGGAAAATACAGTTAGCAAGCTGTGTGGTCTAATGCGACCCTTCTTTGACGAATTGTCATATAAAATCGCTGATTACCTCGAGCAAAGGAAGCTATGATATCCCTCTATGGTCCATCATTGCAGAGAATATTTGCTCTAAGACGTCTCTTTTTACGACTCATTACATGCTGGAAGAGCATAATCTTCTTCTTTCTTAGTTCAGTCCAATGAATCTTAGCAGTCATCTTTGTGGTGAAGGAAGTATGGAAAATCGAGTTCATTTGCTTACCCTTATATAGGCAGAAGAGAACATACAAATTCCAACGATTTCTTAAATATAGCCGAAAAAAATTAGCTTTGAAAAACGAGTCAAATTTGACCATTTCATGCTTCATTCAAAGTATTTCAAATTACGAAGAATTTGAAAACTTTGAAGGGGGGCTTGTAGAAGCATAAAATATGCTGGGAAATTGTCCGCATATTTTACAGTCAAAATCTCCAACTTACATGAAGTCCCTCCCTGCGTAAAACAGAGCTTCAAGGTTGTTTGGCGTAAAATAGGGCTTCAGGGCTGTCTGCGTAAAACAGAGCTTTAAGGTTGTTTGGCATAAAATAGGGCTTCAGAGCTATCCGCGTAAAACAGAGCTTCAAGGTTGTTTGGCGTAAAATAGGGCTTCAGAGCTGTCTACGTAAAACAGAGCTTCAAGGTTATTTGGCGTAAAATAGGGATTCAGAGCTGTCTGCGTAAAACAGAGCTTCAAGGTTATTTGGCATAAAATAGGGCTTCAGAGCTGTCTGTGTAAAACAGAGCTTCAAGGTTGTTTGGCGTAAAATAGGGCTTCAGAGCTGTTCGCGTAAAGCAGAATTTTAAGGCTGTTATGCGTAAAAGGTTGCTATTCCTTCCTGCATAAAGTTTAAAATACGTTGTTTTTAATGCAGCATAAAGTTATACGAGGAACTCTTCGTATTCCTAGGATGAATTTGTCAGTCAAATCAGTGAATCTGATATTTGACAAAAGTACTACACGATGATCAAGAGAACGACTGTGATGATGATTTTGCAAAGAGACCTAGGTTGTCATTTTATGACATATTTTTGATACAAGTTATTTTTACGCATTTAAAGGAAGAAAAATAGAGTCTTCTGAATACGCTGCCTATTCTACATTGACAAAAATAAGTTTTTACGCTCAAGACAAGACAAAATCGGACGCCACGTCAAAAGCTATTTCTTGTACCGAGCTTGAGGCATATTTTTGCATTTTATGTACGAGATTGAGGCATATCTCTGCATTTAATGGACGAGATTTTATTTTATTTTCAAAATTTGTCATGACTAGGAAAGCTAAGACTGTGACTAATACGCTCACATCACCATCCTTGCATTTTACGCCAACCAGGCTATTTTCAACTATAGGAGTACGCCGTATGCTATCTCCTCGAAATATGCCAACTCGGCTATATTTGCAAAGGTACGTTAATAAGGCTACTTAGCCCAGAATATGCTCAAGACCTCAGTCGTAAAGGATAATTGGCTATTTTACGCTGGTTATCTATTATTCGTGAATCATCAAGTTTTACATAGGGGCAATTACCTACGTGGCTTGCATGCCATGTTCTTCGTGAAGCAGTTATATGCGTTACCTTATAAAGGGATACGTGTCATACGCAGATTGAGAAGATTATTTGAACGTGGTAGCAGTTGTCATAACCGCAATATAAAAGAGGCAATCTTCTTCACAGTTTGGCCTTTTATGCCAACAAGACAGTCATTTGACTTTTTCTCCAACCAATCAGTTATTTAATTGATCTCTATAAATATAGACCCCTGGTCACAGGGTAAAGGGGGGAATTGGTTTTGGCTGACAACTTTGGCAACAAGAATTCGATCATACTTGCAACTTTCTTTTGGCCGACTTTTCCCTTCAGTTCAGAGAAAGTTTGAAGATTCTTCTACAACACTTCTTCATCATCGTGTAGTCCAAGGAACAAAGTGATCGACTACAGATCATACTTTCATAGCAATTCTTCCCTATAATCATTTTATTGTACTTAATATCCTCATATAGGATTATTTATACTTTTCTCTTTTTCTCTTTTGTAAGAAAAAGTTTCGTATAACTACTTTCTCCTCTGACAAAAAAGCAATTGCTCAACACGATGCTGTATCCATCGGATCGACGAAGAAGACTTTGGTCGTCCAGTTCGACCAATCTGCCTATGAAGACATGCTTCATACATGGGGTAGTTCTTATTCCTCCTCTGTCCATAACAACAGGAAGCTACGTAAGTATAGATGCCTAAGACGTCCTCTACCCTTCCTACAAGTTCTTATTCACTGATCAACAAAGTTTTGATAACACAACAAACATGCCCTGTGCGTAAAACTTTGTCTCCCATCTGTGACGTAGTAGACAAAACTTCTGGCAATACCTCAGTGCCAATCCAGAAGTCTCAAACACGCCTTGCGCGTAAACCTTCGTCTCCCGTCTGTATCGTGGTAGACAAAACTTCTGGCAAGGCCTTAGTGCCAATTCAGAAATTTCAAATACGCCCTGCGCGTAAAATTATATCTCCCATCTATGATGAGGCAGATGTACCCTTTGATCACATCAAAGAAAAACAAGTGACGAATCCTTCAACCTTTAAGATTTTACGCCCACAAGAGAAAAAAGTTTCCACTTTACAGATTACGCATGACGCTGAAAGCCATTTGAGGACTTTCCCTATTTTACGCGAACCTATGCAAAAATCCAAATTACGCCAGGATATGCCTGTCCGTGTAAAGAAGACTCATTTCACGGGAAGATACGCTCCTCAGACAGATGATGGATCATATGCTACTCATATGGGTGGACTTTTTTATTCCTAGGTAGAGAAAGGATTATAGTTCCTAATCTACACATTCCTACTGATGTAAAAAGGAGAATAAGCCTTCTTCTTCTTCTGATAATCTCCCTGATTTACATGATTTCTTGATCCAGAAACACAAAGACAGGGGATCTCCTAATATGTCTATCACACCCCCTAGATAATATTGTTGTAATAGTCATAAGGTTGTAATTAACTGTTGTTGTTCTAAAGCAAAATGGTCAGTGTTCGACCGATTGAACTATTCTTTGTCATTACAGGAAGAAGAACCAACATTTGCTTCAGTAAACATAGCCTCACATATTCCTAGAGGAAGGTCGAGTTCAAGACGTCATCCCTCCAGAACTCTAAGCCAAAGGAGATTTGACAGACTCATCGAGACTTTTGAAGAAGGTGTTTTTCGAAACACTCGCTCGAGGTCACGACAATCAGCTTCATATTCTTCAGATTTCGACACTGGGAGTCGCCAATTTTCTGAACCAGATGCTAAAAGTAGGAGTCGAGGAAGTGGGAGGTGCATCTTCCTGGGCCTGCTCGTATGTTTTCAGATAGTTTTTTCTGATCTAGTTTCTCCATTCATTTCCTCCTCCAGTATAGGAGAAAGAAGGACCATGTGACATGACTTGACATTCTTTTTTGTACTACTTCTTTTAACCTTACTGGAATAATTCTGCATGCTAGCTTTCTCATATCCCCGTCCATTACAGGACCTGTCAGGACATCCCTGGGGTTGTAAAGGAACACGTCATCCTTTGACAAATTTCAGACCTTCGACCTTCTGAAAGTCATATCCCATCTTTTGCATGAGACGAATTGACTGCTGACTATAGTACTGGAATTGAGGTCCTTCATTATTACTTTCATTGGGTGTTGCCGATGGTTTGGTTGATGAGGAAAGAGAAGACTTGTGTCTGTGAGCAGTAGAACTGTCATCTTTGTTTCGACTTATATTGAAGATGTATTGTGCCATATATAACGACACTGTCCAACCAACACCACTGTTGGTGAGTCATGTGACCTGGAGATAAATTCAGATTTCAGAGTCTAGATTCAAGTAGAATACTATCTCCAGACTGAACTTGACCTTCTGAGTTATACTCCAGGGAAATCATATTGCATTGATCTGTTCTTCTGGCGCTTCTTCTTGGATTTAGAACTCGAAGATGCTTCTTCTTGTTCCATATCTTACAACAAGTCAGGATAGATCCACATGACTTCACCTCATCGAGTAGTAAGGGGGTACTAATCCTTCAGCTTGATTATGGGCTGGAGGGAGATTGGTGATCTCCATTATCATTCTTGATATAGGCACGATGCCATCTGGCAGTTCCTGCATTGGGAAATCACCAAACTAAAGAGACACAAAATTGGCAATGACTGTCTTCTTGTCATTATGCAGTGTGATAGCCTTGGAATCTATCAGCTGCTGTATTTTTCTCTTTAATACGTAGCAAGCCCTTGTGGGAAAATATACGTATCGATGGTAGAAGTCATACTTTGGGTCATCAGTCTTGTCGACTTCATCTAGTTGTCTGATGTTAGGCAACTACAATTTATTGTTTTTTATTAGAAAATTAAAGATACTAACGACATCATCCTCATTAAAGGAATACTTCTTTCTAGGCTTTGAAGATTCTGGAGCCTTCTGGTTTGGCGGAGACGCAGGTCATTTGGATACATTCACCGCAACGGACTATTTTCCCTTGTTGTTGCGGTTATTGTTGTTGTTATTGTTGAGGCAAAGGGATGCTTACCTTTATCTTCAAAACCAGGTATTTTGATACCCAAGAAGCCTAAGTTGACATCTTTCGCATATTGTTCTGCCACATCGACGTTCATAATGAATGATGTCCAATCTTTGAACTGAGCCGTGCCAACACAAAACTTTAATCATGGCAACATATTTTTTCTGCAGGTATCCATAAGTACAGCCTCCATAATGCCCGGAGGCATCTTTAGAGCAGTTTGTCTGAAGCGCTCTATGAAGTCACGAGCAAATTCTTTCTCTCTCTGCTTAGTGTCAATAAGTGTGGACATAGTCATGTCCATTCCTCTATCATAGAATCGAGAAAGGAAGAGACTTCTCATGTCTTGAAATAAAGAAATACAGTTGTCAGGAAGACTACAAAACCATTCATATGCTATACCAGCTAAAGCTCCGATGAATAGCTTAGTGAGTAAAGCGTCATCTCATGGCAAATGTGCCGTCATTGTGTCAAAATAATTTATATACTGATGTGGTGACGTCTTCCCTTCGAAAGGGGTCATAGATTGTGGCATGTACTTAGGTGGAAAGACAACATTGTTCCAGTGAGGTAGATAAGGTTGCCTTATGTCAAGCTTCTGGAGTTTATTTCGGTTATTCATAGCCTCAAACCGAGCATGTAACTCCGTGATAGATTCTTGCATATCATCAACTGGAGGCGGTGTGGCTGACTGAAGTGATGTAGGGTGAACTTTCACAACCACAGGTGTAGGACCACCCTCGGCATTGAAAGGATTAGGAGTTGGTGCAGCCAACAGTTTATTGAGACAGGGATCCAGGCTTGCATTGCCTAGAGATGGTTAAATACTCACAGGTTATTGTATTGCTACCTCTACTGGTGCTATCGTGGTAGTATGCCGAGACATCATTATTTGATGCATATTCTGCATCATAGTGTGCATGTCTTTGAACATGACTTCAAGTGAGTTGAGACGCTGCTCAGTGTTTCTTGAAGTAGTGACATCCTACTCATCGCTAACGGCATATACGCTAACCTCTCTGTGGACGAAAGAAAAGCTAGTGGATTGCATTGTATAACTGGAGTCTACAATATTTATTTTAGACTCATGGAGATTGCTAACCCCAGGAAGGTCAGCTTCAGATTCTGAGGAATGACTACTCCTCACGAGAGAGAGTTCTTATCTCCGAGAATGAGTATTCTGGTATACTCCATCAAAAGACTCGACAAGTTGGTTAAATTTTCTCTAACTGGTGTTCTCGAAGTGCTTCGTCTTGAACGTCTTCCTCTATGGGGAAATCATGAGGCCATGTGTAAACCCTCTCGACCAAAATTTAGGTATACTTGGCTTAGAGAGAGATTATGGTTAGTTTAGAATCATTTAGAATTAGAAACATGGTGTTCTAAATAACTGTACAAATTTTGTATCACTTGGTGCACATTGTCGTTGCTTCGATATTTGGAGCACTACTCTTGTCACTTCCTAGTCCTAAAATACGTAGGACTAGGAATACGTAACACGCCAGCCGTATGTATACGAACTCCAATATATGGAAACCATACACACACATATGCTGTATTATGAATATTAAATCCACCAGTGGTAATATACTGTCAATAAGTCACACGCAATCTATATCTCATCCACATCACAAATAAAGAAGTAGGAATAAATAACTGAATGAGAGAAGAGATCAAACTGAATATAAGATAAATATCACAACAAGTCACACGCAATCTATATCTTCAGCGCTACTATTGTCACTTTATTGAAGTCTCAAAGTATGATAGTCGGGTGGAAACAAATCCACTACAAATCGACTATACTAAAAACTACTAAATGAGAGAAGAGATCAAACTCTAATATAAGATAAATATCAATAAAGGAAATAGCCACTAGAACATCCATCAGCTACGATGAATCAAAGGTACTCTGAAGATAAGACCTCCTCATTCTGGTATGAAGCATCAGGTCCGGGTCCGTACTCCTGTGAATAATCCTGTCTGTTTATATCTGGAAAGGTACCATGTCCTCAGAGGGACATAACAAGATACATATAAACATGCCAATAAAGTACTAAAAATAAACATCAAATGGGTTGCCTAACCATCTATGTGAATGCTGTTTGAGAACAACTTTCCAACAAGTGGACTATCTGGCCAAAAATGGGATTGGCATAATTCTCTTGGAGATTTAGCGGCCTACAAAACATGACGTCTTTTGAACCTCAGAGGCCGCCAGGTAATATAGGGGTTATCATGACCGCGCATCTCCGACGGAGCGTACGGGTTACAAAAAGAAAAGTACAAAGGAGCCCAAACACCTTACTTGTTATTCTTCCCACCCCACGCTCTAAGCATGTTACATCCATGACACGATAAAACCTCTAAATAACTGCTAGGTCTTCTAATATACAATTTCTATCAGCAGTTATCCCTATCCGTCGCACAACCTATACGTATCAGTGGCCAGTCGAGTACGCAAGTCCGTGTCCTATATGAGACTCATACTCGTGTAATAACAGTGTCATGACCAATAAAATATAGAATGTCTCATAATAATAGGACGGTCTCATAATCTAGGTCAACATACATATATATAGTAAAAACAGAATACGACGTCACCGTCGTTACACCCAAGTTATTCTTGGACACGCAGTTTATATAGCAGTTAAAAATACATGAACTAAATAACAGAAATAAAATGCATGAACCATATGGAATGTAAATCACAGTACAATGGCAATGTATACTTGCCTGGCAAGCAATCTGTAAAGTGTAAGCGTCCCGATATTAAGTACACAGGATTAGGAACTAAGGCCTCCGAAGAAACGTCTTTAGATGCTGAAATAAATATCACCAATGTTCTCAAAATCAGCGAGATAGCTAGAAAATACTACCCTTTAGTCCAATTTGGACACAGGAGCAAAATGGTAATTTCGAATCAAAGCGGGGTCCACATGTGGCCCACTTTGCACCAAAATACGTGGCAGGGATAAAGGTCTCTAAATGAGACAAATTATAGGTCAAACAAATTCTAAACGTCAATACGAACTCAACGTATGTCTAATTTTTTTTATTCCGGAGAGCCGAACACAAATTCGTCCAAAAACGTCAACCGTGGGGCCCGTAAATAGGCAGCTTAGTCAACTATCTCGGAATCGTGTAAAACTTGGGTCACAGGACCAGCATGATACTACGAATCCAATGGTGCAAGTTTTGTCGTATTCCGACGAGCGTACACTAAATGGTGCAATATTTTGTAAAAGTCGCGATACGGGAAATTTTTTACAAATACGGGTTAATTTCGACGCGCACACACGTCCAAATCAGTTTCCGCAAAAATCTACACGTCTGGACATACCATATGCGCCTTTTGGTACAATTGGTACACGACGAGGTGGTCCCGTTTGGCGGAGCGCGCTCCGTATCACAAATTTTAAGTTTTGGAAAATAAGTTTTTCCTGATTTTTAACCCAGTTTATCTCTGCATATAATACCAAATATCTCTGCATATAATACCAAATAAAATAATATAATTAACAGAAAATAATCTCGATTATATGGTCTTCACATAGCAAAAAGAAAATTTAGATTTGGATGTCTTTGGAGGAAGATATCCGTCCTTAAATATGGGTGGTCGCAACATATTTCTGTAGTGTAAAAGTTATGGTTATTCTCTAACTTGGCGTCATTTCTACCTAGTTAATAACGATGTTCGATAGAAACTAATATACAGAGTTGGAAGGAGGATAGGTCATGAACATACCGGTGAAGACAGATCCGAATTCGGTCGCAAGATGGAACGAAAAATAGCGCGGGAAGTAGGGTATGTTGCAGTCAATTCCTGTCGCGGTGTTCTCGCGCGGGTGACGCGAACGTCGACGGCCGGCCGGCGGTGGCTGTGCGGTGCTGGGCTGGAGGTCGGCGACGTCGAGTTGGAGGTGAGAGGAATAGGTTTAGGATTTTATGAGAAATGATATATATATATATATATCACATATCATAAAATCCTAAACCTAGCTGGGTCGGGTTTCCGGCCGCGGGTGTTGGGGTGTAGCGGGATGGGCTTAGTCTAGGAAAGCTGTGGTGGGTTTAGTGTTAGGGCTTTTAGTGGGTTGGGGTTTATTTAGACTTAAGGGTTTATTTTTTTTACATTCTACCCAACTTACAAAAATTTCATCCTCGAAATTAAAGCTAAGCCACGGTAGAAAATAAATCAAGGATGGTATAAGGTAGAATTGAACAAGGTAAATTCATACCTTGTTCCACGAACAGATACAGAAAATGTTTGCGCATGTCGTCTCGCGCTCCCAAGTGGATTCTCCTGGCGCGTGATGCTTTCATGCCATGCGGACCAAGAAAATAGACTGGTTCCTCAACACTTTCTCTCGACAATCAAGGATTCCCACGGGTTACTCTTGGTATGACAAGCTCGGCCCAATGGTGATCTCAGAATGGTCGAGAACATGACTTCTATCTGCCACATATCGCCTAAGTTGCGACATATGGAATACATCATGTACTTTCTCGAGTGAAGGTGGTAGTGCAAGTCGATACGCCACTTCTCCCACTCTCTCTAGCACGTCAAATGGTCCAATATACCTTGGGTTCAACTTGCCTCACCCTCTGAATCAAATGGTGCCTCTAGTAGGTAATATCCTCAAGAAGATATGATCGCCCTCTTTGAACTCCAAGGGACAACGATGAAGGTCTGTCCACTGCTTCTGTCTGTCTTGCGCTGCTTGCAAGTGTTCTTGTATCTTCTTCACTATCTCAACAGTGTTGACCACCAACTATGGTCCCAAAATTTGACGTTCTCTCATGTCACTCCAACATACGGGAGACCTAAACTTTCTTTCATACAATGCTTCAAACGGAGCCATCTGGATACTCGCTTTATAGCTATTGTTGTAAGAAAACTCCACAAGATGTAGATGGTCCTCCCATGATCCTCTAAAGTCTAACATACAAGCCCTCAACATATCCTCCAGTGTCTGAATAGTACGTTCGGACTGCCCATCTCTCTGTGGGTGATAAGATGTACTAAACTTCAGACGACTCTCAAGACTCTCTTGCATGCTTCTCCAAAAGTGAGATATAAAACACGAATCCCTGTCTGACATAATGCTGACCGGAATGCCATACAACCTCACGATTTGCCTCATATTTAGCTCCTTCTGCGTGAAGACATACTTGAGACTTTTGTGGTCTGTATAAGTCTCCACTCGTTCCCCATATAAGTAATGTCTCCATAGTTTCAGAGAAAAAATAACGGCTGCAAGCTCCAAGTCATGAGTTGGATAATTCTTCTTATGCACTCGTAACTGTCTAGATGCATATGTAATCAACTTACCATGTTGCATCAATACACATTCCAAGCCTTTTCCTGATGCGTCACTGTAAATCACATAACCTCTTGATCCTGATGGAATAGTCAATACTGGTGCTGTGGTCAGCCGCTTCTTCAATTCCTTAAATGCGACTTGACACTCGTCGGTCCATACGAACTCTTGATCCTTGCATGTCAACCGAGTCATAGGTGCTGCTTTCTTAGAGAAGTTCTCCACGAACCGTCGATAATATCCCGCAAGTCCAAGAAAACTTCTCACCTCCGATGCTGATTTAGGAACGGGCCATGTCTTGACTACCGAGATTTTCTCTGGATCAATAGAAATACCATCTCCCGTAACGACATACCCAATAAATGAGACTCTGTCCAAGAAAAACTCACATTTACTGAGCTTCGCATATAACTGCTCTCTCCTCAAGGTCTCTAGGACAATTCGCTGGTGCTTCTCGTGCTCCTCGTGGCTCTTCGAATAGACAAGTATGTCATCTATGAAGACGACCATGAACTGGTCCAAATACTAATGGAATACTCGATTCATTAAGTCCATAATGTCACGCCCCAGTCCCAAAATAGGTAGGACTAGGAATACGTAACACGCCCAGCCGTATGTATACGAACTCTAATATATGGAAACCATATACATACGTACGCTGTACATGAATATTCAATCCACCAGTGGTAATATACTGTCATAACAAGTTACACATAATCTATATCTCATCTACAGAATAAATAATCACTAGGAATAAAGAGCTGAAATAATAACTGAATATCCAAGATGAGTATCAAGTCTGATAGTCGGTGGAAACAAATCTACTACAAAAATGACTATACTGAAGTAGCAAAACGATCTCTAAACAACAGTAATAAAATCACAGATACTCCGAGGGTAAGACCTCCTCAGTCGAGAAGGTAGTGTCAGATCCAGGTCCGTACTCCTGCGGATACTCCTGCTCATCCATATCTGGAAAGGGACCAGGTCCTCAGAGGGACGTAACAAGATAAATAATAACATGCCAATAAGTACTGAAATATAAACATCTAGTGGGTCGCCTAACCGTCTAAGTGAATGCAGTTTGAGAACAACTTTCCACCAAGTGGGCTATCTGGATAAAAATAATAGGATTAGCGTGACTCTCTCGGAGAATCAGGGGCCTCAAAGCATGTCATCTTTTGAACGGCAGAGGCCGCCAATTGTATAGGGGTCATCACCGCCCGTATCTCTAGTGGAGCTTCCGGGTTACAGAAGAAAAAGTGCAAAGGAGCCCAAATGCCTTACTTGTTGTTCTCCCTACCCCATGCTCTAAGCATGCCATATCCATGACACAATAAAACCTCTAAATAACTACCCGGTCTCCTAACATACAAAGTTTCTATCAGTAGTCATCCCTAGAGCACGGCCCATGCGTACAGGAGGCCAAACCTGTCACGCTGTTCGTGATCTATATGAGACTCACAACTCGTATAACAACTGTGTCACGGCTAATAAACCTAATGATGCTCCATAATACTGGGGTGGTCTCATAAAGTAGGTCCAAAATATACATACATAAATATCTATATAAGCAGAATTTAACATGCATGTATCAGCTGGAATGTAAATAATAGTACAATAGCAAGGTATACTTGTCGAGCAAAAGTTTTATATAGTGCACGTCCAAAATAGTGTTTTAGTTTGGTATAAGAAGAAGTGGGGTTAGGGTTTAGAAGAGTTGTAATATATAGGGATAGGAGGCGGTGGAGGCTGCTGCTGTTTCTTCCTATCATTGGTTTTGGTTGCGGTTGGGGAGAGTTTAGTAATAACATAGAGATAAGAAGTGGTGGAGTTGTTTTACGCACGAAGAAGGAAAAAGCAAAATTAGTTTTTGCTACTGCTGTTGATATTTATTCTACGCGGGTTCAGGTGCAAGTGGGTAGTGGGTTTAGGAGTTGCGGTTTGGGTTTCGGTTTGAGATCCAATAGGAATTCTTTTCTAATTAATTATTTATATACATATTTATACATAAAAAAATTCTAAAAATTATATTGGTGTATACGGTTAAGCCAGCAATTGTCCAAAGGGTCTCCTACATGGAATAAATTAGAAAAAATTTATAATGGCTCCATGAATCCCCTAATTGCATAAACACCTCAAATTAAAATTAAATAAAATATATTCCCTCTATTTAACTTATAATTACTAAACTAAATTAATAATACGATTTTCAGAATTAGGGGTTTTATATTCTACCCAACTTATAAAAATTTTGTCCTCGAAATTAAAACTAGGCCATGGTAGAAAGTCAATGATGGTATAAGGTATAAATTAACAAAGTAATTTCATACCTTGGTCTGTGAATAGGTTCGAAAAATATTGGCGCATGTCTTCCTCGCGCTCCCAAGTAGATTCTCCTGGTGCACCATGCTTCCATGCCACGAGGACCAAAGAAATAGACTGGTTCCTCAATACTTTTTCTCGACGATCAAGGATTCCCACGGGTTGCTCTTGATATGACAAGCTCGGCCCAATAGTGATCTCCGAATGATCTAGAACATGACTGCTGTCTGCCACATATTGCCTGAGTTATGACACATGGAATACATTATGTACTCCCTCAAGTGAAGGTGGTAGCGCAAGTCGATACGCTACTTCTTTCACTCTCTCTAGCATGTCAAATGGTCCAATATACCTTGGACTCAACTTGCCGCGCCCTCTGAATCGAATAGTGCCTCTGTTAGGTGATATCCTCAAGAAGACATGATCGCCCTCTTTAAACTCCAAGGGACAACGATGAAGGTCTGCCCACGGTTTTTGCCTGTCTTGCGCTGCTCGCAAGTGTCCATGTATCTTCTTAACTATCTCCACGGTGTTGACTACTAACTCTGGTCCCAGAATCTGACGTTCTCCCATGTCACTCCAATACACAGGAGACCTATATTTTCTTCCACACAATGCTTCAAACGGAGCCATCTGGATGCTTGCCTGATAGCTATTGTTGTAAGAAAACTCCATAAGATGTAGGTGGTCCTCCCATGATCCTCCAAAGTCTAACATATAATCCCTCAACATATCCTCTAACGTCTGAATAGTACGCTCTGACTGCCCATCTGTCTGTGGGTGATAAGATGTACTGAACTTCAGACGAGTTCCAAGACTCTCTTGCATGCTCTTCCAAAAGTGTGATATAAAGTGTGAATCCCTGTCTGATACAATGCTAATTGGTATGTCGTGTAATCTCACGATCTGCCTTATATATAAGTCAGCAAAGCTTCTGTAGATTGGCCAACTCTAAAAGGTAAGAAATGGGCTGACTTGGTGAGTCTATCTACTATTACCCATACTGTATCTCTTCCACTTGGACTCTTAGGAAAACCCGTGACGAAGTCCATAGTGATGTGCTCCCACTTCCACTCTGGAATTGGAAGTGGTTGCAATAACCCTGTTGTTCTCTGGTGCTCCGCCTTTACTTGTTGATATGCCAAATATTTAGCTACAAAGCGAGCTATCTTTTTTTTCATTCCATGCCACCAAAAGTGCTGTTGTAAGTCACGATACATCTTGGTGCCTCCAGGATAAATATAATATATTAAACTATGAGCTTCTGTCATCAGCTCATGTCGAATCTCTTTATTTGGAACATAAAGACGATTACCACATCGTAATGTCCCATTATCATGAATGCACAGTCCTGTCTGCTCTCCGTCCTTCGTCCTTTCTTTTAATCTTCTGAATCTGGCGTCTGTAGGCAATGCTGCCTTGATTCTTTCTACTAGTGATGATTGTACTTGCAAGTTGGCTAGTGTCCCATCTGCTCCGGGTAATATCACTTCAATGCCAAGACCTTCCAAGTCCTCCAATAATTTCTTCTACGTTGTCAAGAAGTAAGCTACTGGTTTTCGGCTTAACGCATCTGCTATAACGTTAGCCTTGCCTGGGTGATAATGTAGCTCTATCTCGAAATCTTTCATCAACTCGAGCCATCGACGTTGTCTCATATTTAACTCCTTCTGCGTGAAGACATACTTGAGGCTTTTGTGGTCTGTATAGATTTCCACTCATTCCCCATATAAGTAATGTCTTCATAGCTTTAAAGCAAATACAACGGCTGTAAGTTTTAAGTCATGAGTTGGATAATTCTTCTCATGTACTCGTAACTGTCTAGATGCATATGCAATCACCTTGCCATGCTGCATCAATACGCATCCCAAACCTTTCCCTGATGCGTTACTGTAGATCATATAGCCTCCTGATCCTGATAGAATGGTCAATATTGGTGCTGTAGTCAGTCTCTTCTTCAACTCCTCGAAAGCGGCTTGACACTCGTTGGTCTATATGAACTCTTGATCTTTGCAAGTCAACCGAGTCATAGGTGTTGCTATCCTTGAGAAATTTTCCACAAACCATCGGTAATATTCCGCAAGTCTAAGGAAACTTCTCATCTCTGCTGCTGATTTAGGAATATGCCATGTCTCGACTGCCGAGATCTTTTCTGGGTCAATAGAAATACTCTCTCCTGTAACGACGTGCCCAAGAAATGAGACTCTGTCTAAGAAGAACTCACATTTACTGAGCTTCGCATATAACTGCTTTCACCTTAAGGTTTCTAGAATAATCCTCAGATGCTTCTCATGCTCCTCATAGCTCTTTGAATAGACAAGTATATCATCTATAAAGACGACCATGAATTGGTCTAAATACTAATGGAAGACTCGATTCATTTAGTCCATAAAGATAGCTGGAGCATTGGTCAATCCAAATGGCATGACTAGAAACTCGTAGTGCCCATATCTTGTCCGAAATACGGTCTTCGGGATGTCCTCCTTCCGTACCTTCACCTGGTGATATCCCGATCTCAAATATATCTTTGAGAACATCTTGGCTCCACTAAGCTGATCAAATAGGTCATCAATGCATGACAGTAGATATTTATTCTTTACAGTCACTGTATTTAAGGCTCTATAGTCAATGTACATACGCACTGATCCATCCTTCTTTGGTACAAATAACACTGGTGCTCCCTAGGGTGATGCACTTGGTCGGATGAAACATTTCTCTTCTAGTTCTTTCAACCGTGTCTTTAGTTTATCCATCTCCTTCTTTGCTAGTCTATAAATATGTGATGCTATGGGTGCTGCTCCTGGTGTCAATTCAATTAAGAATTCTACGTCTCTATCTGGGGGTAGTCCTGGCAATTCCTCTGGAAAGATGTCTTAAAATTCTAAAATAATGGGATGATAGATAACATCGTCCATTACGAGCTGCATACCATCAAGGATTTCTGTGGATCCTCGTGCAAACTCAAGTTCAGGCTGGCCTGGTACCTTGAAAAGAATGCTTCCTCCAAAGCGATCGAAAAAAGTGTGGTACTTACTCAGCCAGTCCATTCCAAGCACAATATCAAAAGTTGGCATAGGAAGGACTAAGAGTCGGGCGTTCATTACTCTGCCACATATCACTATAGGACACGATTTACAAATTCTACTAATAGGTACATCTCCTCCTCCGATAAGAATTCTAACATAACTAGATAAAGGTGTAGAGGCAATATTGTGTTTTGCAATAAATCTAGATGATATGAATGAATGGGTGGCTCCCGTATCAAACAATGTCACAGCAGGAAAAGTAAAAGCAAGAGTGATACCTGCTATGACATCAATCTCCTAATTCATGTCAGCCACTTCTATTGTAAAAGCTTGTTCGTTCCTCTGTGTTTGTCCCTGTCCGGCCCTCATATACTGATCCTCCTGGGTAGGTAGCGGTGGTCCTCGCTGAAATCCTCCTGCTATTAGAGGTCGAGGTGCTCCTGGTCTAGCCATCTGTTGAGCTGGCTTCGGTGCTGGAAGCGCTAGTCTCTGTGCTAGTGGGGGTAGTGTCAATGTCTGTTGCCTTGGAAAATCTCTTGCCAAATGCTGTCCGGAATTGTATCGTAAACACTGTCCCAAGCGATTCCGACAATCTCTTAAAATATGTTCTATTTTACTACAATAATTACATTGGGGCTTCTCTGGGGCCTGGTACGGTCCGGCTCTGTGTTGGTACTGCTGTTGCTGAGCTGAAGGATGTCTGATAGGTCCCCCTTATTGTGCTCTTGCTGGTACTTGTTGTATCATTGTGGGTCCTTGTTGCGTCCTCAGCTGACCTCCTTTTCCTCTGCTAATGGTTTCTTGCAATCTGGCTTCTGTTAGTAACTCGGCATAAGAGATCCGGGACTGTGAACTTGTATAATGTTGGAGCTCCTGAGTCAATCTACGATGAAACCTCTTAGCCTTGGCCAAGTCATCTGATATCAGGGCAGCGCCATATTTACTAAGGCGACTAAACTCAGCATCATACTCGTCAACTATTCTGTTCTCCTGCTCCAGGTAGAGAAACTGATCGTACAATACATATCTGACGGTGTCCGGGAAGTACTTCCTTTCAAAGCACTCCAGGAATTGCTCCCAAGTCTGGTATGTACCCAGCTGGCGCTCCATGGATTCCCACCAGTGATGAGCATTACCATCTAGAAGCATCCTTACACCCGTCATCCACAGCTCTGTAGGTAGCTGCGACGCTTCTAATAACTTCCGAGTGTGAGTAATCCAGTTGGTAGTTTCCTCTGGGCTCTCAATGCCTTTGTACGGCCTCAGACCCATCTGTACAAAGTCCTTTACTGAACCAACTATAACTTAAGGTACTGGAGCTAGTGTTTGAGCTGGTACAGTAGTCCTTGCGGCCATCCTTTCAAGAGCTGCTAGGAACTTTTGTCTCTGTTCTGCTGCTTGCTGTCTCTGCTCTACAACTAGTATGGTGGTCTGTTGTCGCTGTTCCTGCATTATAATATGGAAGAATTGGAACAGTTGTGCCTGACCATCCTGCGGTGTCGATGAGATTGGAAGGTTCCCATTAGGTGGAACGGGAAGATCATATGGAACTGGATTGTGAATCTGTCCATCTGGTCCTGGAAGTCTAGAAATTGTTGAGGTCCCTCCTTGAGTCTGACCATTGACTCTAGAAGTTATGTCACCATCGGTGACAGTACATCCCTTCTGCATATCCATTTTTCTGCAGGTGATGTACACAACTATTAGAAGAAGTACAAGAATCATTAGATAGAATGTAGAAGCATGAAGTATGCTGGGGAATTGCCCACATAAAACATGGCTTCAGGGCTAGCCACGTAAAGCAGAGAAGCGTAAAGTAGAGATTCAAGTCGTCAGCGTAAAACAGAGATTCAAAGAAGTTTGGCATAAAGTAGAGCTTCGGAGTTGTCTGCGTAAAGCAGTGAATCAAGGTAGTTTGGCGTAAAACAGAGATCAAAACTGTCGGTGTAAAATAAGTTTCAGAACTGTCTGGGTAAAAGTTTCCGCTCGTAAAATTCTACCTGCGCAAAGTCTGCACGTAAAAGATCTGCGCATAAAAAGATTTGCCTGCGTAAAATCTAGCATACTTTGCAGCGTAAAGTTGTATAAAAGCCTGCCTATGTAAACTCTGCGTAAAATCTGCCTGCGTAAAAATTATACGAGGAACTCTTTGTATTTCCTCGGATGAATTGTCAGACAATTCAGTGAACCTGACATCTGACAAAGGTACTACACAAAGATCGAGAGGACGGCTGTGATGATAATTTTGCACAGAGACCCAGGTTTTCGTTTAGTGACATATTTGATACAAGTCATTTTACGCATCCAAAAGGAAGGAAATAGAGTCTTCTGAATACGCTGTCTACAGAAATGAGTTTTTACGATCAAGATAAGAAAAAATCAGATGCCACGTCACAAAGCTATTTCTTGCATAGGGCTCGAGGTATATCTCTGTATTTAATGCATGAGATTTGGTCATGGCTGGGGAAGCTAAGGTTGTAACAAATACGCTCACATTACCATCCTTATATTTTATGCCTAATCAAGCTACTCTACGCTGGTTATCTACTATTCATGAATCATCAAGTTTACACAGGACGGTTACCTACGTGGCTTGCATGCCATGATCTTATAAAGGGATACATGTCATACGCAAATTGAACGTGGATAGCAGTTGTCATAATCGCAGCGTACAGGAGGCAATCTTATGTATAGTTTAGCCTTTTACGCCAACCAGGCAATCATTTGGCTTTTTACGCCAATAACAGTCATTTGGCTTTTATGCCAACAAGGATAAAGGATCTGGTCACAGGAAAAAAGGGTTTTTGGCATAAAACTTTGTTTTATCCAAACAGGGGATAGTTGAAAGCAAGAATGAGATTTCAGTCAAGCATGGATGAGATCCTTATACTCTATTCCTATACGCAGGCTTGTTTGGTACAGTTACGTAACCAAGACAATATATTATTGGACCTGCATGGGCCACCAGCAAAAATATGTCACGCCCCAGTCACAAAATACGTAGGACTAGGAATACGTAACACATCCAGCCGTATGTATACGAACTCCAATATATGAAAACCATATACATACGTACGCTGTACATGAATATTCAATCCACCAGTGGTAATATACTGTCATAATAAGTCACACAAAATCTATATCTCATCCACAGCACAAATAATCAGTAGGAATAAAGAGCTGAAATAATAACTTAATATCCAAGATGAGTATCAAGTCTGATAGTCGGATGGAAATAAATCCACTACAAAAACGACTATACTGAAGTAACAAAAGGATCTCTAAACAACGGTAATAAATCACAGATACTCCGAGGGTAAGACCTCCTCAGTCGGGAAGGTAGTGTCAGATCCAGGTCCGTACTCCTGTGGATACTCCTGCTCATCCATATCTGGAAAGGGACCAGGTCCTCAGAGGGACGTAATAAGATACATAATAATATGCCAATAAGTACTGAAATATAAACATCTAGTGGGTCACCTAACCGTCTAAGTGAATATAGTTTGAGAACAACTTTGTACCAAGTGGGCTATCTGGCTAAAAATAATGGGATTTGCAAGACTCTCTCGGAGAATCAGGGGCCTCAAAGCATGTCGTCTTTCGAACGGCAGAGGCCACCAATTATATAGGGGTCATCACCGCCTGTATCTCCAGTGGAGCTTCCAGGTTACAGAAAAAAAAGTGCATAGGAGCTCAAATGCCTTACTTGTTGTTCTCCCCACCCTATGCTCTAAGCATGCCATATCCATGACACAATAAAACCTCTAAATAACTTCCCGATCTCCTAGCATACAAAGTTTCTATCAGCAGTCATCCCTAGCGCACGGCCCATGCGTACAGGAGGCCAAACCTGTCACGTTGTTCGTGATCTATATGAGACTCACAACTCGTGTAACAACTGTGTCACGGCTAATGAACCTAATGATACTCCATAATACTGGGGTGGTCTCATAAAGTAGGTCCAAAAATATATATACATAAATATCTATATAAGCAGAATTTAACATGCATGTATCAGCTGGAATATAAATAATAGTACAATGGCAAGGTATATTTGTCGAGCAAAAGTTCTGTATAGTGTACGTCCAAAACAGTATTTTAGTTTGGTGTAAGAAGAAGTGGGGTTAGAGTTTAGAAGAGTTGTAATATATTGGGATACGAGGCGGTGGAGGCTGCTGTTGTTTCTTTCTATCATTGGTTTTGGTTGCGGTTGGGGAGAGTTTAGTAATAACATAGAGATAAGAAGCGGTGGAGTTGTTTTACGCACAGAGAAGGAAAAAGCAAAATTAGTTTTTGCTACTGCTGTTGATATTTATTCTACGCGGGTTCGGGTGCAAGCGGGTAGTGGGTTTAGGAGTTGCGGTTTGTGTTTCGGGTTGAGATCCAATATGAATTCTTTTCTAATTAATTATTTATATACATATTTATACATAGAAAAATTCTAAAATTATATTGGTGTATACGGTTAAGCCAGCAACTGTCCAAAGGGTCTCCTATATGGAATAAATTAGAAAAAATTTATAATGTCTCTATGAATCCCCTAATTGAACAAACACCTCAAATTAAAATTAAATAAAATCTATTCCCTCTATTTAACGTATAATTACTAAAATAAATTAATAATACGGTTTTCAGAATTAGGGGTTTTACACATAAAGATAGCTGGAGAATTGGTCGACCCAAATAGCATGACCAGAAACTCGTAGTGTCCATATCTTGTCCTGAATACGGTCTTTGGGATGTCCTACTTTCATACCTTTACTTGGTGATATCCCGATCTCAAGTCTATTTTTGAGAACACCTTGGCTCCACTAAGCTGATCAAATAAGTCATCAATGCGTGGCAATGGGTATTTATTCTTCACAGTCACTGCATTTAAGGCTCTGTAGTCGATGCACATTCGCACTGACCCATCCTTCTTTGGTGCAAACAACACTGGTGCTCCCCAGGGTGATACACTTGGCCGGATAAAACCTTTCTCCTCTAATTCTTTTAATTGTGCCTTCAGCTCATCCATCTCCTTCTTCGCCAATCTATAAACATGCGACGCTATGGGTGCTGCTCCCGGTGTTAATTCAATCAAGAATTCTACGTATTTGTCTGGTGGTAGTCCTGGCAATTCCTCTGGAAAGACGTCTTGAAACTCTGAAATGATTGGGTGATAAATAACGTCGTCCATTGCAAGCTGAACACCATCAAGGGCCTTTGTGGATCCTCATGCAAACTCAAGTTTCGGCTGGCCTGGTACCTTAAAAAGAATGCTTCCTCCAAAACAGTCGAAGAAAGCATGGTACTTGCTTAGCTAGTCCATTCCAAGCACAATATCAAAAGTTGGCATAGGAAGGACTAAGAGTCGGGCATTCATCTCTCTACCATGAATCACTACCAGACACGATCTACAAATTCGTCTAACAGGTACAACTCCTTCTCCGGTGGGAATTCTAACACAACTAGGTAAAGGTGTAATGGTAATATTTTGTTTGGCAATAAAACTAGAAGATATGAACGAGTGGGTGGCTCCCGTATTAAATAACGTCATAGCAGAAAAAGTAAAAGCAAGAGTAATACCTGCTATAACATCAATCTCCTGTTCCATGTCACCCACTTCTAGTGCAAAAGCTTATCCGTTCCTCTGTGGAAGTCCATGATTGGCCCTCGTATACTGATCCTCCTGAGTAGGTAGCGGTGGTCCCCACTGAAATCCTCTGGCTGCTGGGGGTCAAGGTGCTCCTGGTCTAGTCATCTGTTGAACTGGCTTCGGTGCTGGAAGTGCTAGCCTCTGTATTGGCGGTGGAAGCGCCAATGCCTGCTGTATTGGACAGTCTCTCACCATGTGCTGTCTGGAACTATATCTTATATATTGTCCCAAGCAAGTCCGGCAGTCCCCATAATATGTCTGTGTCTTCCATAATAATTACAGTGGGGCTTCTTCGAAGTCTGGTACGGTCCCGCTCTGTGCTGATGCTGCTGTTGCGGTGCCAAAGGATGTCTGATATATCCTCCTTACTGTATCCTTGCTGGTCTTTGCTGTGTCTTCAGTTGACCTCCTTTTTCCTTGCTGATGGCCTCTTGTAGTCTAGCTTCTGTCAATAATTCGGCATAAAAGATCCGGGACTGTGAGCTAGTGTAGTATTGGAGCTCCTGAGTCAGTCCGCGGTGAAACCTCTTAGCCTTCTCCAAGTCATCGGTATCAGGGCAATGCCATATTTACTAAGGCGACTAAACTTTGTATTATACTCATCAACTGTCTTGTTCCCCTGCTCCAGATGAAGAAACTGATCGTACAACGCATCCCTGACAGTGTCCGGGAAGTACTTCCTCTCAAAGCACTCCAAGAACTATTCCCAAGTCTGATACGTACCCAACTGACGCTCCATTGATTTTCACCAGTGATGAGCATTACCATCTAGCCGCGTCCTTACGCCTGTCATCCATAGATCTATAGGTAGCTGTAATGCTTCTAATAACTTCTAGGTGTAGGTAATCCAGTTTGTAGTCTCCTTTGGGCTCTCAGTGCCTTTATACGGCTTGGGACCCATCTGTACAAAGTCTTTAACTAAACCAACTCTAGCTCGCGGTACTGGAATTAGTGCCTAGGCTGGTACAGAAGCCTGTGCAGCCATTCTCCCAAGTGCTGCCAGAAATTCTTACCTCTGCTATGCCGCTTGCTGCCTCTGCTCTGCAGCTAGTGTGGCCGCCTGCTGTCTCTGTTCCTGCATCATCATTTAGAATAATTAGAACAGCTGTGTCTGGCCATCTTGTGGTGTCGATGAAGCTGGAAAGGTCCTATTAGGCGATGCGGAAAGATCAGATGGATCTGGATTATGAGTCTGTCTATCCATCCCGGAAGTCTAGGAGTCGTTGAGGTCTCCCCTCGAGTTTGGCCATTGACTCCTAAAGGTGTGTCGCCTCCAGCCGTAGTATATCCACTTTGCAAATCCATCTCTGTAAGAGGTGGACGGAACGATTAGAAGGAGTACATGAATCAAACAAGATGCAAGCATTTAAATAGGAAGTTAAAAAGGGAAGATGAGTTTTAGTCAAGCGTGGATGAGATCCTATACTCTACTCCTATATGAAGGCTTGTTCGGTACAATAACATAACCGAGATAATATATTTGTAGACCTGCATGGGCCACCACAAAAATATGTCACGTCCCAGTCCCAAAATACATAGGACTAGGAATACGTAACACGCCAGCCGTATGTATACGAACTCCAATATATGAAAACCATACATACACGTACGCTGTATTATGAATATTAAATCCACCAGTGGTAATATACTGTCAACAAGTCATACGCAATCTATATCTCATCCATAGCACAAATAAAGAAGTAGGAATAAATAACTGAATATCAAATATGAAGTCTCAAAGTATGATAGTCAGGTGGAAATAAATCTACTGCAAATTGACTATACTAAAAACTACTAAATGAGAGAAGAGATCAAACTCTAATATGAGATAAATGTCAATAAAGGAAATAGCCACTAGAACATCCATCAGCTACGATGAATCAAAGGTACTCTGAAGATAAGACCTCCTCAGTCTTGTATGAAGCGTCAGGTCCGGGTCCGTACTCCTGTGTATAATCCTATCCGTCTATATCTGGAAAGGTACCAGGTTCTCAGATGGACATAACAAGATACATATAAATATGCCAATAAAGTACTGAAAATAAACATCAAATGGGTCACCTAACCATCTATGTGAATGTAGTTTGAGAACAACTTTCCAACAAGTGGGCTATCTGGCCAAAAATGGGATTGGCATGATTCTCTTGGAGATTCAGGGGCCTACAAAGGATGACGTCTTTTGAACCTCAGAGGCCGCCAGGTAATATAGGAGTCATCATGACCGCGCATCTCCGACGGAGGGTACAAGTTACAAAAAAAGTGCAAAGGAGCCCAAAAGCCATACTTGTTGTTCTCCCCACCCCAAAAGCCATACTTGTTGTTCTCGCCACCGTCGTTGCACCCAAGTTATTCTTGGACGTGCAGTTTATATAGCAGTTAAAAATATATAAACTAAATAACAAAAATAAAATACATGAACCATATGGAATGTAAATTACAGTACAATGGCAAGGTATACTTGCCTGGCAAGCAATCTGTAAAGTGTAAGCGTCCCGATGTCAAGTACACAGGATCAGGAATTAAGGCCTCCAAATAAACGTCTCCGGATGCTGAAATAAATATCACCAACATTCTCAGAATCAGCAAGATAGCTAGAAAATACTACCCTTTCGTCCAATTTGGACACAGGAGAAAAACGGTAATTTTGGGTCAAAGCGGGATCCACCTATGACCCACTTTGCACCAAAATACGTGCCAGGGGTTAAGGTCTCTAAATGGGACAAATTATAGGTCAAATATATTCTAAACGTCAATACGAATTCAACGGTATATCCAATTTTGGATTCCGGTGAGTCGAACACAAATTTGCCCAAAAAGTCAACCATAGGGCCCGCAAATAGGCGACTTAGTCAACTATCTCGGAATTGCATAAAACTTAGGTCACAGGACCAGCGTGATACCACAAATCCAATAACGTAAGTTTTGTCACATTCTAACCAGCGTACGCTAAATGGTATAATATTTTGCAAAAGTCACGATATAGGAACTTTTTATGGATACGGGTTGATTTTGACGCGCACACACGTCCAAATCAGTTTCCGTAAAAAATTATACGTCAGGACATATCATACGCGCCTTTTGGTACAATTGGTATGTGACAGCGCGGTCCCGTTTGGCGGGGCACGATCCGTATCACAAATTTTAAGTTTTAGAAAATAACTTTTTCCTGATTTTTAACCCAGTTTATCTCTGCATATAATACCAAATAAAATAATATAATTAACAAAAAATAATCTCGGTTATATGGTCTTCACATAGCAAAAAGAAAATTTAGATTTGGATATCTGTGGAGGAAGATATCAGTCCTTAAACATGGATGATCGCAACAGATTTCTGTAGTGTAAAAGTTGTGGTTTCTCTCAAACTTGGCGTCGATTTTTACCTAGTTAATAACGTTGTTCGATGGAAACTAATATACAGAGTTGGAAGGGGGATAGGTCATGAATATACCGATGAAGACGGATCCGAATTCGGTCGCAATATAGAACGGAAAATAGCACAGAAAGTAGGGTATGTTGTAGTTAATTCCTATTGCGGTGTTCTTACGCGGGTGACGCGAACGTCGACAGCTGGCCGGCGGTGGCTGTGCGGTGCTGGGCTGGAGGTCGGCGGCGTCGGGTTGGAGGTGAGAGGAATAGGTTTAGTGTTTTATGAGATGTGATGTGATGTATATATATATATATATCCAGAGGAGAGAAGGGGCGGGGTCGGGTTTCCGACCGCGGGTGTTGGGGTATAGCGGGATGGGCTTAGTCTAGGAACGCCGTGGTGGGTTTAGTGTTAAGGCTTTTAGTGGGTTGGGGTTTATTTAGACTTAAGGGTTTATTTGTTTTTCCTTTATTTTCTTTTATTCTATTACTTATATATACTTGTACACACACACACACACACACACACACATATATATATATATATATATATATATATATATATATATATATATATATATATATATATATATATATATATATATATATATATATATATATATGTGTGTGTGTGTGTGTGGTAATAAAATTCCAAAAAATTATATTAGCACATTCTAAAAAATCTCTTAGCCTTCTACAAGACTTTCTAAAATAATTAAAATAAATAATAGTAGTTTTGCCCATAAATTCTAAATGCATCTTTACTTAGTAATTAAATTTAATAAATTCTATTTGTCCAATTAACTAAGAAATAATATTAAATAATTAATTAAATAATTTATATTTAAAATTAGGGGTTTTACAACTCTAGCTTTTACCTTCAAAAAATGTTCACACCCTTGATCTAGACGTGCCTGTCTGTCGTTCTGACCTTTGTGTCACTCACAAATACCCTATCTTGTGCTTTATTTTTATCGCACAACATTCGTCAAATAATATCTAATTTTAAACCTAAACTTTGAACCTATGTCTATTCCAATCGAAATTGGAGATACAACTTTGACCCGTTTCTTGCCACCCAATATATGACGATGATTTACTCCGAGTCTACTACGTCCGTGACACTTGTACCACCCCCGATTAAGATCCTATGCACTTCCAATTTATTAAAGAACACCTATGACAAAAATTTTATTTATTTTGGGGCAACCGACTCAATCTAGCCTAAAACTAGACCAAACACCAACCCAAACCCACACTCATACCCTCATGGCTCATAAAAAATATCACACACCAATTTTATCTACTACAATACACCAAACATGGATTCTACCCTCATCCAATCCAAATATCCCTTTTTATGCAAATCTTAAACTATTAAGGACTCATGTGTAAATAGTTATCTAGGTGTCCACCTTCTATTGGTTGGAACATATGAGAAAATCCACTTTGTAAGGCTTGACCGGTCACACACCCCCTCCCTCTTTTTTTTGCATGGTACTATGCAACCAAGCTACACTCAATCCTAGCCTTTCATTCAAACTTCAATCCATCACCACCACCAATTTTCTTTATGACAACCTATGCATTTCCCTAGAAATAAGGGGAAGAGACGTCCCTAATCCTAACATCCTCCTCTCTCTTTCTTTCCTTCATTTAATACACATCTCTCTCTTCCTCCCTCAAACATTCGGCCGCCACCTCCCCTTCAAAACTGAACACCACCATCACCAGCATCCCTCTTCACTCCTCCACCTGACCACCTCCTCCCATCATCCTAAACCGAGTTGGACCCCATTACCATCAAGACAGTAATTATACCACTACCCAACCACCTCCTTTCCTCTCCACCTCCTCCTCGTTTCCACCACATGTCGGAGCACCAACCACCACCACCAGCAACCCGCCACCACCATCATTGCTACATTTGTTGTTATTATTTTTGTCGTTGTTTTTGTTACTGCTATTGTTCTTGCTATTACCATCTGAGTACTCCAAATCGAGCTCCCCCCCATTCAAGTGATCATCTAGGTAACATTCTTCTTTTCTCCTCCTTCATCTTGTTTCTCTTTATGTACTTGACTTCTTTTACATATGTTGTGTGCACGTGTGTTCTATTGAGGTTGACACCTTCACAAGGATGTACACCATTGAAATCCATTATCAACTAGTTATTAAAAACTAATTTTAACCCATGTTTAAGACCTTATATTCTCAGATTTTTGATATTAAATGATAGGGTTATATAACATTAATTTTGAATGTGTGTTGTGAATGAGATTGAACTAGTTTTGGTTAATGTTGTGTGAGTTTGTAAATTTCAGGATCTAGGTAAAAGGAGTTGATTGTATAACATGTTTTAACACCATATTAATGGGGGGGGGGGGGGGTAAAATACCCAGATGTATATGGTTGATTTTTAGGCTTTAATATATGCTATGACATGGTTTATAGAGTGATTTGCACTTAGAATACTTAATATCCAGATTTGACAAAATTGGAGACACTTGACATTTGGTATGACAAATTGGTTAATACATGAAAATATTATGGAAGTTTTGACTATTGAACTTAAGGGGGCATAGTATGTGGCATTTACATGATTATGGTGGACCCTACCCTAACACGAGATTAATGCATCTAAAGTTGTGACACTACGTTGAGGTTAATGCTATGATTAGTAAGACTTGGCACTTGTGCACTTTTTAGACTTGACTAGTCAATCCTTCTAGTTGACCTAGTTAGATCCCCCTTACTTGAGTTAGCTTCTAAGTATGGTGTATAAGTTGTAATTTTGTACGTGTTTAGTGTAGCTTAGTGTAATGACTTATTTGATTTATTATTATATTATATTTAGGCTCGTTGTATCGTTCGGGCGAGGATTCAGGAGGAGGACTTTTGTATTCGCAGCTTGAAAATTCAGTCAAGTATATCTTGCCTTATTTACTATTTAATTCCAGTTATTATATGTTGCATAAATTTTTGCTTTAAATATTATATATATAAATATGTGCGTCCGAGAATAACTCATGTACAGTCAACAGTGGCGTCGATGAGTAGTGTAGTGTATCAGCCTAGTCCTTAGCAGACTCACATAATGTTGTGGATGTATTATAATATCTCCCAAGACCTTGTCACATATTGCTCACGTCACGTTATCAACTAATGTTGGTGTACCCGACTAGTTATCAGTGCGTGTGACACGTATCACGATATAATGCGTAGTCAAGATAGTTTTAGTTACTTGTGACCTGGTATGATAGTTACGAAGTGTCCGTATCGTCATTACGACATGTACATTTGCATTGGGTGGAGAGGACAACTGGTAGGCATTTGGGGCACACAAATCGGTAAATCATAGTCTCCAAGGGAACTATGGCATTGATGACCCTGATGATTATTTATGTTACGCCCTGATCTCCCGCAGGCTAATCGGCCGTCCCCGCTAGGCGAGAATCATTGTGCCAGTGCTCCCGCGGGACGATCGCTTTGGCCCATCTGGGCGTGATGCCGTACGAGCGTGAGCCACGCCCATGCAAGGCCATGGTTCATTGGATGGCGGTAAGAGATCTAAGCCACAGAGTTACACAGATTATCCGAGCGCAGTAGAATTATAAACGTATAGGCGATTTGATAAAAAGTTCACTAAGTCGACAATAGCGAAATAATTGAATAACACAAGTTGAAGTAAAAAAACTCTTTCAAGTGTTACATGCTGTGCATGACCGAGATTATAAGTCGTTCAAGCCTCTCTCTCTGAAATAGTAAAAGCGTGCTAAGTGGCTATATTGGTGGAATGATACAGGCGATATTTAGGCGATATTCTAATATTATGTCTTGTATATGTGCTTCAGTTTCGGATACAGTGCTCCAAGGCTCCGGAGTAAACTCCACGCCTTAGCACGCACGGAGGAGGCATCCACACCGAACGAGGTTCTCCTGCACCCTGCAAACAACCTGGTGGATTATCAGTACACGAATGCATTGGTGGGGAGGCTACTCGCCCGCTCTATAAATCCAAATACGTAATATAGGTTCCGTGCACCAACTATTTTGTTGTCTTTCTAGTTGCCTTAGGATCAGTTTTATGGCAAGGACTGAATAGCCTAACTCATGTGGCAGTGCGCCTGTGCTATATAAGAGGAAACACGGTGAGACTTACCAACTTACCATTTGTCCTTCCCTGTCCAAGGCAAACCAAGTTAGCATACACAGGTTTAAATATACGAGGGGATCACTGGCGTATGCCATAATGGACGATATAGTCTTTGATGAGAATGGTATACAACGAAAGTACAAGAGGCGCTGTAAACTATTTCGTCAAGTACAAGAGACTAAATAATAGGCCTCGTCCAGACCGGATCGGTGCCAGTGCCCCAGTGACCGTCCGTAAGAACCGTGACCTTGTGCACAAGTTGTCCTTAATCAAACGACGTCTAGGCTAAGTTATCAATCCATGTTGTTGAGGCAACAAGAGTACAAGACAAGTGGCATGGCAACAAGAGTACAAGACAAATGGCATTGCCTGATTCATTTTGCATAGCCTACCTGAATAATATTTTGCATAACAAGGTGTGTTCCATATTTAGCACCATTTGTATAGGAGGTAGGTAACAAACTAGCATGCAATAAGATAACCGTTCACAAGTTTATTGACAAGCGTTGAATCGAGGCAAGAGTACAAGTTAACATATATCAGGCAAGTATTGCATTCATAAGCATTCACGTTAGCTCGGGCCCGAAGGTAAGCCGAGTAGTGAATTCGTAAGGGACTTTTCGAGCTATATGATCTAGGGTTGTGCAGTGTAAACAAGTAAACAATGTACTAAGGGGAGCATATACGTATTATTCTATCGAGGCATAGTATAAACCCCCTCGACAAAATTTGGGTCTACTTGGCTTAGATAGAGTGACTAGGGTTAAAATTGGATTTAATTAGAATTAGAACACGGTGTTTTCCATTTATTATGCAATATTTTAATCACTTAGTGCACCTTACCATTGCTTCGATAATTGGAGCGCTACAACTAGCATTTGCTTTCCAATATTTCACATACTTTTCCTAGACGTGCCAGCCTTCCATTCTGACCTTTGTGTAACTCATAAATACCCTTTCTTGTGCTTCATTTTAGTCGCACAATATTTGTTACAAACATCCGTTCTTAAATTCAATTAAACTCAACTATGCATCCTTGTCCGTTCTAATCAAAATTGGAGACACAACCTTGACCCGTTTTGTGCAACCAAATTATGATATTATTCTATTCTGAGCCTACTATGTCCATGACACTTGTGTCCTACCAAATTTTAATCCAATGTATTTCCAATTAATTAAAGAGTACTACTTGCACTAATTTTAATTAATTTGGTGTAAGGACCCAACCTCACCCAAAACTAGAACCAACTCTAACCTAAACCCACACTCACACCCTCAAGGTTCATACTAAACACTACATACCATTTTAGCCCACTACATAACATGAAACATGGTGTTTTGCCTCATCCAATCCCAAATTCCATCAATTGTGTAATTTTTTAATTGTTAAGGGACTTTTATGCAAATAAGCAATAAGGTGTCCCCCTCTCATTGGCCCCAACCCATGAAGAAATTCATCCCTCTCCCTTGACCGGTCCACCCTACATTTTCCTCCTCATTGATTATACTTGCTACAATTTTTCACCCTTACATCACCAACCTACATTTCAAAATCCATCAATCTTAGCCCTCCCCTCATCATGATGAGGCTTCCCACCCCCCCCAAAAATGATGACTAACCGGCCTTAATCCCAAGAAGAGCCCCCCCTCTCTCTCTCTCCCACATATACTACACACACCCTCTCTCTAAAACCTACCAGCAGCCACAAACACCTAGGAAAACCCTAAAAAAATTACTTCACCATTACCATCACCATCACACACCCGACCAACCCCTGCCACCTCCCTCAGCCCGCCACCACCGTCTCCTCCTCCGAGCACCACCAGCCTGACCCCCTCCGACCTTCCTCCTCCCAGATACCAACCACCGCCACCACCACCAGCCGCCTCCGCCTCAGTCGGCCACCACAACAGGCTTTCTCCCTCAACTACTTCTTTTTCCGGCCGACCCGACCCGACGCTCCGACTCCCCCAGTCACCCCCACTGCCACCACAACCAACCGTCACCACCTTGGCCACCATCCTCACCATCTCCACCACCATCCTCACCATCTCCACCACTGTCACGTTGCCATTACCAACGCCATCACCACCAACACCACCATAGTCGAAACCGCCACCGCCCGACCCCTTCTTCCCCAGTCACCCCTCACCACCATAGTCAAAACCGCCACCGCCCGACCCCTTCTTCCCCAGTCACCCCTCACCACCACCGCCAGTTCCCCCACGACCAGTGCACCACCACCGCTAGTTCCCTTACGACCCACACACCACTACCACCGGTCCCCCGAGGTTATCCCGCCACCATCGCTGCCTCTGCATTGGCTGCAGCTGCTGCCATTACCAGAGCTGCTGCTACTGCTGTTGTGCACGCCGTAGCTCCGCCCTCCCTCGTCGGAGACTGGCCGTCTCGTACAGCGGACACCCCCCGGATACAAGCGTCACCAAGGTACATTCCTAGCAATTCGTATATGTACGTATTAGTTTAAATACGTATGTGTATATATGTGTTAATGTGTATTTGTGTATTGTGTAGTGATATATTTTATTGTATTTATATTTAATGTAATAATGTATTTATATATCAATGTATAATATCTAATATATTAATATATTTATATACTTATGTATTAATGTATCATTGTATTTATATTTTATGTATATAATGTATTATGTATTTATGTATATATATATATATATACGTATTTAAGTACTAATGTTATCATATATATTTTAAGTATTAAATGTGTATTTATGTATTTTAAGTATTAAATACTATTATACGTATTTAAGTATTAATATTTATTATATGTATTTATGTTAATAAATTACCTCATAATAATTTATGACTATTTTAATAAGGAGCACGGTGCTGACCAAGGTTTAGACATTGGGTTTTGCACATTAACCTGTTAGCTTTATTAATGTAGTATAATACGTAATTTAATTTGTAGCATATTTTTATAGTATGTTAGGTAGGACCTGTTTTGCGTTATCTGGTATTATAGCGTCTCTTAAAATTTTGTTGTCTTGGTGTACACGGAAATCGAGGATACGACACATCAAAAATTACAACAGTCCGAGAGTCACTGACATGAAAGATATCTCGAGTTAGCTTTTCCTGATGGCAAACTTTGTATGCCTTATTTACTGAACTACTAAAGCTATTGACAACATAAAGTAACTTTACTACTTTATTAGAAGGATGCCCAAGTCGCTGATGCCAAATGTCCAGAGAAGTCATCCTAGTCACTGTCAATGCCTGAGTCTTTGTTATAATACGAAAGTAGTAGAGTCCGTCCTGCCGTTCACCGACGCCAATCAGGGTCCTCAAATTGGGGTCCTGTATCACACATAATTTTTTAGTGAATTATACAACATAATTTATATCATCAAAAAGATGGGCCACAGAAATTAAATTGCAATATAATTGAGGTACGAATAGAACATTCGTGAGAACCATGCCAGGTGCAAGAGCAATACGCCCGCAGCACGAGGTAACGCAGTCCGTCCGTCCGGGAGTCCAACCGGACACTCCTCCATTGCCGTCACCCCCGACAATAAATCCAAATTTTCTGTAACATGATTCGAAGCGCTTGTATCAATAATTCAAGGTGCAATGGACTTACCCACCATACAATCCTCCAGAGATTTAGCCGAAGAATTACCAAGCATAGAAATAAGTTATTGCCATTGGTCCAGAGTCAATCCCTGTACACCGCAGTCGCCGCCTGTACCATCATCTGCCATCCACAACTATACAACAATAAAGCCATATCCTGCTACCACCACACGCACTTTTGTACCCGATCCATGTCCACCACCAGCCGCATGTCCGCTAAATCGGTCATTGAGCAAATCCCACAGTGGTTTTGCCTCCTCAAAATAGGGTTGCCTTCTTCACCGAAGCGTCGATAGTATACAAAATCTACTGCACAAGAATCGATTGGACGCAATACTAATCCTCCAATTGATCATTCTTCGATGGTTTATTGATAGACCCATCAACAAACCCAAATTTTCGTCGAGCCCAAAGAGAAAGCCGAATAGATCTCGACCATTCCTCATAATTCTTCCCATAAAATACCACTTTCGTAATTGTATTACCCAGATTGTCACTAGAACCAAGGTAATACGGGGATGTAGGATCAATCCGTGATGCCGCCGACATAGAAGTCCCGCTGCCGCCGATCGTCATGTCTTCGTCGCCGCTCGACATACCGCCACCGTCGTCGCTCGAGAAAAAGTTTCCTAACCGTCAGGCTCTAATACCATGTGAAGAAGTGATAATAGATAATATTCTAGGTATTTCATTCATCATGATATTACATATATATACATCCATATATCAACTTGGGGCCTAAGTCACATGACCAATCACCATAAATATAATTTAATCCCAATAACCCAATTACCATATATAGCCAGCCAATCACCATATATAGCTAATCACCATAAATGCAATTTAATGATACAATTTAATCCCAATAAAACCATTGGTCTTCTCGACTATTTCATACTTGGTTCATTGCCATATTTGGTTATTTATTTTTATTGGTTTTGTGGATGAGATTAATATTGCCGGTGACTTATGACATTATATACCACTTGTGCATTATTATTCATGTTGATATGGTATGTTAGGTGTCATATTTAAGTATAGTATAAGCACATGGGAATATCCTGAGGACATGTTTGGGATGCCAGAATATGTTACAGGATATTCCATTATGAGATTATTGTCATAATGATTGAGATCATTGTATTAATGACTGTAAGGCTATATAATGCTAATGAGACAATCAATAAAATCATCAACTAATTTCAACATGGTATCAGAGCCGAGTTTCCACAAACCCTAGCCGTCAGCAAGCTTCTCTACAAACCCACAGGAGGATTTCCTAGATCTCCTCCACCAAACTCTTCCACGCCCCCCCTTCTTCCCTTCTCCACCCTTCGCAGGCCGCCCTTCGCTGTTGCTGCCCCGTCCCGCTACTGCTGCGACTACTACTGCGACTGCGGTTGCTGCGACGGCGGCTGTGACATGCGTGCTGCCTCCTCCTCCGCACCAGCACGAGACAGCGCCTAATAGGGATGCCTAGATCTGAAAAAAGGGGGGACATGTTTGGATCTAGGAGCGGACGGTGAGGACGAGCGTGAGTCATGGAGCGAACGTAACGTGATTGGATAGATGATGCATCGATGGAGGAGATCATCAAGAAGCTAGATTCTGCAGAGGTAGCGACGTTGATAAAGTTTTTGACGATGTCGGCTGGTGAGAACACGATACGAACGTCGCCGGAGTTGAAGCTTCCCTCCATCGATCTGAAATTAGATGGAACAGCCACCTATCTGAGTTGGTCACGGCGGGTGAGAAGAACCCTCGCAGGAAAAAACATGGAGGGGTTCCTGACGGGCGAGACGACAGAACCGGACGAGGGCTCGACAGGACGTGATGAGTAGAAGTCCACTCATATGGTGATCTACATCTGGCTTCTCAACTCCTTAGTCCAGTCTATTGCTGCCACAGTAGACGGTATTGAGATGGTGAAAGATATGTGGGAGAAGTTGAGAAGGACCTATGATGGTATGGGGAACAACTTATGGGTCTTCCAGATAAAGGAGAAGATTGATGACACCGTACAGGGAGAGAAGACGGTACAGGAGTATGCCACAGAGTTGGAGCGTCTGTGGTTGGATTATGATCATTCCTCAGATCGGGCGAGCTGCGGGGACCCTAAGTGTAAGGAGAGACAGGTGTGTCTACAGGAGAGGACAATAAAGTTTCTCAAAGGGCTGACTGTAGCTTTTGCACAGAGGACGGCCCTACTTCAATTCCAACCAAAGATCCCTAGACTTGAGGAGGCTATCTCAGCCATGATCCAGGAGGAGACACGCATCAGGCTGCAAGCCGGGACAGGTGGTCCCCCCAAAGCAAAGTTAGCACTAGCGATCACCAGCTCAGGTAACACAGGATCTAAGGGAGAACCCTGGCAGCATAACCGGCAGTGCTACAACTGTGGGAAGATGGGTCATCATCGGTATGATTGTACCAAACCACCTAGGGAGGGAGATTCAGGTGGTGGACGAGGACCGTTCAGCGGACGAGGATATAATGGAGGACGTGGTCGTGGTCGAGGGGGTAGACGAGGCGGCCGAGGAGGTTATCGGGCAAACCTCCTGATATCAGAAGGGAACGGAGAAGCTGATGGCACCTTTACTGTGGAGGACCAGGCACTGGGAGACATGAGGAGTAGAACAGAAGAGGCGTCCACCTCATTCTTTGTTAGGGGCAACGCTGCCATGTATGCCCATCCATCAGAAGGTACTGACGAATCACTTGCCCTTGCGTCTATCTCTTCCCTTAAATCATCAGACTGGATTATCGACTCGGGAGCATCTCGGCATGTGACGGGAAATGCTAGTGAGTTTTCTTTCTACACTCACCTAGCATCAGCAGACAGCATTCAGACAGCTGATGGCACTTTCTAGCCAGTGGCCGGTAAGGGTACTGTTAATTGTACAGGTTCAGTAAGATTATCCAATATTTTACATGCTCTATCCTTTCCAGTCAGTCTCTTGTCCATTAGTTCTATAATCCTCTAACTTAAATACATTGTTTCTTTTGATATTCTTAAGGTGACCTTCCAGGAGAAAGGGACAGGATGAAGACTTGGGACTGGCACTTGGCATGAGGGACTGTGGTACCTAGATCGAGAAGGACTGGACTCAATATTGGTATCTATGGCAGAGAAGGCTGGCATGGAAGGACTGCAGCAGAGGACTGAGGATACCTTGATACTCCATCATCGGAGGATGGGACATTCTTCCTTTGATACTCTAAGTAAGTTGTATCCAGAGATTTATGCAAAAACAAATAAAGAGAAATTAGTATGTGATGCGTGTGAGTTAGGAAAACTTACTAGGAGCTCATATGTTGGCACGGGTCATATGAGCACTTTTGCTTTTGAGGTAGTACATTCTGATGTCTGGGGTCCATGTGCTACTAACATTGTGAATGGTTATAAGTACTTTGTTTCTTTCATTGAGTGTGCCTCTCGTGTTACCTGGTTATATTTGATGAAAAATAAGAATGATGTACCTGCTTGTTTTCGGGATTTCCATAAGCATGTCTAGACTCAGTACAAAGCAGTTGTGAAGGTACTGAGGTCTGACAATGGAACGAAGTATACCAACATGACGCTTACAGAATACTTGTCAGCACACAGAATACAGTATCAGACCACCTGTGCATACACACCAGCACAAAATGGAGTTGCAGAAAGGAAAAACAGACACCTTCTGGAGGTCGCAAGAAGTATGATGATCGACATGAATGTTCCACAGAGTCTGTGGGGGAATACAGTGTTGACAGCAGCTCAACTCATCAACAGGATGCCCTCGAAGGTCCTCGGATGGAAGTCCCCATGTGAGGTATTGCAAGGCAATAATAGTGGGATACTCCCACTGAAGGTGTTTGGGTGTGAGTGTTTTGTGAAGGACAACAGGCCATCAGTTGGGAAACTTGACCCTAGAGCGGTCAAATGCATCTTCGTAGGCTACTTGGCGACCCAGAAGGGGTATGTGTGCTGGAGTCCAGTAGAGAAGAAGAAGTTTGTCAGTATGGATGTCCACTTTCGGGAGCATGAGCCATACTACCACCAGGGCGGAACTTCACACAACATGCCTAATACTGCCAGTATTAGGCGAGAGGGGGAGATGGAGAACTTGGTGGTAACCGATTTAGAAGTTTGGCATGGAGGCACGGAGAAGGGACAAGAAGGTGAAGGTGTTAGGCCTATGGCTCAGGGAGAGTTACTTACCTACAGCAGGAGAGAGAAGCAAACTGCAGGACCAGTACCGACAGTGCCAGTGCCAAGTCCTTTGCCTGCGTTCGTCCCAACTCCTGAGGCACCGACACCAACCCCCCTTCAGGTGATACCCCCTTCTTCACAAGATATCATTCCTCCTACTTCTACTCCTCCCACACCACTATCTGTACGGAGGACCACTCGCAGCAATGCAGAAAATCCTCCAAACAGATATGGTTGGGATATTGCTCAGTTTGTTTCTTATGACCATATCCCTTCTTCTCATAGAGCATTTATAGCATCTTTGGATAGTATTACTGTACCTAACAATTGGCAAGTTTCCAAGAACGATCCAAAGTGGAAAACAGCAATGCACGAGGAGTTGGGAGCTTTGGAGAAGAACCACACTTGGGAGCTTATGAGACTGCCAGAGGGGAAGAGAGCAGTTGGATGCAAGTGAGTATTTACCGTAAAGCAGAACCCAGATGGACAGGTTGAGCGCTACAAAGCTCGACTAGTAGCCAAAGGATACAGTCAGACGTACGACATCGACTATGACGAGACCTTTGTACCAGTTGCAAAGATGAGCACTGTCAGGACTCTGATTTCTCTGGCAGCGAATGGTGGATGGAAGCTACACCAACTGGATGTGAAGAATGCATTTCTTCACGGAGATCTAGTGGAGGAGGTGTACATGGAGATACCACCAGAATTTGGCACCAATCAGACAGTAGGCAAGGTCTGCAGGTTGAAGAAGTCCCTCTATGGACTGAAGCAGTCTCCTCGAGCGTGGTTTGACAGATTCAGAAGGGCGATGATAGGGATGGGATATCAGCAGATTAATGCTGATCATACTGTGTTCTTCCGTTGGAGTGGAGGCCACATCACCATGCTTGCGGTGTATGTGGACGATATGATTATCATAGGAGATGATGAGCAGGAGATCGCCCAACTCAAAGGAAAGCTTGGCAAGGAATTCAAGGTGAAGGATCTCGGCCTTCTTCGGTACTTCTTTGGGATTGAGATTGCTCGAGAAGCAGAGGGGATTGTTCTCTCTCAAAGGAAGTATGTACTGGACCTTCTCACAGAAACTGGGATGTTGGGGTGCAAACCTGCAACGACACTAATAGATCAGAAGTTCAAGATTGATGCTGAGGTTGGAGAACCAGTTGATCGGGACAGATACCAGAGACTGGTTGGCAAGTTGATCTATTTGAGCCACACACGTCCTGATATCTGCTTTGCAGTAAGTGTGGTAAGCCGCTACATGCATGACCTACGGAAGGGTCATATGGATGCAGTGTACCAGATTCTGAGGTACTTGAAAGGTGCTCCCGGGAAGGGACTAATATTCAGGAAGAACAATCACGTGAGCATCGAGGGCTACTGTGATTCTGACTGGGTTAGTTGTGCTGATGACAGGAGGTCTACCTCGAGATATTGCATATTTGTAGGAGGTAACTTGGTCTCCTGGAGGAGTAAGAAGCAGTCTGTGGTGGCCAGATCGACAGCTGAAATAGAGTACAGAGCTATGGCATTGGGAGTTGCAGAGCTGCTATGGTTGAAGAATATGCTGGTGGAGCTGAAGCTGGATCAATGAGCCAAGATGAAGCTGTGGTGTGACAATCAGTCAGCTATTAGTATCGCCAACAATCCAGTACAGCATGACAGGACCAAACACATCGAGATTGATAGATTCTTCATCAAAGAGAAGTTGGATAGTGGATTACTGGAGCTTGGCCATGTTCCAACCAGGGATCAAGTAGCAGATGGACTAACCAAGGGACTCGCCTCAGTGAGCATGATTAGAGGATGTGACAAGATGGGCTTAGTGAATATCTTTCACCCATCTTGAGGGAGAATGTTGATATGGTATGTTGGGTGTCATATTTAAGTATAGTATAAGCACATGGGAATATCCTGAGGACATATTTGGGATGCCAGAATATGTCACAGGATATTCCATTATGAGTTATTGTCATAATGATTGAGATCATTGTATTAATGACTGTAAGGCTATATAATGCCAATGAGACAATCAATAAAATCATTAACTAATTTCAACAATTCATAATACAACGTACGTATGTGTTATGGTTTTCATATATTAGAGTTTTCATATACATACAGCTGACATGCTCACGTATTTCTAGTCCTACATATTTTGGGAGTGGGACGTGACATATTTTTGTGGTGGCCCATGCAGGTCGAGAATATATTATCTCGGTTACGTTACTGTACCGAGCAAATATGTGAATAGGATTAGAGTATAGGATCTCATCCACTTATTTAATCACCTCCCTTGATTTCGTTTCAAATTCTTATTTGACTGCTTGAATTGCATCTTGCTTGATACTTTCACAATGTAAATCTTATCTTTTCTTTCATTCTTGATAGAGGTTAGGAAGGTGACTTATACTAGGTATATATGCTTCATTGGTCAATTACACTATTAGTTGAGTTCTTGTAAGTTGGGTAGTGTAGATGAGTTTAAGGGATAAAAAAAAGTGTATAAATGTTAAGAAAGAAAAGTGCTAGGATGGCTCACCATAACCTTTTAGAAAGAAATGCTAGTTGGCAATGAAGTGTTAATGACGATAGTAAATTATTACGAATATGGTTTAGTTTTAATTTCGAGGACGAAATTTTTGTAAGTTTGGTAGAATGTAAACTCCCTAATTTTTAATTTTAATTTTAGTATTTTTATTAAATTATTGGATTTCTTTTGGATATTTTGTTGGTTAATTAGAAAATAACCTCTTTGATTTAATTACTTATATAAATACTTATTTATAATTATTTTCAGGCTATTTTAGAATTTCGTGGATTTTTCTAGAATTTTTGGGTAATTAAAACCTAGGAAACGTAATTTTTTAGGGCTTCCATGATTTACTGTAAAATCATACTTGCATGTTTTTCCTACCAAACATTTAATTTAGGGTTAAAATACTTAAATATATTTTCTGTAATTTATTTGGAATTTTTTGGAATTTATTTGGTTTTAAAATAGGCTAATAGCTAATTATCTAGGACTTTTAGAATTTACTGTAGAACCTATGACCATAAAATGGCCCCAAGTATTTTTTAGGGTCTATAATGGTATTTTACATTTTCTAAATTTTTTATGGAATTTTCTGATATTATTACATATTTATTTGAAATTAATTAGGTCAAAACTGATTAATAAATAATTTTCGGTATTAAAAAATATTTAAATACCTAGTCAGCATACACAGTCAGCCCTAACCTACCCGCCTGGGCCCACCAGTCGGGTATTGCCTATGTATATGTGTATATATGTAGGGTTTCATTAATTCCACCAAAATTAGAGGAGAGAGAGAGAGACTTTAAGGAGGTTTCATTTAGGGTTTCTCCCAACTTTCCGAGGCCATTACTTCTAGCTCCGAACTCCAAACAGGTTCTCGTTTCTTGTGTTGGAATTATCTCGAGGTATAGTTTCTGAATACTTAATTTATTTTCATAAATTATGAACCTAAAGTTCTGAAAAATTCGTGGAGTGCAAGTTGTCCGAAATCTGACACATTTCAGTATTTTCGAGATTTTGGGAGATCCAGAACTCGGAATCATGATCCGTTTAAAATTTAGGAAATTTGATAGGATGAAATATAACATATTTTTTTTTCAGAATTAAATATGCTAGTTTACTATTCTAAAAAATTTGTGCAACCTAGAAGTAACTAGAAAACCACAAAAACTATCATTTGTGCGCCATATGGGCGATAATTCTTTACCGGGTCAAGATTTGGTGAAACCGTCGATTCCAACATTGTGTATCACTGAAATCTATAGAATTTTATACACAAATCTTGGTTTTGTGTCTGTTGACTTTTTGGTCAATAAAATGCCTCGAGTTGCGTACCACGGATCCTGAATTCGTAAAAAAAAAAAATTTGAACCAAAATCTAGAAATAGTCTTAAAATTAGAATATAATTAAATTAATATTTTAGGTTATTTTATTTAAAATTAAAATAGATTAGATTAGAAAATCTATCCAACCACTTTTGTAGATCTAACTTGTTTAATTTAGGACTATTTGATATTACCCCCCTCTTAGATTATGTATATTGATATTACCCCGTGTTAGATTAAAAGTTGAGAATACCCCCCTGAAAGTGTCGTTAAAAACTCTTTAACGACACTTTCAAAACTCTTTAACGACTCTTTCATGTTTTTAACGACACTTTCATGGGGGTATTCTCAACTTTTAATCTAACAGGGGGTAATATCAATATACCTAATCTAAGAGGGGGTAATATCAAATAGCCCTTTAATTTATGTGACGAATAAATCGGATGAATTCTTGAGTTGTGACTTCCTTATTTTTCGGAGCAGGCAAGATACATTGACAACTCTTGTACAGTAATTGCATGATTTCCTTTCCAGTTATTATTTTCTTATCGTATATAGTTTCTTGATGCTCTTTGGCATTTTTGATTTGTCACATGCTGCTCTAGCCTTATTTTCTTATTTTACGTGCACATATATTATTTGCCTTCCATATATGCTGCTCATCTCTACTTTCTCGTCACGTATTTGATATATGCTCCATCCTGTGCGTACGCTTTAACATGATCTCGTGGTCCCGTATTAAACTTGACCTTGCCATGACCGAATTGACTTGATTCCTTAGTTCCCTAGGCGAGGATATCGTTATTAGGCGTTGGCTATTGTGATCAAATTTTGACTCGTTAGCACCTCACCGGACTGCGATAGAGATTTGCTCACTTGATCCTTCGATTGTTAGTGCCTCACCGGACTATGATAGAGACTAGTGATATGACTATTAGTGCCTCACTGGACTGCGGTTTCTATTACCTGATTTACCTATAGCCATGACTGATACCGTTATTCTCATGGCATACCACCCTCTTAGACGTCGTATTGTCATAGTTTTACCGTTTCTTGTGGTTATTTTCTTATCTCTCTTGCATGTTTATTTACTGTACTTTTGACATATTTATATGTATCTTATTACGTCCTTTTGAGGACCTGGCCCCTTTCTAGGTATAGATGATCAGGACTATCAGCAGGAGTACGAGTGCTATTTCATTCTTTTTCGAGAAGGTTTTTCTTTCAAGCCTCTATGATCATTAGATGATGTACTTATTATATTTTCTTTCATAATCTAGTTTGGTAGTAGATTTGTCTCCACCCAACCATTGGTCTTCTTGACTATGTCATACTTGGTTCATTGCCATATTTGGTTATTTATTTCTATTGGTTTTATGGATGAGATTAGTATTGCCTACGACTTATGACATTATATACCACTTGTGAATTGTTATTCATAATATTGCATACGTATGTGTTATGATTTTCATATATTGGAGTTTTCATATACATAGCATGCTCATGTATTCCTAGTCCTACGTATTTTGGGACTAGGATGTAACAATATCCTTCTATGCTCCATCATGAGCATCACGAGCGAGGGCAAAACCTGCAAAAAGAAGACACATATAAGTCTCAGTAAAGGTCGCATAAAGGCACAATTGCCGCATACTGCTGCCCAGCCGCAACGACGCGCAACCGAGTCTATGCGCACGAGCGAAAGGAGATCTCATTCATGAGGCCAAACTAGAGATAAGCTCTGCGTGTATCAAGCAGATAATCCCTCACCCATGCGGCCAAGCCATAGCTCGATGCGCATGTTACAGAGAAGTGCTCATCCACACGACAGAGCTCTGGGAAGAGGTCTGCACACGTCCAAGACGAGTCTCCATCCATAGGGCAAAACTTCATGAAGGGTCTGCACACATCCCTGCAGCGGGATTGTGTATCGGTGCATCTGTGTCCTTCGCAGCCTAGTATGAGAAGTACAATACTGCCATACCTCCAAGAAAATTATCAGGATCAGGGGGCCACGGATCGATACTGCCCTTGACAAACCCTTCGGCGAGAAGAGTCATCGCCCTCGGCATCCCTCACAGAGAAAGAAAAAAGAAGCGAAGGAATAAAGTTCTCTCTCTCCCTCTCTCTTTCTCTCTTAGCCGCCTATTTATAGGTTGTTAGACCGCGTAAAGAGATCGAAATAATAAACCCAACAGTTAATGAGGATGAACCTGATGCCTCGATACCCGTGATCTATCTCAATCTCCTTAGAAACTGACTCCCTAAGCCCCGTGTCAAGGGATGGCTTAGAATCCGAGGAGACACGGTCAAAGATTGAGCAAATCCACTCAATTAATAATTTGACAGTCTGCTAGGGCCTGCTATGCGGCATATCACTCATATGTGGCCAAAACTCAACCATGCTTCCAATTCAAAGTATTCCAAAATTGTTATTTTGGAAACTTTGAAGGGGATCTTGTAGAAGCATGAAAATCATGCAGGCCGCATAAAAGCTCATGCACCCCAACAGGAAAGCAAGCGCATGGGAGCCGCACGAGACCTATGCGACCAGAATAGCCAAACCGCATAGATGGCCTGTATGCAACCTGAACATCCTCAGAGTGTGGGAGTCGCATAAAAGAGATATTGATCAAAACAAAACAAAACGTTCATTTGCAAAAGGGGGTTACAACATGTAGCCTTCAGGGCCCATATAAAATGAAAACAAAAAGAGGAAAAGGCGACCAGTCAGATGAACCGTGAGCCTCACGAAGCATGGTCGCAACCTCCTGGAGCGAACGTATGTCCGCACGATAAAACTGGCGGCGCAGTCCTTCCTTCCATTCCAACGTCTCCCTCTCCTCTGGAGTTATGGGCAGCAAGGCAAAATTTGGAGTGGACTGCAGATGCCTAGCAAAAGCCTCCAAAGTTAACCCCAACGAGGACAAAAAATCCTCAGTGGCAGATTACTCGTCCCTAACCCATGCTCTCTTTACAGGGGGAGACACTGCGACAGCCAGTGAAGAACCGATAGCTCGTCCCTCAAGAGACCCTCCAATTTTGGACCCTCCTATACCCAAGCACCAAGGCGAAGCAGGGAGGGGACGTCGAGGAAGTAAGGCGGGTGGCCAGGGTTCCCAACTAGAACCTCCCTTGGACGACATATTTCATAAAGTGGAACACGATAAACCACGACAGTGGTATTTACAGAAGAGAGCGACGGTTTGCATGACTGCAATAATTGGATAGATGTACCTAGAAGGATGAATCCGACGGTTTATCTTCCAAGAAAGTCTGCATGCAACCGACGGTTTAATTTCCAAGAAGTCTACATGCAAAAGGTGGATAGGCTCCCTCAAATGTTGAGCCAAGTCTTAAAAGTGCCATCTCTACAGTATGTGTCCATGCGTCCATCAAACCATGCGCCCCCTAAGCAGACTCACCAGAAATTAGGCCGTAGAGGCACCCTGCGGCCCAACAAGGTGACGTCCATGCGTCACAATCAACCAAAGCAGACTTTGTCGCAGATAGACCTGACATGGCGTCCCGTCAACAGGATCGTCTTTGACACAAAATCCTGACAAAAATAATTTTTTTGATTGCCTCAAAAAGATGTGAACAGACTAAACGACAGAAGTCTCACGACAACATAGAACTTCACTCTTTACGGGTGTACAACACAACAAGGACCCTATGCGTCCCATACTCCATGCGTCTCTGGTCCCATGCGTCCCAAACTCCATGCGCTTCATGCGTCGATGGCTCCATGCATCCCAGACTCCATGCGTTCCATGTGTCTCTGGCCTCGTGCGTCCCAGAGTCCATACGCCTTATGCGTCTCTGGCCACATGCGTCTCAGACTCCATGAAGACCAAGTCTTGTCGTTACAACTGAAGTAGCTCTCTCCAACAAAGTGCGGGTCACGTGTCAGAATTTACCAAGTCACGCCCGTAAAGGATGAGAACCGTCCAAATCTTCAGCAAAGAAAAATTCCAACAAGTGCCCACATGGCAGCTTGTCCTGCTCACGGTTAAAGCTGCACCATGTTAGGAAGGTACGCGTTGCACCCTCTAGCATCCATGTGGCCTAACATATACGCGCCCAAGGATGACTATATATATCAGAGTGACATGCCCAAGACAGACACGGACAGAGGGACACACAAACAGACAGAGAACAGCATAGGAGAGGAGAGAGAACAAACGAGAGCTTTTTCACCCTGCGTTAGATCGTCAACGGAGTAAAGGAGCTATCATAGCGCTCTGTATCCATCGCCACACCCCATAATCAAAAATTTGTACTTAGATTGGTTGTCTAAAACCTCTTTGTACTTTCTTCTGTTTGTTATTAAAGCAATCAATTTTAATGACAAACAATGTGGCATCAGAGTGCGAGTAGACCTTTCTTCTGGGAGCCAGTTCCCTTCGTCCAAGGACATCATAACTATATATTCTAGACCATGAATAGTTGTATAATCATGTATATATATATATATATATATATATATATATATATATATATATATATATATATATATATATATATATATATCACGCTAGTCTCACTATCATATATGATATAGCGTCTAAGACATTTTACTGCTTTTCTTTTATGATATATTATTGCTCATCATTACTTGTGTAGATTGAGTTATATAACTTGTTTGATCCTAGAATGCCATTAGTGGCTTGATAGATTGATCTCCACTTGTCTTTAGACATCTCCAATATTCTGATTCTAAGCGTGACACACATCAAGGATAATATTGTGAAGGGTATGGTATTATCAAGTTCCATATATCAAGAAGGGGCTGTTTTGATGAATCATGTTGTTTATTTGTCCAGATACCCTTGGGGTATTTTTCGGTACTCTATTGTAAATACATTGTGTATATATATGCAGGAGCGGAAGATGAAAATCATGCAGGCCGCATAAAAGCTCATGCATCTCACCGGACTGCGATAGAGATTTGTTCACTTGATCCCTCGGTCGTTAGTGCCTCACCGGACTATGATAGACTAGTGATATGACTGTTAGTATCTCATTGGACTGCATTTTCTATTACCCGATTTACCTATAGCCACGACTGATACCGTTATTCTCATGGCACTAACGGACTGTAGCTCGGGCTTTAAAAAAAAAAAGAAAAAAAAAATTACTATAAATTTTATGTTCCACAATTCTACAAATAATATGAAAGTGGTTGTAGTCTAATGGTTGGAATGCCACTTTGTGGCCGTAAGGACCTGCGTCCGAAATTATAAAGAAAATTAATTTCTTTTACACAATATTAAGAAAGAAAAAAATCTCCTAACATTTTTTTTGCTCTCAGTCCCTTGTATATATGTCAGTGTGAGAAACGAAATAAATAATAAATTTAAATGAACAGAGGCAAGAAGAAAACTAGGATTAGTAATTATGATTAACTAGATTTAAAGGTAAAGATAGTTTTTCATGTTAATTTTTCTTTTAGGAAAATATATACAGGACAAAGACCTACGAAGAATGGCCAGAAACTATTCTACCGAATTTATTATGTACTTTGTAGTTTAAAATGAATGAATTGCAAGCTTCAAGAAGAAGCAACTGTCAGTTACATCATTATCTGCTCGACTGCCCACACAATCCTCAACAAGAAAAGAAGACTGCCTATCTGCAACGTGAACAAACGATACATTCCCTCTCTTCACAGCCACCGCTTTGTGGTATTGGCAGATGAATGGACAGGTTGCGGGCTCTTTGTTCTTGAAGCTTGGACGTCATTCGCATCTGCAATGCGAACAATAGGTTTAACACTTCTTGCATATTTGCATAATAAACATACATTGCATATTTGAATTTAAAAGAACGTGGGAATATATAGGTATTGACAAAGTTCAGAATATCCTATTTCTGGCAATAAAATATCATGTTTTTACGGGATAACTTCAATATCAAGTTGACATGGAAATTCCGAATATACTGTAATTTTCTTATCATACACAGTTTATATGAATGAGGCAACCACATAACTTACTAAAGCATGCCAGCTAAAAGAAATCTTACAAGCATCTGTCGACTTTCCACCGAGAGAAGATCTCCTTGAAATTCCCAATGGTGGCACATTCGTTAACGATTGCCTCCTTTGTGACCTTACAAAAGGCGTAATCGGTGACTTGAGAATATAATTATCACTCCCTTGTTTGGCAATTGGTGTTATCTCTGATGGATATTGATTAACCCTGTAGTATATTCCAGAAAGGAATGATCAAAATAATAATGGTACATTATTCTTAGCTATACTAGTATCAATTCTATATATGAACAAGGCAAGAATACCTTCTTTCTGAGCCGTTTATGAACTTCCCTATAGTCTGTAGGGATTTCCGTAAGTGAGACCCTTTGCTACTGCTTGTGTTAACATTAATAGAACTCCTCTTAGACTTGTTACAAGCATCTGGTGTCGTCACCACCTCATCCACTTTTCTTGACAAATCAGGAGTATTTGGCTGCTGGAGAGGCATTCTGTTGTAGAAACTTCTCTCGTGATTTAGCACTTGACTCTGGCGAGTTGAATTGTAATAGCTTTCCTCTGTAGAAACTACCTTGTTAGAAACCGAACTTGATTTAACGTCTAAAACCTCTTCCTGGGATAATTTAGGACAAAAGGTGCTCTCTTTTAGCAGTCCACTTGGGAAATCTGTTGTATGATGCTGCAGCACTTAGGGAAGTTACTAATCAAAACTTTTGTAATTATACATTCTATTTAACCCAGTTGAGAGATTATTGACTCACATTTATATTTGCAGCTTGTTGCTGACCCTTTTCAATCTTGGGACCTTCCAAGCTCAACCTTCGCGTTCGAACAGCATTCTCTGTTGCAAACTTTGGTCTTGCAAGAGGGGACTTCAGTGCCTTCGTGTCATCTGGGTTAGCTGTTGTTCCGATCTTTCTACCAATAGAGTTCTCAATACTCAGCCTCCGTGGACGTGGAGGAGTACGTTCAGTAGGGTATTTCGATCTCTCGAATATTAGTGAGGACATCTTCTCCCCTTCCTTGCTTGACAGAGCTTTCTTGAGATCATCTATCTGCACATGTACTGTGATTGTTAGTGTCTCCTCCTTCAGTAAAGCTAGTCTCAACTAAATTAAAAAGGCAGATATGAGAGTTGTGAATGTGAATGTTAACTAGATTATTGCAAGAAATAAAATAGATTCAGTTGAATGAATTTCATGTCATATTGCTTTCCCTTTGGATGTTTTCTCCATCAATTGCATCCAGCTTAATTGGATTATCTTTCCTATGACTACTACGAACTTGCATAGCCCTTCTTATTTTGAATTAGTTGCAGAAACAATACAATAAATCAGTCAACTGCTAATTATTATTTTAATCTTCCTCATTCTTATATAAATATTAAACCCTTCTGGTTGCATATTTCCATACAATTCTATTTAAATTAACACATCTCGTATAACAAGTATAACTTACTGGGCATTTAAAGCATCACTGAACAAATAGTAAAACTCAAGGCAAGTAAAGCAACTTGTAAACTTTGCAAATTTCAAGCCAGGATATATGCAACCTGATGCTAATTTGAAGTAGAAGATAAGAAAGTCATAGAAAACCTCACTTCTTCTTTGAGCTGCCGAACCTCAGTGCTTTCTTTGTTTACATGAGCAGCACCAAGCTCAACAGTGGATGCTCTCTGGGCAAATTTCAGAGTACTAAGTGTTTCTCCATAAGAATCAGCTTCCGGGCTCACATGTGCAAACATCAACATCTTTGCATTCCCACCTATAAGAAGAAATTTTAGGCAAGCGACATAGGATAACAAGCACCATTCTATTTCCTCCTCCATTCAAAATTCACTTAAAAAATAAGACTTTGAAACTAAATAACCTAGAGAATTTTGAAGCAATTGTGTAAGCTTGCTATTCCTATAAGGAATATGAGAATTCTTTTGACCCAAAGCTGAGATCACATCACCAAGACAGGCAAGAGACTTGTTAATATGTTGAGCCTCCTTCAGTCTGTCCCCTGTAACTTCTGATTTGTCAACTCTCTCACTGCCTGCGAGGTCAACCAAATGCAGGCAACTATGAAGCATGCTTCTCGAAACATCCTTACCATGTACATGTACCATCAAGACACTGCATCCAGATATTAGAAATGCATCATGATCACAAACTAATTTTGAGAAGTTGGCTAAACTCGCCTACTCAAGACAAAAATAATTTAAAGCAACCTGTGAGACCGGCTGCTTCTGTTGTTCATTGCTGTAGAGCTGGAAGCACGATTCTTCTCACCCAGTTTCATCAGATCAAGGACATCTGCAGTTGATTGCACGCGGTGCATATTCGCATCGGGAAGGGTCAAGCCTCCATTTCCTGAACAGTTCCTAATCTCCAGTGTGATTTTATAGTTAAGAATCAACAAGTGTATGGGGGGAAGAAAAAACATTACACTTGCAAAAGCAGCGAGATTTTTTCATAATCATGTGGTTATAGTTTAGAACCTTCACATATATTGGAAAAATAGGTTAAAGTAAACACAAAAGGATATTTTGTGGTTGATGTATCTTCAGAGAAAAGGTCCCGAACTTGCTCATTATAGATTTCAACCATTTGAACATGAATCTCATACTTAACATCTGTCCGCGTACAAGATATCTCAAACAGATCATTCAGAGCCAAGTAATTGATCCCCATGTCTTTAGCTGGTCCATCTGATGGGCCACACTGACATCCAGAAATAAGACTAGTGAGTCTATATTATTCCATTTATTGCATTAAAAGCTATCACTTTGAGAGAGAATAGACTGTCACCATGGTATGTGTTTTTCCAGACCCTGTCTGACCATAAGCAAATATGCAAACGTTGTAGCCATCCATGACAGATCTAACTAAAGACTGTGTGTCCTTGTACACATCCTCTGCATGGTTTGATAATAATATGAGAAATGTGGTATTATTAGCATAAACATATGCAGAAGATCTCTAGAATTTACCTTGGGAAGAAATAGGGCCAAAAACTTTGTTGAACTGAAACACTTTGCGGGTATTTTGCGGCTTAAGTGGATCGATAATCATCAAGGAGCCATCTTTTCCAATGTAATCTATTGACGAACTTGCATCCGAGCGGAAGCTTGGTCTTATTCTGCAGAAGACTCGAATGTTTCCTGGAGAAATATATAATTAGAATCATACTGTACTGTTGGCATATATAATTAGAATTTACCTTTTAATTCTTGAAGCAAATTATACAGAAGCTTGTTTTCTTTTACAGCTTTATGATACCCAAGAGCAGCAGCAAAGAGCCCTTGAACTTGAGTTCCTAGACCAACAGAATATGTAACATTAGATATACATTAGGGTTAAGAGCAAATGAAGAACTTAATCATATAAGACATAAGCTTTGTGATTTACATATAGCTTAAAGGAGATAAATAGGTGTGAATGGTTTAAATAGCTTAAACAAGTTTCCCATTGTAAAGCTTTGTCCTCACATACCTAATAGTGTTAAATCATTTTGCAGTTGGGCTTGCAAAGCAACAAACTCTACTCTGGTCATCGATAATAAGGTCTTCAGTTCCTGGAAAACAATGCATTTCAGAATAAACCAAATATAAAAAAGAAATATCCACAAAATAATTGGAGAAGCGATGTTTTGCAATAAGAAGAAAGAGGCAACCCTAAGATACTTCCAGTTTTGTCAATGAACATTATTTGAATGATTAAATAAGTTAAGAAGAATGTCCGAATGTTTGCCGTCAACCATAATTTCAGATTAGAAATAAATGCTTGAGTATTTGACTATATTGCAGTTGGAAACTTGTTTATCAATGTCCATAGTAAGATGATCATCTATAAAAGAAATAATTTGGTTATAAAAACTTCAATATCAAAGCATATCAGATCGTACATTGAGTATTCGGAGGAGAAGAACCTAGTCATCATATGGAAATTTTGACACAAATAAGATCATGTAAAGTATACAGTTTTACATTCACGACTTGTTGTCGAGCAACTCCGAAACTATTAATTCCTAGATGACATCATGGATATGAAGATATTTGGGTCAAAGATTTTTGAAGTGAAATAAACATTCTAATGAAGATAATACTTGTATATTTACTTCGGATGCATAATTAGATCATTTAAATCCGGGAGCTTTCCAAATGTCAAAACTAGTTGAATTAGTAAGTCTTATTCACTCATATTTCATATGCTGCATCAAATTGGAAAAACAACACTAATAAGTCATATTCCACACTGAATTCCGGTTCATAATTCTTCACAGTAAAATGTAGTGAAATTTGAATTCTCCCAAAGTGCAAATATTCACGATGAGTTTCAGCATTTTAACTTAAAAACATGAATAAGAATTGTGATCCTTGACCTGATCAATTTCTTGATTTCCAGATACACATGGAACTTCAGTCTTACATAACCAAACAGGTCTTAGTTGGAAAAACACTGGTTGCTATTTCGGTAAACAACACTAAGATATTGTATGAACAGAAGTATACAGTTTTACATTCATGACTTGTTGTCGAGCAACTGCAAAACTATTAATTCCTAGATGACATCATGGATATGAAGATATTTGGGTCAAAGATTTCTGAAGTGAAATAAATATTCTAATGAATAGGATAATAATTGTATATTTACTTCGGATGCATAATTAGATAATTCAAATTTGGGAGCTTTCCAAATGTCAAAACTAGTTGAATTAATTAGTCTTATTCTTTCATATTTCGTATGCTGCCTCAAATTGGAAAAACAACACTAATAAGTCATATTCCACACTGAATTCTGGTTCATAATTCTTCATTAAAATGTAGTGAAATTGGAATTCTCCCAAAGTGCAAATATTAACGATGAGTTTCAGCATTTTAACTTTAAAACATGAATTAGAATTGTGATCCTTGATCTGATCAATTTCTTGAGTTCCAGATACACATGGAACCTCAGTCCCACATAACCAAACAGATCTTAGTTGGAGAAACAATGGTTGCTATTTCGGGAAACAACACTATAACTCACCTAATTGGGAATTACACAAGCAAAATTAACGATTTAAGTAAACAATGAAATACTTCCAGTGTAGAGTATAAAAATAACATTCAAGTAACTCACCATGAGTTCTTTCTCCTGATTCTCTAAGAGGTTCTGATGATTGGCACCTTCCTTCTGCAAACACAAGTTGCAGGTAAAAAAGCAGCAGCTAAATACATTGGTATGCATATTATTCTTCTAAGCAGTTGTTCTGGTATGCAAATTACTAAGATATGACTACTTCCAACTTGGATGTGAACTACATGTAGAGAAAACACCAAATTGCAAAAGTCGACAGATCAGTTCTTGTTCCATTACTACATATATGATTTAATTGTAGATGGTAATGGTATAATTAGAAAGCACTATCTGATACATATGCAATGTAACTTTATATCTAAGAGAGCAACTTGGTAGGAATGATTAAAGGAACTTTGGACATCTTTCCCTTTTCTGAAAAGGGAAATTATTGAAACAAAAATATGTGTCGCCTTCTGACACATGCTTTCTGAGGATTGTCATATTCACCAGCCACTCTAATTGGATGGAGCTCTCAATGTTTCACTTAGTTGTATAAAAGTAAAAAAAAAAAGGCAGTGAAACCCATAATATGGATCCAATTACTCTAAAGGAGACGAGCTTTTTGAACAACGACCAACGAAACCTCATGTTTCACCAAAACATAATATGAAAACATAGTCAAATCAGCTACTCTTAGGAAGTACTTGATTTTAATTTATACATTTAATAGAAATGGAAAAGAGATACAACTTTGGATATTTCTAGGGAGGTGTTATAACCATACTAAACTAATTCATATAGCAACTGGATGAACTATCTTCCAAGTTTAGTTTGAAGTTATAAAATTTTAAAAATTGACGTTATAAATGAGGAAGCTCATATTTGCATTTTTATTATTCTCAGCAAATAGCCTTTGATAAAGTAATCGGAGTATTATTAATGAATAAGAGCATCCTCATTTTAAGTTTGTATTTTATAATTAGTGTCAATAGGTTGAGAACCGGTTTGGACCCTTCTAATGAGTATCACTATCCATGATTTTGGTTATTTCGTTGTTTTCTTTATGAGAGTTCCAGAGTTCTTCGTAGCGAAAATCAAAAAATAATTAAATCTAGAAAACTAGATAAATACTTGATACGTTTAGGCATAATTTTATGAATGTATTATTTGCTCTTTCTTATTTACTTTATATGAAAATTGGAATAATATTCAACTGTTTACCCGTAATAGATACTATTGTTTATTACTTGATTTTAGGCAGGAACACCTGCAATACGAGATAATTGGATAGAATAATATTAAGATGGATGAATGTTTAAAGATACTATTGTTTAAAGATATACAACTTCGACAAACAGTAATGGTTACCGAGTGTCAATAAGAAATCTTATCGGCTTATTGTAGCATGGGATCGTCAGCACAGCCGAATCATTGTATCAACACTTTTTTCATACCCTCCTCCTTTTCTGTAAATTTTCTCTCTTTTTAGTTAACCGGGAAGGAAAGCCTCAATGCCAGTATCAGCCGGAATCAAGCCAAAACCTCTGATACAATATTGAACTGGGACAAGCCAAAACCTCTGATAATATACAGTTGATATGTATCAATATCGGCCTATCTGCTATATTGGTGAATAGGTATCAGTATTTACTAATACTATGAACTATGGTTGAGATTGACGACCATAGTTCATAGTCAAGACAACATATTAGACGACTATATGTAAGCCATTGCATATATGTAATTTTCAAATTTCCTTGCTATATATCTAGTTCTATTCAAATATATAAGCCATTGCATTATACTAAATAAGCATGCTAAATCTAACAGTCAAGACAACATATTAGACGACTCTTGAGTCATTATTAAGCCCGCTAACTGACAAGACTAGTGTAGTTTCACTGAAATCATCACAAAATAGTAGGATATATACTCAATTCAGTGAGGGTAGTTTCATTTAAATCACCTTAAGTTGCAGAGTGGACTTTTTGCTATTCGCACCCGCATAAGTCAAGAGCCTGGCCTGGTTCCGTGAGGCGGGGACGGAGTGGGCGTCCGTGTATTCCAATAAAGGCCCACTCTAAGACATCACTAAGAGTCAAGGAGGAGAGTCCATATACAAGGAGACCTATCCCTCTTCCTTTCCAATGTGGGACTAAACTTTGTGCATAAAAATTCACACGAGTTTAACTCTTTTCCTTGTTTGGTGCTTCAAGGCAAACACACCACATCATACCAAACACAAACTTTCCAATAGTCCCTTTAATTACATGTCAACTTTTTATATTCATATATATTAAAGGAATAACAATTGCACTATACCATGATAGATCTTGCTATAGTCAGTTCGACGTATGAGTAACTATTATACATTTGCTAAACCTACTAGTCAATTCAACGTACGAGTAATTATTATACATCTTGCTAAACCTAGTAGTCAGCTCCACGTATGAGTAATTATTAAGTTTGTTAATTGACCAGACTCATGCAGTTTCATTCAAAGCAACATGAACGCATATAAATTCAGTTCAAAACTTCGAACTTTTATGAACGTGGTACTAGTGATAAAGAGGAATAACAATTGCACTATACCATGACAGATCTTGCTATAGTCAGTTCGACGTATGAGTAAATATTATACATCTTGCTAAACCTAGTTGTCTGTTCCACGTATGAGTAATTATAAAGTTTGCTAATTGACCAGACTCATGGAGTCTCATTCAAAGCAACATGAACAAGTAGCATATAAATTTAGTTCAAAACTTGGAACTTTTATGAACGTGGTACTAGTTATAACTGATACAGAGGAACAGTCACAAAGACAAAGGATTTAACGTGGCTTGGAGATCTGACTTCTCCTACGTCCACATCGAACAGAAATTATTTTATTATTTTGAGAGAGTTACAATTACAAAAGATTGAACCCCTATTTATAACATGAAATTAGGGTCACCACCAACTTTAGTATATTCTTCTGAAGCGGCATCATCTCATCTTTCATGGTTGACTCCTACTGCAACTTGTCTTCAACTTGCAGTGCCTTGACATAAGACTCTGACTCACCTCCATCGGACAACAACAAATACTGCAAAGATGGAGAATATCACTCGGACAGTCGAGATATTCTGCTTGATCTTCTGAGTACAGTAACAGATGTAATATGATCTATTATTACACCAACGTTCTTATGCGTTTGTGCCTATCTTCATGTACAACTCTTCCATTGAATACTACATTTCTGCTCCTTAAGATTTACTTATTTTTATCAACCCAAATGGGGAAACCAAACTCATCAACATCGTAGCCAATGAAAATACATCTCCTAGACTGGGGGTCTAATTTATTTTTATTGTTAGAAACTTCTCTATCTTCACATAAGATTCACAACAAAAGACTTAGTTTTACCTCATTTCCTTTCCATGCTTCTTCTGACAATTTCTCTTTAGACAAACTAACATGTAATCTTACGCTTTTATCATATGTTTATTCAGGGTTCTGTTGAACTGTTCTACAACACCCTTCTGTTCGGGTGTTCCTAGAACAATCTTCTCAATTATGATGTTGTTTGCTGCGCAAAATCTTTGAACTCTTTGCTTTCATATTCTCCGCCGTTATCGAACCTCAACTAGTTAAATTTCTCACCGGACTCATTCTTAACCAAAAAATTCAACTGCAAAAACACCAAACACATCAGATTTATTTTTAAGAAAATACACCAATACCTTTCGGGTTGCATAATCTCCGCCGTTATCGAACCTCAACTACTTAAATTTCTCACCGCTCATTCTTAACCAAAAAATTCAACTTTGCAAAAACACCAAACACATCAGATTTATTTTTAAGAAAATACACCAATACCTTTCGGGTTGCATAATCAATAATTGTGGCAAGTAGCTTCAACTTTCTCATCTTCACCGCTCTCCCATATTTTGTAAATCTCAGTCTGCTTTCCGAAGTCACAATCTTTTAGAGAAGTCAACATCTACAATCTTCAGGCCAGACAATATTTCTTTTCATGCTAAATACATCGGGTTGCATAATCAATGATCATGGCAACTAGCATGATCCACCAACTTTCTCATCTTCACCACTTTCCCATATTTGGTAAATCTCAGTCTTCTGCTTTCCGAAGTCACAATCTTTACAGAAGTCAACATCTACGGTCTTCAGGCCAAACAATATTTCTTTTGATACTAAAACTTTCTCGCTCATATGCCTCAATCTACGGTGCTCATGTGCCTTGTTGGCAAGATCAAATCAAATCTGACTGAATTTAGCCAACTGTATTTAATTTAGATTTTATTATTTATTAGTTGGCAAAATATGTTTTAAAGATCAGGTTTTATTGTTTATTAGTTTGCATAATCTGTTTTAAAGATTAGATTAAATATCCCTTGATCCTAGGATTTGTAGTTAGTATTTTGATTCTTTCCTTAGCCTATTTATAATTGTAATATTCATTTGTATCAAAATATAGAAAATATTTCATCCCAAATTCATATGTATCAGAGCAGCCAAGTTATCCTCCATGGCCGAAGTAGCTATGATCGAAGCTGACACCACCTCTGCTAATTCAGGGCAGTCCCAAGATCGTTCTCTTACTCCTTTTCCTCTCTTCATATCAGCCCACAAACTCGATGGCAAGATTTATTTGCAATGGGCTCAATGCGTCAATACAGTCATATGTGGTCATGGCAATCTGGGCTATCTCACCGACCCCTACCGCAACAGACCTCATGCACAAAACATAGCTGTCCGAGAACTCCACTGTTCTCGCATGTCTCATTAATTCCATGGAGCCCAGAATCAACTGTCGTTACCTCTACTTTAAAATAGTCAAAGAAGTCTGGGATGATCGGATGTACTCAGATCTTGGAAACACTGCTCAAATATTTGAACTTTGATACAAATTGAAGGAGATGAAACATGGTTGCTTGTCGGATCTTTGACAGGAAGCATTGTTTCTTGAAGATGATTCAACATGCACTACACGTAGTGTCCAACTAAGTCACAATCTTGAAAAAGAACGTGTGTATGATTTCCTTGTTGGCCTTAATCATAATCTAGACGAGGTGCGGGTGGTGGCATGAGAACCATTTCCTTCTACGGTGGAAGCTTTTATTAAGGTTCGCCAAGAGAAGGGATGTCACAAAGTGATGTTAACTGATGATGCACCACCAATCCCATCAGCACGAGAAGGATCAGCCTTGGTGTCCAGGAATTTCTCTTCAAATGGACGACCTAACCATGATCTACGCATGAACAAGAGAGGAGACTGACCTCAGTGTCGATTTCCTTGTTGGCCTTAATCATAATCTAAATCATAATCTAGATGAGGTGCGAGGGCAGGTGGTGGCATGAGAACCATTCCCTTCTACCAAGGAATCCTTTATTAAGGTTTGTCAAGAGGAGGGACGTCACAAAGTGATGTTAACTGATAATGCACCACCAATCCAATCAGCACCAGAAGGATCAGCCTTGGTGTCCAGGAATTTCTCTTCAAATGGAAACTGACCTCGGTGTGAACCCTGGCCAAATCCATGAGAAATGCTGGCAACTTCATGGAAAACCAGCCAATTGGGTACCACGAAAATAGGTCGATGGTCGTGCCTATAAGATCCAATCCAGCCATGACAAGCTTAGCAATACTGGGAATTCAATACTATTCAACAAAGAGCAAGTTGAGCATCTTTGTCGTCTTCTAAGTGAGTCTTCCTCTAACCTCTCTCATATCACCTCCTCCTCAGGTTCTAATCTAGGGCCATGCTTTGTGTGGCTCAATCTGGTAACGTTCATTCAACCTTGCACTCTTTAATTAATTCTAAGCCTCCGACCATATGACAGGTGGCTCCAATCTTTTTTACTTCTATGTTTCATGTTCTAATCATACTACTATTAAAATTGTTTATGGATCTTTATCTCCTGTTGTCGGAGTTGGCACCATTCGAATTTTTCAGGATCTTGTTATTAAATCCATACTTCATGTTTTGCATTAAAATGTAATTTGATATCCTTTAGCCAAATTACTTGTCTAAATTCATGTTTTTGTCATGTCAATTTCAGACACCATAATTTGATATCCTTTAGCCAAATTACTCGTGATAATAACTGTGTTGCCTAAATTCATGTATTTGTCATGTCAATTTCAGAAACCATCATCTACGATTGACAGTGGCATAAAAATTGCGCCTCAGATAGATGGTGCAGTTTTCTATAAATAAATTCAACAGTGGAAAGATGGCGCATCTAGCTGTTTTGCGCACTTTCTACTTGTTTCATAAGAAAGATACGCACTTTCTTAAGTGCTCAATACTTTGGCGCACTTTCGGAAGATTGGCACACTTTCTACAAATAGATGGTGCAGTTTTCTACAAATAAATTCAACAGTGGAAAGATGGCGCATCTAGCTGTTTTGCACACTTTCTACTTGTTTCATAAGAAAGATACGCACTTTCTTAAGTGCTCAATATTTTGGCGCACTTTCGGAAGATTGGCACACTTTCTTAGTGTTACGAAAGCTCGCGCACAAACTATATTCCCTCTCTCAGCATTTAATGCAGCAGACTGACAGCTGACAGATGCAGAAACTGAAGAGTCAGAATTCATACTTCATGTTTTGCATTAAAATGTAATTTGATATCCTTTAGCCAAATTACTCGTGATAATAACTGTGTTGCCTAAATTCATGTCTTTGTCGTCAATTTCAGAAACCATAATTTGATATCCTTTAGCCAAATTACTCGTGATAATAACTATGTTGCCTAAATTCATGTCTTTGTCATGTCAATTTCAGAAACCATAATTTGATATCCTTTAGCCAATTTACTCGTGATAATAATTGTGTTGCCTAAATTCATGTCTTTGTCATGTCAATTTCAGAAACCATCCTCTACGATTGACAGTGCTAGATGTAGAAGCATAAAATTGCGCCTCAGATAGATGGTGCAGTTTTTTACAAATAAATTCAACAGTGGAAAGATGGCGCATCTATCTGTTTTGCGCACTTTCTACTTGTTTCAGAAGAAAGACACACTTTCTTAAGTGCTCAATACTTTGGCGCACTTTCGAAAGATTGGCACACTTTCTTAGTGTTACGAAAGCTCGCGCACAAACGATATTCCCCCTCTCAGTATTTAATGCAGCAGACTGACAGCTGACAGATGCAGAAACCGAAGAGTCGGAATTCATCATTACAGCTGTATTGTGGCACACAAACCCAGATTGTTATTTAGCGACCCAGCCGCTGTGCTAACTTCTTCAAAAGTGTGTCGTTGTGTCAATCTCTTCAAAAGTGCGTCGTAGTGCCAGTACCTTCAAAAGTGTATCGTAGTGCCAACTTTTTCAAAAATGCGCCGAAGTACCAACTGCTTCAAAAATGTGCCACAGTGCCAATCTTACCAAGAATGCGCCAGTCTCCAGATGACTTCTAAAGTGCGCATATTATTCTAACCGACAGTGAGCAGTTATGAGTGTGTCTTACATGTCGTACTTCTCGTGAAAAGTATACAATAACTGTACCCACGACCTATGATTTTCTCGTATAAGATAGGAAGCTACGTGTCAAGCAGGCAGTAAGTTGTGCACCCACTCATTCAGAACGTGGGGTGTTAGTCCACCAAATGTGCGCGCACAATGGTAAAACAGTATTAACTATCCAAAGTGCACGCACACTCTCATAACCGTTCCTAAACTCTATAAATACACCTAGACTGACAGACAAAAAAATGGGGGCTAGAATTTTCAAGTCTTTGAAATTCAAGAACAGAGTGAGAGAAATAGAAGCTTCTCGTGTCGTTGTTACCAGAGCTTTCTTATTGTTCAACTCTCCAAGTTGTTCACAACAGTCCCTATATTTCTTCGTCGTCGTGTGCATTTCTTCGTTGTCGAGTGGTCCAAGGAGTAAAGTGATACGTCCGTAGATCATATCTCTACAACTATACTTCCCCAGAATCTATTGTACTTAGATTCATGTTTATGATCTCTTTGTAATTTTCTTTCTTTTCAATAGTTTGTAACACAAAATTTTCGTATAAACTTTTTCTCGCAAACAAGATGGTGACTCTGCTGGGGACTTCTTTCTCCTCTGATGAGAAGGTGATAGCTCAACTCGACACTGCTTCGGTCGGCTCGACGCAGAAGACTTTGGTCGTGAAGTTCGACCAACAGGCATATGAAGAAATACTCCACTCTGGGGGTAGTGTCGAGTTGAGCACTCAAGTCGAGGAAAACTCGCAAAGTGTGGGTGTCCAAGCCTCGTCATACATATTCCGAAGTTTTTGCCAACAAGAGAGAGCATTCTGGTTAACGAGAATTCCCTTGTCAATTCTGTACAGATCAATGACTTGGTGGATAATTCCCTTACGTTAAACAAGGGATACAATTAGCGCAACTCGCACAATTTTGAGCAAAGGATATCCACACCCAAGCTTCTGAATTTCTTGCGTTAAACAAGGGATACAATATGCGCAACTCGCGTAATTTCAAGCAAAGGGTGATCCACACCCAAGCTTCTCAGCCCGCACATATTCGTTGTAATATGCGAGGCAAGCAAGGCATGGACACCGATGTCCAAACCAATAAGCGCACAAATAAAGTCTCGCTCAGGGATAATAATTATCCTAAAATCATGATTAGCACAATGGAGGAAAAATTATGCGCCACTCGTCAGAAGCCTACTATTAGTGCGCCAAGCCAAGACCTTCGTGCAAAATTAAATGTATGTAGATAAGCTGAGCCAACTCTATCTGTGCCACAGAAAGTGTGCCAAGCAAGATCAATCTCTTCACAACATGCAGATTGTGCGCATGTACACAAGAGGACTGCTAGTAACAACTTTCTATCCTCCCCTGAAGGGCAAAAACTCGAGATATGACAAATCACTTGCCAATTAAGCCAGCACATCACTCTATACACAAGGGACAAAAAATATGCATAGAAGATTTAATGTATCTCATGTAAAAAGGCAGAGTATGCCATATTCCTCCTCTTATATTCCCTCTTTCGATTACGTAAACTTATTGTACAAAAGCGTAAAGAGAGGGACCCTTATGACATTACAACGGTATTTTCTAATGAACATCGTTGTAATCGAATGTTGTTGTGCATCAGCAAAATAGGCTGTGTTTGACCGATTGACTTACACTATGTCTCCTAAACCTCGACATACAAATCAAGTTGACAACCAGGAGCATGATGACGAACCGCTCTTTGCTTAAGTATATATGGCTTCGCATCTTCATGTAGTAGGAGACAATCATGACTAAGTTCTTCAAGAACACCCAGCCAGAGTAAATTTGACCAACTCGTCGACTCCTTTGAAGGAGTATACCAAAATACTCGTTCTCGAAGACTCTTCGTTCTTTACGAGAATCCTCATTCCTCAGAATCCGAGGCTGGGGGTAGCAATCTCCTCGATTCTGAAACTGACAGTGTAGACTCCAACTATACGGTTCTTTCTACCAATTCCTCTGTAGTACACAGGGATGTTAGCTTTTACGCCGTCGGTGATAAACAAGATGCTTCTCTATCAGAAGTCACTGAACAACGCCTCAACTCATTAGAGGCTGAGGGTAGCAATCCCCTCGATTCTGAAACTGACAGTGTAGACTCCAACTACACAGTTCGTTCTACCAATTCCTCTGTCGTACACATGGATGTTAGCTTTTACGCCGTCGGTGATGAACAAGATGCTTCTCCATCAGAAGCCACTGAACAACGCCTCAACTCATTAGAGGCCGCTCTCAGGGACATGCACACCATGATGCAAAATATGCATCAAATGATGACAACCCAACATTCTGCTACCACAGCACACCTGTCCAAGTGGCTTCATTCATACATGCAAAGCCTACTCCTGGAACAACATCTCTGCAGGATAACACAAATTCAGAAGCGGTCATAAACCAAGAGTCAACAGCGCCAACACTTAATCCTCAATGATACATGTTCAACCAGGATCTTATCACTCTGCCGCACCACTCCTAATCGAAGATCCTCTCGACGCTATCCGAGAGTTGCGTGCACAGGTCAATATTTTAAAAAACAAAGACCAACTCCACAAGCTGGGAGTGAAAAAGCCTTATCCTCCGTATTGGAATAATGTTCTATTCCCTCATAAATACAAACCCCCAATCGATAGTCTTGTTTGAAGGAAGGACATCACCGAGCCAACATATCAATTACTTCAATATGATGACGGCTCATCTGTAGAAAGAGGATGCTTTCCTTACCAAATTGTTCGTGGGCTGCTTGGCCGGCATAGCCTACGATTGGTATCGCAGTTTATCTGATAACTGCATAACCTCGTTTGATGACATGAAGTATCTTTTTCTCTCACGAATCTATGAGTGAGGCATGGATATGACAATGTCTTCACTCATCGATATCAAACAGAAGGAGAAGGAATCGGCTTGTGAATTCATTGAGCGTTTCAGGCAGGAAACTCTGAAGTTACCCTCCGGTATTTAGACTCCGCATTCATTGATACTTGCAAAAACTACTGCCTATAGTAGGGCTCTGGACAGGTCCAACTCAATTTCAAGACTCCAGCTGGAATATAATTTAGGGTTACAAATGACCAATGCTTAAGGGAAGCGCCCCTCCAATAGTGCGAATAATCGCAACAGCAAAGGAAAGGAGGCATTAGCGATAAACCTGTCAAAGCGACCCACCTCTCCTTTAGCACAAAAGCCTTCAGAGTCTTCTAGGCCCAAGGAAGAATATTCCTTTGACGAGAGCGATATCCATAATATTTTTTAATCCTTGATAAAAAGTAACAAGTTGCAGTTGCCTGACATCAAGCGACCAAATGAGACTGGTAAAACAGACGACACAAAATGATGCTTGTACCACCGATATATACATCACCTTACCTAGGCTTGTTATGTCTTGAAAAGGAAGATACAACACTTGATTGCTAAAGCTATCACCATTTACAACGAAGAGAAGACGGTCACTGCCTTTATGGTCTCTTCAATTCGGCGACTTTAAGCACAAGAAGTCCCCAACGGCGTCGTCCCAATACCTCGAGCTACGATGGAAGTGGTAAATCTTCCACCTCCTAGAAGTCGAACAGAAGAATTGGTGCCTCTTATAACAGATTATGGCGAGATTATGTGGATTCATCATGACCTGCTACCAGATTGGAACCAGGGAGCAGTATCTTCCAATTCAAAATCCAAGAAGGGTAAGAAGTACATGCAATATGATTTCTTTGGATCCTCATTCAGACGAAGATTAGAACCAATATCATAAAGATGTATCTCTCGAGATCATATTTCAAAATCTGAACATTGACCCACCAAGTTCTGCTTGCAAGCTTCGCTTAACTCACCGGCAATGGTCTATGATTGGCAGCATTCCGCTATATAGGGTACAACAAATCTTCAGTGGTTATGAAGGTGTTCCTACACAAATTTCTCCTCCTCCTTCTGCAACCATTAGAGCATCGACCTCAACTCAGATGCATGAGGAGGATCGTCCCCAATTTCATCATTACAGCCAGCAATTTGTACGCTTAATGCAAAACATGGGATATGACCTCCAAAAAGATGAAGGTTTGAACTTTGGCAAGGGGCAATGTATTCCTCTACAACTCCAAAGACAGTCCAACAAATTCCGTAGTGGATTGGGTTATGATAAAACTAGCCCACAGACTCGCTCCAAGCAGAGACATGATAAAAAGAAACTCAAGTCCTGTAACGTGGTACTTTTTTCTTCAATGCTCGAAGAAGAAGCCATGACTGGTACCAGGTCCAGCAAAGATTATCATAAAACCTACGAATCTGTCCCGGAAGATGTTCCTGACACTCTTCCTACTTCGTCGACTCTTTTTGCTCCGGTCACAACTGAACTTGGTCCTTCGAAGCCTACTACGACAGATAAAAGGAAGTGCGCTTCGACAAATCATTGAAGAAAAATGTACCCCAAGGACTTGAAAAGTCCGACAATTTTGACATATTGGCACAACTGGACAATATCCCAGCCCGACTCTCCATATTTGAGTTGCTTCGTTTGTCGAAGGAATCTCGTGAAGCTTTGAACGAAGCTCTGATACATGCAGACTCATGCTTAACTCAAATATGGAGAGTCCTACATATTTACCCCAAGGACTTGAAAAGTCCTATAATGAGCAGTTATGAGTGGAGTGCGTGTCTTACATGTCGTACTTCTCATGAAAAGTTTACAAATAATTGTCCCTACGACCTATGTTTTTCTCGTATAGGAAGCTATGTGTCAAGCAGAAAGTAAGTTGTGCACTCATTCAGAACGTGGGGTGTTAGTCCACCAAAAGTGCGTGCACAATGGTAAAATAGTGATGACTGTCCAAAGTGCGCACACTCTCATAATCGTTCCTAAACTCTAAAAATACACCTAGACAGACAGACAGAAAAGGGGAGACTAGAATTTTTAAGTCTTTGAAATTCAAGAACAAAGTGAGAAAAATAGAAGCTTCTCGTGTCGTTGTTGCCAGAGCTTTCTTATTGTTCAACTTTCCAAGTTGTTCACAGCAGTCCCTATATTTCTTCGTCGTCGTATGCATTTCTTCGTCGTCGAGTGGTCCAAGGAATAAAGTGATACGTCCGAAGATCAGATCTCTACCGCTCTACTTTCCCAGAATCAGTTGTACTTAGATTCATATTTAGGATCTCTTGTACTTTTCTTTCTTTTTAATAGTTTGTAACACAAAATTTTCGTATAAACTTTTTCTCGCAAACAAGATGGCGACTCGGCTGGGAACTTCTTTCTTCTCTGACAAAAAGGTGATAGCTGAACTCGACACTGCTTCGGTCGGCTCAACGCAGAAGACCTTGGCCGTGAAGTTCGACCAACAGACATATGATGAAATACTCCACTCTGGGAGTAGTGTTCACCCCTCATCCGCACTCAAGTCGTGGAAAACTCGCAAAGTGTAGGTGCCCAAATCTCGTCATAGATATCCCGAAGTTGTTGCCAACAAGGGAAAGAGCATTCTGGTTAACGAGAGTTCCCTTGTCAATTCTGTACAAATCAATGACTTGGTGGATAATTCTCTTACGTTAAACAAGGAATACAATTAGCGCAACTCGCACAATTTCGAGCAAAGGATGATCCATACCCAAGCTTCTGAATTTATTGCGTTAAACAAGGGATACAATATGCACAACTCGCGTAATTTCAAGCAAAGGGTGATCCACACCCAAGCTTCTCAGCCCGCGCATATTCGTTGTAATATGCGAGGCAAACAAGGCATGGACACCGTTGTCCAAACCAACAAGCGCACAAATAAAGTCTTGGTCAGGGATAATAATTCTTATAACATCCATATTCGTTGTAATATGCGAGGCAAACAAGGCATGGACACCGTTGTCCAAACCAACAAGCGCACAAATAAAGTCTTGGTCAGGGATAATAATTCTTATAACATCATGATTACGAACATAGTAGAGGAAAAATTATGCGTCACTCGTCAGAAGCCTATTATTAGTGCGCCAAGCCAAGACCTTCGTGCAAAATTAAATGCATGTAGACAAACTGCATCAACTCTGTCTGTGCCATAGAAAGTGCGCCAAGCAGGATCAATCTCTTCACAACATACAGATTGTGCGCATGTACACAAGAGGACTGCTAGTAACAACTTTCTATCCTCCCCTGAAGGGCAAAAACTCGAGATATGATAAATTACTTGCCAATTAAGCCATCACATCACTCTATACACAAGAGACAAAAAATATGCATAGAAAATTTAATGTATCTCATGTAAAAAGGCAGAGTCTGCCCTATTCTTCCTCTTGTATTCTACCTTTCGATTTACGTGAGCTTATTGTACAAAAGCGTAAATAGAGGGACCCTTCTGACATTACAACAGTGTTTTCTATTGTCATAGAGTTGTAATCGAATGTTGCTATGCATCAACAAAGCGGGCTGTGTTTGACCGATTGACTTACACTATGTCTCCTAAACCTCGACATACAAAAGCGTAAATAGAGGGACTCTTCTGATATTACAACGGTGTTTTCTAATGAACATTGTTGCAATTGTCATAGAGTTGTAATCGAATGTTGCTATGCATCAGCAAAGCGGGCTGTGTTTGACCGATTGACTTACACTATGTCTCCTAAACCTCGACATACAAAGCAAGTTGACAACCAGGAGCATGATGACGAACCGTTCTTTGCTTCAGCATACATGACTTCGCATCTTCTTGTGGTAGGAGACAATCAAGACTAAGTTCTTCAAGAACACCCAGCCAGAGGAGATTTGACCAACTCGTCGACTCCTTTGAAGGAGTATACCAAAATACTCGTTCTAGAAGACTCTTCGTTCGTCACGAGAATCCCCATTCCTCAGAATCTGAGGCTGGGGGTAGCAATCACCTCGATTCTGAAACTGACAGTGTAGACTCTTCTATGTCGTACACAGGGATGTTAACTTTTACCAATTCCTCTGTCGTACACAGGGATGTTAGATTTTACGCCGTCGGTGATGAATAAGATGCTTCTCTATCATTAGAGGCCGCTCTCAGGGACATGCACACCATGATGCAAAATATGCATCAAATGATGACTGCCCAACATTCTGCTACCCAGCACATGTCCAAGTGGCTTCATTCATACATGCACAGCCTCCTCCTGGAACAACACCTCTACAGGATAACACAAATCCAGAAGCGATCATAAACCAAGAGTCAGCAGTGCCAACACTTAATCCTCTCAATATTGGGGTAGATTTCTGCCGATGATGATACATGTTCAACCAGGATCTTATCACTCTGCCGTACCACTCCTAATCGAAGATCCTCTCGAAGCTATCCGAGAGTTGCGTGCACAGGTCGATATTTTAAAGAACAAAGACCAACTCCACAAGCTGGGGGTGAAACAGCCTTATCCTCCGCATTGGGATAATGTTCCATTCCCTCATAAATACAAACCCCAATCGATAGTCATGTTTGAAGGCAGAACATCACCGAGCCAATATATCAATTACTTCAATATGATGACGGCTCATCTGCAGAAAGATGATGCTTTCCTTACCAGATTGTTCGTGGGATGCTTGGCCAGCATAGCCTATGATTGGTATCGCAGTTTACCTGATAACTGCATATCCTTGTTTGATGACATGAAGTGTCTTTTCCTCTCACGATTCTATGAGGGAGGCATAGATATGACAATGTCTTCACTTATTGATATCAAACAAAAGGAGAAGGAATCAGCTTGTGAATTCGTTGAGTGTTTCAGGCAGGCAACTCAGAAGTTATCCCCTGGTATTCCAGACTCCGCATTCATTGATACTTGCAAAAACTACTGCCTATAGTAGGGCTCTGGACAAGTCCAACTTAATTTTAAGACTGGACGATGTTCATCATCGGGGCCGAAGCTGCTGAAGGTAACGCGAAGATGACATGAAATTTGGGGTTACAAATGACCAATGCTTAAGGGAAGCTCTCCTCCAAGAAGTAGTGCAGAAGCAGAGTATAGAGCCTTGGCTCACTGAGTTTGTGAAGTTATTTGGATAAGAAGACTAATGGAAGAGTTGAAGATCAAATATGATGAACCCATGCTCCTTTGTTGTGACAACAAATCAAGCATAACTCATAATCATGTCCACCGCGATAGGACTAAACATGTGGAGGTAGGTAGACTGACATTTTATCAAAGAAGGGGGCGACAGAACAAATATTTGATTTTTTTTTTTTTTTTTTTTGTGAACAGGTTTGATCTCATCAATATCTACTAGCTTGAGGGGGAGAGTGTTGATGAGATCAAATCAAATTTAATTTGTGGGTTTATAACAAAAGGAATGCTGGGATATAAAATGTGTGCAATGGAGATTGAATCTAGGTTGTTCCGATACCACTGCACCAAAGTCTAAAGTTTTGGTGAGGAATGAGGGTTGTATGTTTATAACAAAAGGAAAGTTTTATTGTCCGAATATACTTATTGAATATAGGTTGTATGTTCCATACAGATTTAATAGCACAAGGGAATATGACAACATCATGTTGGTGTGATTCAAAAGCAGCAAGGTAAGTTTTTCCCTCCCCTTGTCTTCTCCGCAAAGCTGGAAGGTATCACAAGATATAAGAGGAAATTGTTGTACCATTCATAAAAGCTCCTTCTCACTTGCTTCTTTTGCTAAGTTATTGTCCACTATCTGAAAGGTCTGTAGTGGTTATTTCCACATTAACTACTTCATTGAAGAATCTCAAATCAAAATATTGTGATATCTAGTTGTTTTATCCTGAAACTTCTCCTTCAGCGACACCTAGTCAAAGTTAGTCCATATACAATTCTAAAACGTTTTACAAAAAGTTTACAATTCTTGTGTTCGGTGAACATCCGCAACTTCTCCTTCAGCGACACCTAGAGGGCTATCCCATATTACTACAGTACACAAGTAATGCAATTATGCAAATTTAAGAGAGAGTTTGGTGAAACATGGATTTACTACTTGTGTGTTACCAAAAAGAAAACACCTTAATATGCCTCGACAAATGAAAAGGGCCTAAGCAGCAAATGTGAAAGCTAGCATAAACATGCATGATAAACATAAAATTATCTGCAGCATAAAGTTAATCAACAGAAACAAAAAAAAGTTCATTCAAGCTTGATCTTTATTGCAACAGTTGCTAACTAAATTTATTATAGTATCTGTTTAAATGGAAATATAATGAGTTGTACCTTGTGAGTTTGAATGGTAGTTAAGTTATTCATTTGTGTGTTTCCTTCCAACAAAAGATCCTTTAGAACTGATCTCGACTATACATGCATTAAAAAGAAATAGTTAGACCTTTGATCTCAGTGAACAGATAACAGAAAATAAGAACATATAGTATGTAAACCTGAACATTTATAATTCCCAAAATTAAAAAAAGGAAAAAAGAAGAAGAAACCGCATCATGATGCCAGCCATGTTGGTTATGTAAAAAGGAACATATTGGACTTGTATGATGTTATAAACTAACTCAAAAAATCAGAAGAAATGAAGATTATCTGGGAAAGATTGTGATTTTTACATATCCTTTGGTATCTTTCAATAACCAAAATTACCTCTTAAACACTTATGCTATCATCAGGGTACCTTGATGTTTCTCTTGAAGTTTAACTAAAACTGATTAGGTGCTTTTGCATTCCCCTAATTCTACACCTCTATTTTTTTGTAAATTATCAGTTAAGCATTTTCATCTGGTGGTAATAGGTCAACCAGTTATGTGCATAACCTAAGTTGAATCGAGCTTTGATCTAACCAAGACCTACATCAACAATCAAAATACATCCTACTAGACTTCACTCTAAATGACCTACCCCTTTTACAAGAAAATCTAAAAATGCAAAGGACATATATCAACAGTAAATGATGATAGGGAAATTTTGTGCAAATGTTTCTGTTTAATTTACAGAGCTTGAAGTATGTGCTTGTGTACAGGTGCAACATTTCCAGAGAACAGGTCCACAATGTACCTCTTTGTCTTGTAGGCAACTTGACATGATCGTACTAAATAGCTTGGTCGTATCCTGCACCATGAAGAACATAAAATGCAAAGCTGTAAGAAGAAGTTTCGAGAACTCAAATGTAGTTGAGAAAAAATGATATAGACTAAGAAAGGAAGTTACCATTGTTCCTTGACGCCATGAATCTAGAAGGTTCTCATCAATATTTTCTTTTGAATCAAACAAACAGTCAGACAACGCTCGAACCAGAGAATCTACTTTACCTGAGGGAAACCAAAAATCGTTAACATTGGTTTTTGAATGGAGACAAAATGTTGCAGATTTAAGTTTGAAATATAGAAGACACGAAGCACAGACATTGCAAAAACGGGTGTCACATCATGTAGGGAATGTATCATACATGACACAGACACTCCAAAATACACTAGGACATGCCATAATCAGTGCCATATGCCATAATCAGTGCCATGCATGTGTCATCGAGTCCTTATCATGTCGTGTAATATTCCTCTCCCTGAAATATAGTGCAGAAGTATCGTAGAAAGCAATATAGGACCTTCACTCTTTTGTTCCTCATTCTGTATGGTTTGTTGTTTCTCCGTGTTTGCCGAGAGATCTAAGCGTCTGATGGAGGAGCCTAGAGGAGTCCCATTTGTTTGGATTCTACTTGCAGATTGAGGAACTAGAGGAGACTTCATATGCTTCAAAGGACCACTCCCTCCACTGTTCTGCTTCCATTCATAATAGGTTTTCAAGCCAAGAATGCAATCCACAATCTTAGCGGCTGATCCAGCCTCCAAAGTATCCTGTAAAGAAGACATTACATTAACACGAATTTTCAACTAAACTAATGTGAGCTCCAAAAATTATATCAAACTACCATTCCTTTAGAAATCTTGCTTTCAAGATGTGATTCCATTAGTGAAACTGTGTATGGGTGCGCTTGAAGTCGCATTTTGAAACCATGATTTCTACTGATGAAACCATGTGTTTTAAGAAGAGAAAAGTAGTTTCGTTATAAGTTTCAAAAGCACAGTTGTTATAACATTATTTAGTTGAAAGTGCATATAACTTAGAGCATCTCCAATCCTATTGTCTTGTAATGTGTTGTGATTCCTATGTGGCATGAGTCACAAAAATTATTATCAAACTACCATTCCTTTAGAAATCTTGCTTTCAAGATGTGATTCCATTAGTGAAACTGTGTATGGGTGTGCTTGAAGTCGCATTTTGAAACCATGATTTCTACTGATGAAACCATGTGTTTTTAAGAAGAGATAAGTAGTTTCGTTATAAGTTTCAAAAGCACAGTTGTTATAACATTATTTAGTCGAAAGTGCATATAATATGTCACAAGAAGTCACTTGTATAACTTAGAGCATCTCCAATCCTATTGTCTTGTAATGTGTTGTGATTCCTATATGGCATGAGTCACAAGACGATGTCTTCTCTAGGTGGCAAGACTATATTCACAAAAGACAATGAAGTAGAAAAGTCATGCAAAAGTACTGAGATGCTTACTTTTTTCCAACTTCCAAGGCAACTTCTAATCTTCTTCCTTTCTTAAATATTTTTATTCATAATTGATGACATTGAGGTGAAGATATTGTCAAGTGCATTGTCTAGAACTAGACAACCAACTTCACAATGTCTTCTATAACTTCTCTAGGTGGCAAGACTATATTCACAAAAGACAATGAAGTAGAAAAGTCATGCAAAAGTACTGAGATGCTTACTTTTTTCCAACTTCCAAGGCAACTTCTAATCTTCTTCCTTTCTTAAATATTTTTATTCATAATTGATGACATTGAGGTGAAGATATTGTCAAGTGCATTGTCTAGAACTAGACAACCAACTTCACAATGTCTTCTATAACTTCTATGACTCCTATGTAAGCTTCACAATTTACTTGGCAATTGCATTGGAGAAGGATTTTTAAACAATTTTATGACTCCTATGTGAAGGATTTTTCCAACTTCCAAGGCAACTTCTAATCTGAAGGCAACTTCTAATCTTCTTCCTTTTTTAAATATTTTTATTCATAATTGATGACATTGAGGTGAAGATATTGTCAAGTGCATTGTCTAGAACTAGACAACAACTTCACAATGTCTTCTATAACTTCTATGGCTCCTATGTAAGCTTCACAATTTACTTAGCAATTGCATTAGAGAAGGATTTTTAATTTTATGACTCCTATGTGGCAACAACTTTTTTCCAAAGTCACAACAGGGTTGGAGATGCTCTTATAACATTGTTTTGACATTCGATATCTAACATGAGATTTTCAAATAAAATAATGTTAGGTAGCACCAAAACTTTTACCAAACTACCATTCCTTAAGAAATCATAATGTTAGGTAGCACCAAAACTTTTACCAAACTACCATTCCTTAAGAAATCATATGTCACAATTTACTTAGCAATTGCATTGGAGAAGGATTTTTAAACAAAATTTTATGACTCCTATGTGGCAACAACTTTTTCCCAAAGTCACAACAGGGTTGGAGATGCTCTTATAACATTGTTTTGACATTCAATATCTAACATGAGATTTTCAAATAAAATAATGTTAGGTAGCACCAAAACTTTTACCAAACTACCATTCCTTAAGAAATCATATGTTCAAAATGTGTGTTCATTAGTAAAAACACAATTTCAAATCATGCGATTTAGAAAAGAACACTAGTTTGGTAAAAAGTTTCAAACGTACAATTGTTATAACATTATTTAGATATTCGATATATCGAACTTGAGAGTTTCAACTAAAATAATATTAGGAACCTCTGAAACTTAACAAACTACCATTCCTTCCGAAATCGTGTTCTCAAAATCGCATTTTGGAACCACATTTTTTTGCTAATGAAACCAAAGTTATGGAACTAATGCCACGAAGGATTAACTACTGCGGGGAGAAAGAACACAAAGAAGGGAAGCTTCACAAAATTCTCACTCTTTCGAAGTCCGAAGCTTCGAAGCTCGGCAGCTTCAGCTCCTCGACCGCAACAAGAAAGTTGCGGATGTTCTCGAAGTACTGGTAAGCCGGCAGGGGCTGGATCTCCAACGGGAGACCGGCCGACTGGTTCACCACCACCTTCGCGACGATGCCGGGCTGGATCTTGTTGATGGCGTTGCAGAGCACGATGCCGCTCCGCAAGCAGGAGATGAACTCTTGCTCCGAGGGCTGGGGAGGGAGACCGAGGGGGCCGACAGTGCTCTCAAGCCACGCGGCGGCCAGGAACCGCCTGCAAGCTGCATGGATTCGAAAGAAAGAAAGAACACAACTTTTTTTTACCAAGAACATGAAATCAAGAAAAAACCCAGAAGGAAATTATGCAAATATGGCGAAACCCAAAGAAATTAGCACCAACATTATAAATTCTTCTATAAAAGTTTATTTCTTTGGTTTTCTTTCTATTTCAAGAAAATTAGCACCAAATTGAGCAAAAAAAAGGGGGGAAATTACCAGCTTCTTCTGCTTTTCTTGATGCCAGTCGGCTGTCGCGGAAAGAAACTCTTGATGGTTCCTCCATTCTTCTTCTTCTTCTTCTTCTTCTTGATGGATTTGATATATAGAGAGAGAGGGGAAGAATCCGAAGAAGAGAGGAAGAGTGAACTCTGTAAAAAAAAAAAAAATTTGTTTTTTTCTTCTTCTTATGGGGAGCACAGAAACCTAACGTTATAATAAAATACAATAAAAGATAGGGCTCCGCTATTTTGAATTTGAATCTGTAGGCCCTCGGACCAGAGTGCCGTTAGGGTTTGATCCGGGCCGTCCGTTTTGTTTTGATCAGCTATTGATCATTTCATCGAGCCTATAAAGAACATAGGATTGGTGTGCGACAAGAATTAACTTGGTCGAAGGGGCTGATTGGTATGGCATTGGATCCACATGATTTATTTTGCCAAAGGTAGCACTGGTGTTGAAGTGGATCTTCAAGTAAATATTTTTCACCAAATTTCAATTTAATACCCTCAACTAAAGTTTTTCAACTTGATACAATAAACTTTAATATCATACAAATCAATACTCTCAACTATTGAATATTTTCAAATTGATACCATTTGTCGGACAGGGTTAAATTTTTTGTTTCAACAAACATAAATAATATTTTTTTTACCAAATTGCCCCTCCCTCCTGTCTCCGTCATTGCCCCACTGTCGCCGCCATCGTCGTCGCTGATGTCGCTAGAGGAGAGAGGGGGAGAGAATGAGGAATATTTTTGTCATTTAATTTTTTTTAACACTTTTAGGGTATTAATTTGTACAAATATAGTTGAGCTATTAAGTTATCTAATATTAGAGTTTACGGTATCAAGTTGAAAAACTTGAATAATTGAGGGTATCAAGTTGAAATTTAGCCATTTTTGTTTTGGTAGCTCATTTATCACTCATAATTTTAACTCTTTTTTTGGTACGATGGGAAGGTTATAACATATTTTGATGCCAATATCTCATATTGTTTCCGTCCTGCAAATATCTCTTTATCTCATACAATTCTCCTATCTACATTAGATTTATTGGATATTATGAGATATTTGTATTAGGGGATGAGGATCCAAATCTGAGAGTTAGAATGAAATATTTTAATCCAAAAAGACCCAATATTTGTATTAGGGGATGAGGATCCAAATTGGGGTAGCAGAGTTAAAAAAATTGATTGAAATTATAATCTTATTGAGTTAAGATTGTGACTTGCTTGGGTGGCTCTAGCCACCACGAATTTTGTGTATGTGTTCTTTTGTTTGGTCTCATAGCAGGTCGTGGTTTAGGTCTTTTATTGTGGGTTGTTGACACTTTCGTATGCTCCTTTTTCCAACAATGTCCACCATTTTGAGCATTTGGCAATATATTTATTAACAAATCTATTTAGCTTTGACATAACCATTAAAACAAAGTTCTAGGTAAGAAAGTGTACTCCCTTGGACAACTAACAAGAAGAAGGGTGGGGATGTTACATCCTAGTTCCACATAACCAAAAGTCGTCACTGGATGTGATATCAAACAAGTCTAACTTGTACTTGTACAAGACAAGAACAAACAAGCTTGATAAAATATCTCATAAACAAAGTCATTGCAACAAAAAATCAACAGAAAAGTCAATAGACACATGATATATGAAAAAATGATTCTCTTTATTGATAATTCACAGTAGAATTACAATAGCTCTTAGGCCAAAAGAACAACTCGACTAAAACACTGGATCTTATTATAATAAACGATGTCATAATGCTTACAACTCGCAAATACAAAGAGATTTACAATGTTCTATACATTATGTCCCTTATAAACAAAAGATAACATCTCCAGCCGAATAGCTTCAAGTTGTCAAACGAGCTCTAACGTCTCAACACGTCCAAGCAACTCCTCGCATCTGCGGAGGAGGGGGTATCATATTGGAGAATGCACCAATAAGCGGCCTTAACCAGACTCACATAAACCAACACGATAAATATGTGAGAACAAGTAAAATTATTATGTGGGTTTTCTACTTTCTCTTAATAATTTAGAAACATATATATATATATATATATATATATATATATATATATATATATATATATATATATATATATGAAACTTGCAAACAATAATATCAATCATAATATATAAACGTGTCATAAGTGTGTTCATGCATCAATTGTTATGATTCATAAAATATAAATGTGTCGTGAGTTCGTACCTACAAACAACTTGTTAGGCATACAAATAGATGTCATTAGCATGCAGCCTTACTATATGACGGTCGTCGATGACACACTATTTTGGACTATACATGGTATTATGGCTCGCTCTTCCAGTCCAGGGGACTTCATCCTAAAAATATAATTGGTTTGGGCTTATATATATAAAGAAGGGATGGTTGTTGGATTACTAATATAGAAGTATATATTTTGTATATACATCTAAATAGATTTATAAATAATAATTCAATATATTAACCATTTATTTAAATTTTAAGTTATTTTTAGACCTAGAAAAATAACCTAATATTTATGAAAATAACCAAAAATTATATTTTTAGGCCACAAGGGGACTACTGGTTAAGTTTCACAAGGTATTATGCTAGGGATTGCTCATGATAATTCCAAGAAAATCCTAGAGAATATATTTTTATTGTTTTTCGATGGTTAATTCTAAATAAAAATTTGTAACGCCCAGTCCCAAAATACATAGGACCAGGAATACGCAACATGCCAGCTACGCAATCGACCAGACTCTGGTCTGACTCGAATACGTATAAGCTGTATAATAAGTGTCACTAACTAAACAATCCAGTAAATGTAAACATCTAAGTCTCAATCCATAATGAACAGAAGTATACAAGAAAGAGCTGCATGTGCTAAAGTCGGCCGTCCAATAACACACAAAACTCGAATAGACTCGAGAAGAAATAAGTCTACAAAAACTAGGCTACAACAGCAGATGAATAATCAATATGAATAAAGTAACCATAATGCCGGTAGAAATGATATGAGTACCTGGTACCAATGCCCGCAAGACAAGAAACTCCATCGGCAACTCCAAATGCTCCGTAATCGTCTATGCTGCAAAGCTGGCAGGGGACCAGATCCTTAGAGGGACGTAACAAGGTACAAAAATACAACATGCCAAAGTACAACAGAAAATACAAGTGCAACGATATTGTAATCTAGCATAACCACCTAAGTGAGACACAGTTTGAAGACACTGTTCGACGCGTGGGCTGTCCAAAATAAAATCGTAGCTCCAAACACAGAGACACACGGGGCGTACCGTAGCTCCGAGCACAGAGTCACACGGGTGATACTACTACTCCGGATACAGGAACACTACATCAACAGGACATATACATATATAAGTGCGTGCAGAGGAGCCAAAACGTCTAGTAACTGTCTTCCCCTTCCCAAGTGGTCAATGATTGTGCGCTGAACCTGAACCTCTATCTAGCAGTCTCGTCATACTAAAGTAACTATCAGTCAATGCGACCCTTAGGTCGTCCCAGGTTCCGGTCATGATGTCAGTATCAGGATACAAGAAATCTGGCATGATGACAGTGTCTAAATGTGTCCTAGGGTTACGATATACACAGGTACGTACATCGAGGTATTACGAACATATAATATTCGTTACGAGACGTTACGACGAACGTCTGCACCCGGTTGTGACCCGGATGCTAAGTAACGATTCTAATCAAACACGCGCACAATATATGTAATAAAATAATAAATATTTGGTAACTGAAATACAGGGTGACAAGATACACTTGCCTGCGTTCGGCTGCTGATGACGGAGATCCGGTACAATATCCAAGTCCGTAGGTCCCGTCGTACCTAGAGACGAGATACAAGCTCAATCAATAAACTATCACGAGGCTGAAATAAGATGTGATACACGTCTGATCATATGTTCAAACTCAGCTATAACTCACATGGACACGACGCTAGAGGGTTAACCAAGGTTGACCCGGAGTATGTTACATCTAATCAAATTTATCATCTGTACAATATCATCAAACCCAACCTCAATCTTAATATATTCATCACGATGTTTGGTAGTTCAAACCATGATCAAATCCTCAGTTTCACCTCGGTGTGCATAGACGTTAACATGTACATTTACTATCATCCTCAAAATAAATAATTTATTTATTTATTAAAACCCTCAATTATAAACAATCATCTATCATTCTCCTTAAAACTACTACTCGATCAAATTCAGTACTATTTCTCAGTCCTCAATCACTAACTAATGGGTTGATATTACACCCATGTCACAATCAATCACCTACTCCTCAAGGTCCATACATATTTAATATCATAGTATTATTTCACAATAATTTAAATTAGCTCAATCAACAATAACCAATACGCGTATTCTAAATAGGATAACACCATATCCGTCTCGTATGGCACTTAAAACCCAACCTCATTATATATCACATTTCCAACCATCTCATTTATATATTTCATATCCTCACACATGAATATCAATGCAAATTTAAACCAAAATTAATCAATTAGCAATTTACCAACACTTGCATATAATTAAACTAATACCTCAATACATAATGTAAACCTAACTAGATCTATATCATCCTTAAACAAAATAATTATCCTCGAGTAAATGATTATTAATAATTATTTAAACCCTCGGTTATAAACACCGTCAGTAGCCACTCCTCAAATATATTCATCATTAAATATTAGCTCTCAATATTAACCAATGCTTTGATATCACAACAGTATTCTATGACAATTAAATCTGCACCTCAGTAATATTCCATGTTTTTAGTATCGTAATACCATTTTCACAACCATTTAAACTTCTCATCTTCAATAAATAATACGCATAATTTAAATAAAATACCCTAAAATCTCAATGTAATCAAATAGCCTACAAGAACCCTAAGTATCCCCTTAGCGTTTAACCACCACTTGTATATATTTTATAACATCCAACCATAAATATCCATGCTTTCCAAAACCATAAAACTCATGTCAACTTCTTAAACCCTAACTCAATGCATAATCATAACCCTAACTAAGTAAGTTATACATATAAACCATAAATAAAATATAAAGCTACACTACACAAGGAGAAGGGAGAGTTCACCTTGGCGGTGTGGTGGCCGTCTATGGCCGAAGTTGGCTGAGGTGGTGGAGTCGAGGTGGTGAGGGTGTTGTAGTGTTATGCAGAGGTCAGGGAGGAGCTCGGCCGGGGTGGGAGAAGCTGGCCGGGGGGTAAAGCTCGGCCGTGGAGATGTAGGAAAGCGGGTGGAGAAGGTGATCGGTGACAGCAGGATGGAGGAGGTGTTGGGTCGGCCGAGTGAGACGGTCGACTTGCCGGAGATGGTGTTGATGAAGACAATAGTGGTGGTAGGAAGTTCTGTGGAGGTGGTGGTAATGGCGGATGGAGGTGTATGGTGGTGGCGTTGGTGTGTGATGGTAGCGTTGGTATGTGGTAGTGGTGGTAGCAGCCGGTGGCCGGAGGGGGAAGCTCGGCCGGGGTGCAGTGAAGTGGGCAGCAGTCGGTAGTGGAGTGGTGTGGCTCGTGGCAGCAGCCGGCTGCCGGAGGGGGAGGCTCGGCTAAGGGTGGTGGGGAAGAATGTCACGCCCCAGTCCCAAAAATACGTAGGACTAGGACACGTAATCATGCCAGCCGCATGGATATGGCAACTCCAATATATAGAAACCAAATCCATACGTACGCTGTATTATGAATATCAAATCCACAAGTGGTAAAAATGTGATACAAGTCACAGGGTAAAATCTAAATCTCATCCACCAAAATCATATAGAAATAAATAACCAGTATCTATGAAACTAGATCTCAACAAGAAGTATCTAAAGAATGATAGTTGGATGGAAACAAATCCACTACCAACTCAAATGGAGAAGTAAATACAATATAAGTACAACTCACTCAAACAATATAAGTACCCGCTACCAATCACGGCTCGAAGAGAAGGCATCCACGAAGCTTCTATATCCTCCCAAATCTGTGCTCCTACAAATACTCAAGAACAGGTACACCTGGCAGCGGACCAGGTCCTCAGAGGGACATAACAAGTATACTTAAACACATGCCAATAAAGTACTGAAATAAATATCCAATGGGTCGCCTAACCATCTAAAGTGAATGCAGTTAAGAACAACTTTTCCCACAAGTGAGCTATCTGGCTGAAAACTGGGATTTGGCATAGTTCTCTTTTGGAGATCCAGGGGCCTAAAAGGCACGTCGTCTTTTGAACGCCGGTGGCCCGCCTGATAGTACATAATATATAAGGGTCATCACCACCCGTATCTCCAGCGGAGAATCTGGGCGTCACAGAAAAAGTGCAAAGGAGCTCAAATGCGGTACTTGTTGTTCTCCCCACCCCATGCTCTAAGTATGTCACATCCATGACACAATTTGGTCCATAGCCTATTCTTAGTACCCTAGCCCAATCCTGCAACCATACAAGGACAAGGATGGGACCACCGTACTACAATAGGCTATGTCCATGGACCTCTAATAACTGCCAAGTCTACTAGCATGCAAAGTTTCTAACAGCAGTTATTCCTAACGCACGTCCTACACGTACCGATGATCAGTCAATACGTGCGTCCGTGATCTATATGAGACTCACAACTCGTGTAAAAATAGGTGTCACAGTCAAATGAAACCTAATGGTGCTACATGATAATGGGGTAGTCTCATGAACAAGGTCAATGCAATACATAAATAAAAACCTATTGCGACGTCACCGTCGCGAGCATTTTATATAACAATTAAAATATATGAACTAAGGACAGAAAATAAAGATGCATGCAACATATGGAATATAAATAACAGTACAATGGCAAGGTATACTTGCCTGGCAAGAACTGCAAAATGTCATGTCCAGATGTCCAATACACAGGACCAGAAGCTATGGCCACAGAACAAATGTCTCCGGATGCTGAAATAAATATCACCAACGTTTCCGGAATGAGCAAAATAGCTAAAAAGTACATCCCTTTCGTCCAATTTGGACACAGGGGCAAAACGGTAATTTCGGGCAAAAGTGGGGTCCACGTGTGGCCCACTTTGCACCGAAAAGCGTGCCGAGGGTAACAGTCTCTAAATGGGATAAACTATGGGTCAAACAACTCTAAATGTCAATACGAACCCAACGGTATGTCCAAATTTGGATTCCGATGAGCCGAACAAAATTTGGTCCAAAAAGTCAACTGTGGGACCCGCCAATTGGCGATCTGGTCAACCGTCTCAGAAATGCGTGAAATTTGGATCACAGGACCAGCGCGTTACCATGAGTCCAGTGGCGCAAGTTTCGTCGCAATCTGACAATCGTGCACAAAATACTCGCGAGTTCCACAAAAGTGGCGACACGAAATGTGTCCGCGGATACGGTCTGATTCCGGCGCGCACACGCGTCCGAATCAGTCCCCACGAATTTTCACGTGTCCCGTTATGCTGTGTGCACCATTTGGTACACTTGGCACACGGCGGGGCGGTCCCGTTTGGCGGGGCGCGCTCCGATCTCCAACTTTTGGAAAACCGGAAAAAGTGGGTGCGCGCAGTTTTGTGACGAATATAATTTTGTCCACAGCAACTAATAGCACAAAGTTATAATACAGAAAATAAACTAGATCATGTAATCTACAGGTATCAAAAAGAATCACCGAATTCGGATCTCTGTGGTGGGAGATACGAACTCGGCAATATGGGTGGTCAATCTGGAATTCTGCGATTGCAGAATTCTGTCTGCTCGTCCAACTTTGGACGCTGTTTTTCACCTAGGGGCACACGTTTTCCGAGGTTGACTACAAAACAAATACTGGAGAGGGTTGAGGGAAGATCATACCTATGAAAACGGAACAGCGTTTGGATGAGCGAGTCAACGGAAAAACACGCCGGAGCGAAGGTGCCTCGAGTGGGAGACTGCAGTTCGCGATGTCGGCGTCGACGGGATGATTGGATGGCTTGGGGAGACTTCTCTGGCTGCGGTGACGGCTCTAGATGGGAAGGAAAAGTCTGGAGTTTTAGGTTAGGGTTTTGGGAAGCTAACTATATATATATATGTTATATATTAGGAGAGAGAGAGGGAGTTGGATCCGTGGGCTATGGGGGTTCGGGTTCCGCTGAAGGTAGTTCGGGTTTTGGAGTAACTATCACAGCAACTAATGAGTTGCTGATCACAAGTGGCGGCCTCAGGCTGAATTTGCCAAGGAGGGAATGGTTTACAAGGTAGTATATTATTAATTTTATTAATATTATTATATTATATACTTAGTTACTTATTATTAATAGTATTATTATTATACTATTATACTTATTTAATTCTTTTCTTTTCTTTTTCTTTATAAATATATATATACATATACATATTTGTATATACATATATATTATATATATACCCATACGAAAATTTATAAAATAGGGTATGCACATCGTTAGGCTAGCAACAGCTCAAGGGGTCTCCTACATGGAATAAATTTCTAAAAATTTCTGATGGTCCCACAAGTCATCTAAGTGCCCGAACACCTAACATAAAAATTATTAAAAATCTATTTCTCCTATTTAGACCTAATTACTATAATTTAATTAATAATAAATAAAATAAAAAGGTATATACGATTTCTAGGAAGGGGGTTTTACAAAGAAGCTGGCCGGAGCAGGGGAGGCCGGCCGGGTAGTGGTGCTTCTCAAGGAAGAAGAAGAAGATAGGAAGAAGGGGAAGAAGAAGAAAGGAAGAAGAAGAAAAGAAGGGTTCGGCTGAAATTTTGAGGAGGGAGGAGAGAGAGAGGGGGTGGGGTTTCCCAAGTTTGGGGATTAGGGCCTGCTTGGAAAAGAGTGTAGGAAGAGACATTATATAGGGAAAGGTGTTGTGAGTGTGTGGTGGGGATGCTCCAATTTCAAATGAGTGGCCAGGATTTTTCATGGAGAATTTTCATTCATGGGAGGGTGTGTTGACTAGTCAAAGAATGGAGGGCTTCTCCATTTGGCTTGAACCAATGGGGTGTTGCCACCTAGTGCAACTTTTGCAAGTAAGCCCCTTAATTTTGGGAATTAGCACAAACACATAAAATGATAGAAAATTTATGGGAGAATTGGTGTTTGGTGTTTTGTAGGGTGAGGGAGTATTGTATGTTTTGCATGGGCTTAATTAAAGGGGTATTAGAATTAAATTGGGATTAAAATGGGATTAGTCAAAGTTGGTATCCCCAGTTTAATTAGAATAAAAAATGTCATGTGCTCTTAAATTAAATGGGGGCACCTGGGGTCTCAATTGGGAGTGACACAAAGGTCATGAATGGTGTAGGCTTGGTGTCAGTCTTGGACCCTTTAATTGGTCCCGCTCAACGGGTTGAGTTGGTGTCTAAAAATTTATGGCAACGACACAGGATTAAATAATGGATTTTGGATACGGGAAGTTGTGCAATTAAATTAGAGCACAAGGTATTATGATTTTGAGTGACGAAAAAGTCCAGCGCCTAAATTGGCGTGTCAAGTCTAGAATGCAATAACTTGTTAGAAATTATGGGCTGATATTGTGCTCCAAATATTGCAACAACGGTAGGGCACGCCAAGGGTTTAATTAAAGAATCAGACTTCTGCATCCTTAATTCTAAACCTCAATCATTTGCTGATAAACCAAAATTTTTCAACCCAAAACTAGTCTATCTATAGAAATAAATGATGGGGTTTACAAAATTTATTCCTAAATTCAAGGGGCTTACGTTGGCCACAACATCATTCTTGCGAACATCGATATGCAAGCAAACGTTATGATGGCCTTCGACATCATAATGAATTCTTTTACTGAGGCGGTTGTACGACTTGTTTGCAATAACGTGTTAGATTGTGTTGTTATGCCGTAATCTCTTTGATATGCGAGATTCGACTTGGCCTTGTTCAAAATATCATCCACTTTGGACCTTGAGATGATCCTTGGAAACTACCAAGGGTGTGAGACTTCATCCTCACCTTCCACAATTTTCTTGTCTTTGTTGATGATGGTAGCGAGATATGCGGTGCGAGGCTTGGGCAGCCACACGTTGTACACGGTTAGAGTAGCAACCTTAGCAACTTGGTCAGTTCAAAAGGAGATCTTCCTATGTTGGCGTTGTCATAACCCGCACCCGAAATAAGGGCACGAGTACGTGTGCCACGCCCAGCCTACATCGTATAAATGACGTAGAACGCTGTTTAGGTTATCAATACTATCCAAATATCTCATACAATATATATGGATACCTGTCATGCTATCTCAACTCCAAAATGGAGGAACGATACTAATATGATAAATGATATCTAATACTCAATCACAATATCCAACTAAGGAAGATAGAACACGATATGGAATATGGAAAGAAGTACAAATAGTCATAAAATATCTCAAGTCCATCACAACACTAGTGTGTAATCTCAACACAAAGTCTCAAAGAATAATACAAACTATAAAGTCTAACTAGAGTCAATACAATCTCATAATGAAATATCTAAAATCTCTCCAACTAATAGAACTACTCAACTAGCTCGACAAACTCACCATGCTGTGGCCCGTAGTAGGTGGGACACATCGCCTCAAGACAATCATCTAAAAAAATATATTCAGTCAGGATTAGAGCAAAGTACAGCCCAATAGCAGTTCCAAGTTAATTGATAATGACTATAAACATAAATAGAGAATGTAGTACAAGAGAGAAGCAATGAAATAATATCATACTATAGAAGAAAGAGACAGATAATCTAGAACAATATGATTTAAACTGATTATAATAAAATATAATAAAAGTAATAAACTAGAATATAGAGAAGAACTGTAACTACACTAAGTATTTAAAATACTAGTTAGATATGTGATCGGCTTGGGTTATCAAGATCTACTAACACGATCAATAACACATTCATATGATCAGTATAATTTGATGTTGTATACAAGGAACACAATTATTTAAGATTGGTTGTTGTCTATAAGAACACAATCATTTAAGATTGGTTGTTGTCTACAGAGTAACACAATCACACATGAGGTGTATGACTGGTTGTTTTCTACATGATGCAATACAATATTCAAGATTTTGATCACATATCTATCTAGCACTTTTCTTGCCCCAACCAATACTCATGGATCCGATCACGACACATCACGAACACAAATATAATATGAGTATACAAAGAACACGAAGGAACACGAGCACAAGGAATACCTGATGCACACGATAAAGTACATGTGAAGGAGTATCCAAAGTACACGATAATGGGATAACATTTTTTGACATGATCCATATAGTACCAGTCCGTGTAACCACTGTGTCGGAATCAAGTAAAATATTTCTAAATGCATGTATTATAATAATTATCAAATAATAAAAACTATCAGAGAATGTACTCACCTCTGGTCTTGAGCAAAAGATGTAACTCGATATCTGAGCTGGTGTCACACACACCAATATATATGAATATCATGTCAATGGGTGTAAATAAAGATAAATGAACTAAAATACACTAAAATATGTTTTTCTAGGTCAAGGCTAGGTCACACTAGCTAAACTTGGTCAAACTAGGTGTTATCTAGATTTCTAGGTCCATAACTAGCTTCTAGAGTGATCACTAGTCTAATCTAGTTCATTCTAGGTATAACTAGGTCATACCTAGGTTCTTGGGTCAATACCTTGAATACCTTGAAGGTATTAGCTATACTAACTACTATTACTAATATATATATATATATATATATATATATATATATATATATATATATATAATATCACCTTAGTATAGGGCATAACCTATACTTAAAACCTCATTGTCAATACTTGCTAATAACTAAAGATAGTACTAATACCCTAACCTAGATAATACCTTAGTACACCAACCCAATTACCTTACCCACATCTTAATACCTTAATAATACTTTAGCCAATATCTTATCTCACTCTACTAACTTGGTTTCACTACACTCTAATTCTAATCATTTCAACCACACTAGGATACCTAAGATAGATACCCAGGATACCCACTCTCTTGCATAACCCTCGAGAGAATGAACCTTCAACTTGTTGTTACTGATGTTGCTGTCACTTATCCTTATGTTGCTGCTACTATATTGTAGCTGCTACTACTATATTATAGCTACTGCTACTGTTAATACTTCCTTGGTTTCCCCTTATTTGTTGCTGCAACAGTCACTGTTACTTCTGTTGTTGACACTTTATCAATTGATGTCAACTTGCCAATGCACCCGAGCCCCCCCCATCTATTCACAGACACTGTGAACACATGCCACACCTAATGCCATCACACTTGGTCTGCACTTGGTGCAGTCCTCAAATCTACTGATACTCAAGTCTATTCCTACAGATCTGATACCTTAAATGGGTATCACACTGCCGAATTGCCCCAACTTCACTGATATACAATGGAGACACACACATACTTACTTTCTAACACTCGAGTATAAGGATACACTCACTGCACACTTTGGTGTTATGTCTCACACTTCTCTCTAATGCTCTCCACCTACACATTCAAACTATAACACCCCTGATACACTTGCTACCATACTCTAAACATCACAAGTTACTCACTTATATATGTTTAAATATAGACACAAACACACACAAGTTCACTTAGACACTCTTACTTGTGCATAAGCTACCCTAACTACCTTGTTGCTGCCACTGTATTTTAATGCAGTTTCCTCAAACTTCCCTCCTTTCCCCACTAATACATACTAATTGCCACTTGCACTTTACTACTCACAGTCTAAGTGCACTAACACCTGTAGGGTGCATCTTAAATCCCCATTTTCTGATACACCTATGACCAATGCTCAGACACAAACATCCCCCTAACTAACTGCAGTGCTATCTTCAGAACTACAGCAATGCACATTGATGCAGGAACACACCACTGCACCCTTGATTTTACCTAACATGCACATACAATGCATCAGTTGATAACCACACCGGTTCATCCATACGATACCCCTGAACACATGTTCAGTTCATCCACAAATCTGGACCTTGGCCAAACTGCTCCTCACATTAACCCTTCACTAAAATACTTTCATCTAATGATGCCTCCCACACAAGGTACTATAACACCAAAATATTAGTATAATACTAGTCTTAACACAACACTCACACCACACTTGAAAACCCAGCTCCAAAATACCACACCAATACAGTTGCCATCCCAAGCATTGATGCACATCCTCTCATTGTTGTTATCTGACATAACCCCTTTGCACTGAACACTCCCTAAGATACTATTACATATTGTACCCGAGCCTCAAACCCTTGCAATCCCATATTCTCTTATTAATACAGTTAGTCACCCCATGTAGACCTTTGATACCCAACCCACCTAATGAATATAATACTGAACCAATCATTGATACCCACAGAGACACAACTCACTGCTGCCATAACTATCCGACTGCAACTCCACACAAAACACACGCATATATATTTCAATTCCCACCTATGCACCAAACTAAAGATACACTCATACAGATATACAGTATCACTGATATACACTCAAACACTCATAAAACTATAGCACACAGTGAGCACCTAGCTCACTGACAATTGCACAGTCCACACACCAACACTAAGAGTCATTACACCAAATACTTGGTATGCACAAAATATTATACTCCTTGATACGTACCCAAACAAAGTGCTAAAATCCTAAATACTCTCAAATACACATTCATACATATCATGTACTCAATTTATTAACTAATACAACTTGTTACACTAGAAATTGAAGAGAATGCACAAAATCACACAAAATAAGCTCTGTTTCACACCGTATCATGATACGGCCTACACGTATCCATTTATGCACACGTATATAGTCCCACAACCCCGATCTAAGTCTAATTAGACTAAATTGGTCTCATGACACACATTTGATGTGTCAATTTCGTAATTTCTCCAAAATACGCATAAATTACCATGTAAAATTTACAATACATAACCAAAAAGCCTAGAACTTGTTTCTATAGGTAGCCATATGCCATTGGGTTGTTCCTAGGAGTAAAATGCATGATTTGAAAACTAAAATAAGAAGAAATTCTGAATTTATCAATTAGAAGATGGATTCTTAATGAAAATATAATTGAACACGATCCAGACACGATCTCTCCACCAAGCTCCTTCTCTTTGTGCTTCTTGCTTCTCCAAACTCCAAAGCTCCTTAAGGGATTAAAATGAGAGGGAATGCAATTGAATTGATAGAGGAATTTAAGAATTAGGGATCTAGGAATTGGGGATCTATATATGAGTGCAAAATGAAGAGGGGAGAGAGAGAGAAGAGGCTTTATCATGGCCAACCCTTCATCCCCCTTCTCCAAGTCACAACAATGTCTAATTTGTCCCTACATGCTAGTTTATGAAGAATAATTAAGAAGGATAATTTAGGAAGTCTCTAACTAATGCATTTAAGCTAATCATCCTAGTTAACTAGTGGAAATGGGTTTAACTTGGGCCAAGTCCATGTTGGGCTCAATTGTTTGTCATGACAAGTCTAATTGGGTTCACTAGTGTCAAGTCTAATTAATAGGCTAGTCCACTAGTTATAAATAAATAATATAAGTCACAAATAATTAAATAGCACACTAATTAAATAAAATAAAAATTATACAAAATGACAAAAATACCCTTGTTTGGAAATGTGGTAGTTACAGGCGTGTAGAGGCTAGGCTAAAGTAGCCCTGTGAAATCATCGCCCTAAACTCTTGTTGATCAAATTCGATGACCAACGAGTCAGTAGTTGTTCCTATCATAGCAACGTCAGATTACGATACGAACTTCTTGTCACGCCCCAGTACCGAAATACGGAGACAGACATGGCCAGATCCCCCGTACAAGGTATAGAACGTCATACTGCGATCACGGCTACAGTAAGTCTTCTAGGGTATCAGAAAAACTATGTCTTAATCATTCAAGCAAGTAACAACAACATAGAACATGTGAGATAAAACCGTATGTCCCAAACGCTCTATCGGAATGTTCTAGAGATCTAGCCATCAAATTAAGCTAGCAGAATGTCAATAGTTACACAAACGAGATCAGCTGTAGTCCGATTATATTACAGTTATGTAAGAAGGAACTAATATCCAGACAAGCCGGCTAACAAGTGCCGGTGGCTAATCGTCCAAAAGAGTAGAATGTAAAAGACGAGCAGTGATCAAGAAACCCACTCGTCTGGTACGCATCATCACAAGGGGGATAAGCTGAATCCTCTGGTGCTGGCTCTAACCTGGCCATAAAAATCAGTGGGGTTAGACTCTAAATAACAAGTACCACAAGGAAGCACGAATGAAGAAACAAAAACCAGATCAAGCATATAGTGCAAGAGCCAAAGTTCATTGGCGCATGTCCAATCTTTGGGATGACATGACACTCCTTTACCAAACAAGGACAGAAAATGCCATGCCACCCAAAATAAGGTACGTTCCATAATTATGGTCAAGCTAAGATTTTGTGTCGTAGTTCGGTCCATATTCTATCATAGCATAATGACTCAACTCCCCAATCAAACAAGGACAGAAGTTGAATACCATACTATGACAGTCTGTGTCACTAAGCTACTAGCAGAATTACAATCACAACTAAGTCAGGTTAGAACGGCCAAACAATGTTATAACTTGTTATGTGGAGTCTGGGTTATCCCAGATATAATAATAATAAGCATCCTCAGATCGTGCCATGTCGAGCAGGGCTAACCGAGCCAATATTATATAAGCAGGAAATCATGATCGTACCAGTTCTCCGTAGGGCCACCGCACTAATTATCGTACTAGTTCTCCATAGGGCCACCGCGCTGATAAATCAGTAACAGTTCCAACCTTCCGACAGAGAAAATATTTGCTCGATCTTAAATATAAAAAGGTTAAATATTACACTCCACTACATGCTGATGATATACAATATCCGTGGTGGCCAGTCTTTCAAGCCATAAAAATTATCATGGGGCGGCCTATCACGCACGATCTCGGGATGTCGTTCCCTCCCCATGTTCTAATTAGCTTTTATGTTACCTAATTAACCCTACAGTGATATAAAATTCTCTGCCGTGGCCACAAGAATATTCCCCTTAATGATGTCGTATAGAGTGCAAACACATTTGATACAAATCTATTTAATATAAGGAGTCAACTCTGGATCCACCCAAATATAGATGCAATATTTAAACCAGCAATAACCTAGCCACGCTATGGTTCTGACCCATTATCATTTTCTTGGCAAGAATTTAAGAATACAATATTATACACCGAGCAGGAATCATCATGTCACGTTCAGTGTATATGTTTGCCAATATCCCACACTCAGTATACAATATAGCCTTTATAAATAGGCGAGCAGGGCAAGTGTATCGGCATGAATACAATAACCAAGTCAGGATACTAAACCTATCAATTGGTCACATGAATCATGTTTGATCAGGTCAGGAGTCACAATTAATTAGGAATCTCATATATCATATGATCGAGTCACGGTCATGAATGCCTCATAAATTTCTCAAATTCTGGGATCATAGATCATCAATCATGGTTAAGCTCAACTAATATAGAATAGGCATCAAGTGCACAATAAGATCCATGCATACACAATCAATCATAAAAAGTCCTGGGTCGACGCACTTTGTAAGTTCCAAATATAGGCTAGTCAAGAATAGTTGTGCACTATGTGCGAGTAAGCAACTATATGGCGCACAAACCTATAACACTAGGTCTCAGAAGTCATGAAAGTCATGGAGCAAAAGTCTATAACATGGCACACAAAATTGATAGTAGAGAAGCAGGAAGATAAGGTGCACAAATCAAGAATTACAAGAATAGGCGCATTCTACTCGTACAAGCAAACTGGCGCACAAAGTAAGAGTTACGAGTAAGAGAAGTTGCGTACTATGCAAGTAAAAAACAACTACAAGACAAAACACAAGTCCCAGGCATCACAACAGTCTAGGGCACAAAATTCGAGGTCCTCGAGAAATAAGACATGCCAAAGTCAAGGCTCGCATATTGAGGCTGAACGGAGCAAGAGTGTGCCAAGAGTTAACAAGTGCTCCGGGTTATTAATCCATCAAAAGTGTGCTAACCGTTGAGCGTCCAAAAAATGCACCAAGGGTTGTGTGTATAGGAGCAGCGCACTTTTGATAGTTAATGCACAATGTGTCAATTGTGCGTCGGTCTGTTGATTTGGTTAAAGGTGCGCCAAGGAGGAAGTTGGTCAAAAGTGCGCTGAAAAGTAGACTGACGTACTTTTACTTGGTTCGTTCGATAATACATCAATTGTATGCCAGAGGTTGAAATCTTCCAAAAATGCGCCAAGAATGATTTTTCCAAAAATTTATCCCCTAGACATACTTTTGTAAGAAATTGGTAGTACTATTAAAGTACACACGAGTACGGAATGCGGGTCATATTCAACATGTGCCCATAGTACAAATCCTTTTGTGTATTTCTTGTCACTGTTTTTCTTCTCCAACCGACCCATCATTGATGCACTCAGAGGTCAAGCTCGAGAATATGGTAGTGCTCCATTCCTCAAGCAACAAGAACCAAAAATCAAGGGAAAATCCAGGCTCAAAATCAGGGAACAACATCTTTTAAAAATACCTCATTTTTAGGGAATCATTGTCACAACCCGCACCCGGTGTAAGGGTACGAGTGCGTGGGTACGTCTATCCTACGCCGCAGCATCGACGGTAGAACGCTGTCTAGGTCATCAATACTATCTAAACAACTCAGACAATAAATATAATGTACCTGTCAATGATATCTCAACTCCAAATGGAGGAACAATATGATATAAGATAAATGCTAACAAATACTCAATCACAATATAAAACTAGAGGAGGATAAAAGTACGATATGAAATAGAAAAGAGAAACAAGGAGTCAATACATCTCATATCCAAAACTACTAGTCGAGGCACAATGTAAGTCTCAAATAATATATACATGCCAAAAATCTAATAATGAGACTAACACAATATCCAAAATAATGTTTAAGCCTCCTCGGTCACTGGCACTAAGTCCTCTTGTTCTAGGGTTACCCTCTAGTGGCAAGCCGTCCTACGGCCCGTAATAAGTGGGACACAACTCCTCTAACCATTTATCTAAATAATATATCCAATCAGGATTGGAGCGAAGTACAAAACTCTACAAGCAGTTCCAAATACATAGTAGAGAATATATGACAAGCTATAGAAAAGAATACAAGATACACAAGTAACTAGAAATAAAAATATAGCTGGAACAGGCAGATAAATAAAATATGAACTGGAAAGATAAATACAGGCAATATAAAAATAACTGCAAGTAGAGAAACTAGAATACTAGCTATATAATTTAGAGCGCAAGTTCGTTATGTGATCAGGTAACTCGATTATACGTGAGGTATATAATCGACATACACATGAGATAAATAGGGCATGATCATATAACCAACTTCTACTCTCCCTCTCCAACCAATACTCATGGATTCAATCATGACACATTATGCACATGAATACGATATAGTCACACTAGCACACGAAATAGTGGATGCACAAGAAGCACATAAAATAATACTCGATGCACATGATAAAATACATGTATAAGGAGTACCCGTTGAACACGGTAGGGAATAACATCTCCTGACAAGATCCATATAGTATCAGTCCGTGTAACAATATGTCAGAATTAAGTATGTCAGTTCTAGAACAAGTGATATATACACTATCATGAAATAAAAACTAACAGAGAAATATACTCGCCTGTGGCCCTGAGAAAAAGAGGTAACTCGGTGTCCGAGCTGGTGTCACACAATCCTATTTAGGAAATATCATATCAGATGGTTCAATAGAGTGATAAAAATGCTGAATGAGCTAAACATGATGTTCTATGTCAATACTAGATTATTCTAGCTAAACTAGGTCAAACTTGGTCAATTTTAGTCAACTAGCTACTTTTAGGTCCACACTAAGATTTTAGGCTCATATTGGTCACTTATTAACTTATACTAGCTTATACCAGGTATTACCTAGGTTTCTAAGTGATACCATAACTACTACTTACTCTATTAGTATAATCATCTAATTAAGTTAAGGTTGATACTAATAGTCACCAATCTAATACACTAACTGGCACTAATTGGTAACAATACATTAACTATTACCAACACTAACTAATATCTACTACAACTAACCGTTACTCTAATATAACTAATATCTACTACAACTAACCAATACTCTAATGTAACTAATATCTACTTAACTAGTAACTAACTTCACCATACTCTATACCAACTAACATATATATACTAACTTAACTAACATCTATAATACTACTAACTTCTAACATGTTACCTAGTACTAATACACTAAAAACACAACTGCTAACTATATACACTTAACCAGTCAACTGACACACTAACAGTCATCCTTAGCTTACACTAACTGATATTAATATACTAACTAATAACTGATAGCAATAACTTATTCTAACAGTTAACTAATGCTAACTTTGATATCCTAAATTACTACCTTCGTTGATATACATTAACTAAGCTCAAGTACTCCCTTATGTCTGATACATTCAGTGACTGGTACACTCTAATACTGATGCTACAAGGCACTTGCACTAATGACTTGCCACTACTGCAATTCTGTTGCCAAGATGGCATATTGCATTCAGCAATATGCATTGTTGTTGTTGTTCTCTGAGTACCCGAGCACTCCCATCCAATATGCCCATTCAAAACATAGTTGCTGCTACCTGATCATCATGTGGAGCTACTACTCTAACACCAACTGATACTACTGAGTATCAGTCTCCAAGATACTTGGTGCACATAACCCACTAGTTCACCCAATTCCTAGTTCTTACTCCTTACTATGCTACTCACTCAAAACAAAGTCTACTACATACTAACACACTTGAGCCCATCCTCTAGACAATTACCTTAACTAACATCTACTGCTTTGGAATCCAACCATTCCTCAAACCTCAATATTTGATACCCTCTTCTGATACCCTTAGTTTCAGTCATCTGCCTCTAAACAGCCCAAATGTATACACTCCTAATCATACACACATAAGCCAATCCCCTATACACTTGTGCTCATACTCCACGGTTACTGACACTACTGCTCTTGTACTTACCTTGCTATTATCTAAACTACACATCATGTTACCCCAAAACTTGAGTGCTCAGTTCATTTAAACTATTACACATAGATACTACTCCATCACTTAATGATACTGCATTACCTTGTACTCATCACAGTGCACACTGTGAACCATCAGTACACAGTGTGGTTATGTGCCTGCAGTCCACTCATGTGCCATTTGGCACTGATCTGCCCAGTTCTTCCCTCACTGGCACAGCTATGAATCCCACCTGATACTGTTGTTACAACATAACCCCTCAATAACAACTACAACCATAGCATCAACACCACTAATAATACCAACTACGACCACAGTAGTAGCATCAACCAGTCAAGGTTCCTGCTGCCCTCCATCCTACACTCCTCCACCCACTCCAATACAATCACCAAGCTCTCAACTAGACCCCATCCTCCAGTGTACTGCCTGCTTGCATCTGGCCTGCATCATCACAGACCCCCCAATAATCATCTATCATATATACTCCTTACACTCCAATATATAACTAACACATACAACACACCACTCTAAAATATTTGAACAACACTTGACATGCAATCTATGATACCTATGGTACATATCCAAAAAAAAAACCAAAACTCCCAATTCTTAAATATAAATCATATATACATCTCAATTACACGTAATAACAACTAAACTAATCATTTACAACAAAATTTGAAACTATTACACTTATAGACATATTTCTCCCAAAAAAGAGTTTTCGTATCATAGAGTATCCCAAAATACCATGATACGATCTACTCGTATCTATTTGTGGACACGTATCTAGTCTCACACCATTAATATAAGTCTAATTAGATCTAATTGGTCTCATAACACACACTTGATATGTCAATTTCGTAATTTCCCCAAAATGGACATAAAAACCTATGTAAAAATTACAATAAGGGTCAATTTGGTCTAGAACTTCTTCCTATGGGTAGCCCTAAGCCATGTGATGGTTCCTAATGGTAAAATGCATTATTATAACCTAAAATAAAGGGAAAATTAGATCTATACCTATCGGAAGATGGATCCCAATAAATTTCTCAATGGACATGATTCAGACATGATCTTCTTGCCAAATGCTCCTTCTTCAAGTGCTCATTGCAAATCCAAGATCCAATGCTTCTCAATTGATGGGAATGGAAAGAAATAAGATAAATTAGGTTAAATTTTGTGGAGGGGTGAAGTGAATTGGGGATCTAGAAATTGGGGATCTAGAAATGAATGCACAAATAAAGAGGAGAGAGAGAGAGAGAGAGAGAGAGAGAGAGAGAGAGAGAGAGAGAGGAGAGGCTCTTATGTGGCCGGCCCCTTCTACCCCCTTCCAAGCAACTACTAATGTCCATATTGCCCCCCAATGGTTAATTATGAAGGATTATTAAGGAGGGCTATGTTTGAAAATCTCTAAACTAATGCCAATTAAGCTAATCCTCCTACTTAACTAGAGAGAAAGGGTCTATTTGGCCTAGTCCATGTTGGGCTCAATATTGTCATGACAAGTCTAATTGGGTTCACTAGTGTCAAGTCTAACTAATAGGCTAACCCACTAACTATAAATAATTAATACAAGCACAATTTAAATAAATAGCACACCAATTAATATTAAATTACTAAAAATAAAATAACTATGCAAAACGACTAATTTATCCTTATTTGGAAAATTGAGGGTGACAATCATTCCCTAGAAAAATATACTCATAAAAACCCTCATAATAAAATCAAGATAAAACCATTAACCACCTCAAATTTGAAAACTCCAAGAACTAACTATAATCAGAACACTACTAGAAACTAATTACAACAACAAATGCTAAGAATAAACTATAGCCGATCATATTTCTTCATATTTGCAAGATGTACGCCTATGAAGAAAATTAGGAGCAAAACAAGAAAAATGAACAAGTGAGGAGAGAGAATGAGAACAAGGATATATATATAAATATATATATAATATATATATATATATATATACAAGGGTTGATGGTGAACCGTCGAAAATCTCCAACAAATCCAAGCCACACACCCTACCTACCACCACCATACCATCAATACAAGAAAAAGTGCGGCCAAAAATAAAAACACTATCAAAAGTGTGCCAACTTGAGTATATTTCAAGTATACGGGATAGAGGAGTGACATCTCTACTCACCTTAAAAAAAATTTGTCCTCGAAATTACAGGACTAAAGCAACTAGAGACATCATGACAAGCACATTTAGCTACAAGCAATTACAGGCAATATACAAGCAAACTAAATAATATACACATAGTAATATTAATAGCACTCTAGCAAGGTGATCATTGATCACCGAATTTGAAAAGACATATGAAGAAATATACCTTATGAGTCAAATAAGTGCGAATACCGAGACCGAATATCGTCCTCGTGTTCCCACGTTGACTCCCCCAAAGAGTGGTTCCCCTAAGCGACACAGACAAGGTGGATAGTTCGGTTCTTGAGTACCTTCTCTCTTCCGTCCAAAATGGACACGGGCTGTTCCTCGTAAGACAAGTCGGTACCCACGACTAGCTCAAAATGGTCGAGGACATAGCTCGGGTCAGGGACATACCTACGTAACTGAGATATATGAAATATCTCATGCACCTCACAAAACAAAGGCGGAAGGGCAAGGTGATAAGCAACATCCCCTACCCGCTCGAGAATGTCAAACAACCCAACGTATCGCGGACTAAGCTTCCCGCGAACCCCAAATCTAATGACTTTATAAATGCCACTTTTTCGGAGAGGGGTATTTTTATCATTTCATAATATTTATATATTGTGTGGTATTATTACTTATTGGTTAGTGGAATAGACTAATTATTAGACTTGATATTTGTGGACCCAATTGGACTTAACATGACCCATGGACCCAATATTTAAATTAGTCATATTAGACTCAATTTAAGTTATCCCTTTACTAATTAGAGATTAGTTTAATCAATTCATTAGGAATAGAAGCTTATTATTAATTAAACTTTCTTCATGATAATCCAATAGGGGTATCCATGATATTTTATATTGCTTGGAGATGAGGTTAATGTAGCCAACCCTTACAGGGTGAGGGATCTTCTCTCTCCTCTATATTTTATTTTATCCTAATTTAGTATTCTTCCCCAAATCAACCCATCCCTTCACTAATTTTCTACCAATTTTACTTTCAATTACTCTCATTCTTTACTATTAGTAGATCTAGGAGCATTAGAGTTTGATTGCAAAGAGCACTAGGATAATGAGCTATTTGATAGAAGCTTGTATCATAATTATGTCAATTGAGCATTTTATTGGAAAACCATCTCCCAATAGGTATAATTCTGAATTCTCCTTTCAATTTGTCACGCCCCAATCCCAAAATACCGAGGGACCAGATACGTGGCAATGGCCAGCAGTACGCACCGATGGACCAACCCAATTTAATGGATCCATCAGGGCATACTTAAGCTGTAAAACAAGTCTACGACAATCATGGTACAACTAATCTCATCCACACAAGATATAAAATATGATCCACAGAATAAATAAGAAGGTAAATCATCATCTAGTCTCAACAAAGTACTTCGGGGAACAACCCGATAAATATCTGATACATGGTTCATCTGACCAGAATATAAAAGACTGAAATAAATAATAAAAGCTGAGCATGAGCATGGATGCTCAAGAGAAGTCTTCAGCTAAGACCTCGTCCTCAGATGGCGGTACAGCTCCTGGATCGGCTCCTCCTGCTGCGGTCCCGTATACCTCGGGATAAACCACGTCTGCAAAATCTGGGGACAAAATCCATATCCAGGTCCTCAGGGGACATAGCAAGGTACAGAAAATAATACAAGCCAGAATGTAAACAGTGCAGCAAATAATAAGATAAGCAGGGTAAGTATGTAACCATCTGTATAAATGCAAGAGAGAATATCAATAGTACTCAGGTTGAATATCTACAAACTCTGTGTAGGGGAGCCTATAGCAGTGGTGTCAAGAGGTGGTCTAGCTCAGCGGGAGACTGAGTAGCCGGCATAACATAGTCAACCTGTATCCTGTGGGTCTCTCTAGCAATAGATGGAACAATAGGGAATACTAAAATAACCAGCTAAGTGATATGCAAGATGAGAGCAGCACTAGAACTCAGGCTGAAGCATACTACAAGCTCTGTGTAGGGGAGCCGGTAGCAGCAGTAATAATGAGTAATGGACCAAGCTCGGGCTTCAGAGTCTTGGGCCTCACAATAGTAGGGGTGTATATATATATATGATCAGCCTGTAGTCTGTGTGTCTCTCCCCACCCAATGTAACCACGCATATCATGACCATAACGTCTCATGTCCATGTTAGCGGGATCATAACTAATGCACAAGTTATAATGTATCTAAGAATATAATATCTATGTCAAGTCCTATATCCTATACAGAATCACCACGAATATCTCGGAAAGATTCTGTCTCATGAACAGTGTCCAGTGTCCTGGGTCATAGTGTACTTGGTAAGACAAGTACGAGAAGATATAGTGTCACGTATGTCCATCTCTAGATGACAATACCCAATACCGCGTACGATGTTGGCACCCGACTGATAATCGGACGCTAAGTAAGTCACACGGTCCTAGGTTAAGCATGCATAGCAGTATAATAAAGCAAAGAAAATATGTAACAATACTGCAGAGTTGGCAAGGTACACTTGCCTGATGTTTGAATGTCAACAACTGTCCCTGTATCAGTGGATCCGGTAGGTGCTACTCCAAAAGCTGTAATAAATATCACCAACAGTCTCAGAAGGTATCAAACTGCTAGAATTGCCTGTCCTTACGTCCAATTTAGACACAGGGGCAAAAAGGACATTTTTGGGCCAAAGCGAGTTCCATATGTGGGCCCGCTTTGCACCAAAAAGTGCGTCAGGGTCAAGGGTCTTCAAATTACTCCAACTCAGTGTCTACAAGTCAGGAACGATGATACGAAGCCAACGGAACTTCCAGAATCGGATTCCGATGAGCTGTTCACAAAATCGCCCGTCAAGTGGAGCCGGTGGGGCCCACGATACGCAATTTTATCAACGTTCTCAGAATCGGACCAAACTTGGCTCACAGGACCAGCGTATTGCTACGAGTCCGATGACACAAGTTTTGTCTCGATCTGACGTGTGTACACGAAGTTACAGCGTGTTCCAGAAAGGTCGGATACGGGGTGTCGACGGCGGATACGCGTTGATTCCGAGGTGCACGCACCTCCGAATCTACTTCCGCAAAATCCCACACGACCGTATCAACGATGCGCACGTGTCTGTGAAGACCGCACGCGACCAAGTCGTCCCGTTTGGCGGGGCATACTCAGTTCCGGGGTGAATTGGGGCATTGTTTTTCCTGTTTTTGGATCGCGGTGTGCGATCACCACAGGACGCGATGCACCGAGCGGATTGCACGGGCACCGAGAGGGTTATACAGTCTACGCATAGCAACTGACGGAATTGAAAACGGAGTTACGGTGAGGGAGAAATCAGTACCTGAACATGGCTCCGTGAATGCTGAAATTCACGTGTCCGAGAGTCCAATCTGTGTCCTGGTCGTGTCCTCGCACGCTGCTGGCGTCTGATTCGTCCTCACTCGTATCCGCTGGGTCTCGGAGTCGAGTCCCAGGTTCTGTCTCCGGTCAGCGGAGTGACGTTTGGGAGGCGTCGGGTCGACAAGGGGAGGTGCCCGGGGTCGTCGGTTCAGCGGTGACGGGGTCGCTGTGAAGCGGAGGCGGGGATTGCTGTGAAGCGGACGGGGTCGCTGTGAAGCGACGGCGGCGGGGGTTGGTTGGTTCAGCGGACGGGGTCGCTGTGAAGCGGCGGCGGGGGTTGGTCGGTTCCGCGGTGACGAGGAGTCAGGGCTGGGGTGGTCACGCGGCGGATGGAAGTGGACACGCGGTGCTGGGGTGAATCTAGGGTTTCGGTGGCGGCTTGTTGGAGAAGAGTAGCACGGATGTTGCGGCAGCCCCTTTATAGCTGATACAGGGACTCCGACGACTGCTAGGGTTTCTCCATCAGATTTCGGGTCGGGTTGGTTTGGATCGGTTCGGTTCCATTAACCCAATAGCTCTTTTAAGCTTAAAACTCGTTTCTGGGGTCCAAATAATTCACCAAAAAATACTGTAGGTCCGGTTTTCTATTGTGCATCTTATTATATTATTTCTAGAATAATTTAACACCCTTTGGCCATACTAAAAATTCTTTAATCTCAATCCTCTTCGCTTTTGGTTCCAGAAAATACTCAAAATTCGTAATAACTTGTTTAAAAAATTTTATACTCAAAACTTTAGGGTGTTTACAATCTTCCCTCCTTAAAAGGATTGCGTCCTCGTAATCAAAAGAGTAAGTTATAAAGAAAAAGTTATGGAAATATAAGGTTGCTTAGTTTACAACTGCCTCCTCGAACAAGTGGGGGTATCGCTGGCGTATACTATCTTCTCGTTCCCAAGTCGATTCGCCAGGGGAATAATGTTTCCATGCTACACGAACCAGTCTGATTGTCTGTCCCCGTAATGTCTTCTCACTGACGTCGAGAATGCCAACTGGTTGTTCCTCATATCTCAAGCTTGGGCCTACTGCAATCTCTGAATGATCGACTACGTGACTCGGGTCGGTCACGTACCTTCGCAACTGTGAGACGTGGAATACGTCATGCACTCCCTCTAAGGATGGTGGTAATGCAAGATGATAAGCCACCTCACCAACGCGCTCTAGAATATCAAATGGCCCAATATACCTTGGGCTCAGCTTGCCTCTGCTCCCGAATCTGATAGTACCACGAGTGGGCGAAATCCTCAAGAATACGTGATCACCTTCTTTGAACTCTAGGGGACGCCTGTGCGTATCCGCCCAATGCTTCTGTCGGTCCTGAGCTGCTCGTAGATGATTCTGAATCTGCTTCACCTTTTCCACTGTCTGTGTTACCAATTCTGGACCCAGTATTTGACGTTCACCAACGTCACTCCAACATATAGGCGATCTGCACTTCCTTCCGTATAAAGCTTCAAATGGTGCCATCTGGATGCTGGCCTGATAACTGTTGTTGTAGGAGAACTCCACTAAGTGCAGATGATCTTTCCAAGATCCTCCAAAGTCTAGCATACATGATCTCAACATGTCCTCCAATATCTGAATGGTGCGTTCTGATTGGCCATCTGTCTGCGGGTGGTATGCCGTGCTGAATTTGAGTCTGGTGCCCAAACTTTCTTGCATGCTTCTCCAGAAATGAGAGGTAAATCTCGAATCTCGATCCGATACAATACTGACCGGTACTCCATGTAATTTAACGATTTGTCGCATGTACATGTCGACTAGTACCTCTGTGGACTGTCCCACTCTAAATGGCAAGAAGTGTGCCGATTTAGTGAGTCTATCCACTATCACCCATACTGTATCTTTTCCGCTGGGGCTCCTCGGAAATCCTGTGATAAAATCTATCGTGATGTGCTCCCACTTCCATTCCGGTATAGGAAGTGGCTGTAACATACCCGCAGTCCTCTGATGTTCGGCCTTTACTTGTTGGTAGACTAAGCATTTGGCCACAAATCTTGCAATCTCTCTTTTCATTCCGTACCACCAGTAATACTGTCTCAAGTCTCGGTATATCTTGGTTCCTCCTGGGTGAACAGAGTACATAGAGCTATGTGCTTCCGCCATTAACTCCTGTCTCAATTCTCCATTTGGAACATACAGGCGATTTCCGAATCTCAATGTCCCGTCTTCGTGAATGCGAAGTCCTGTCTGCATGCCCGCTTCTGTCCTCTCTTTGAGTCTTCGGAATCTAGCATCGGTGGGCAATGCCTCTTTAATCTTCTCCACGAGTGATGACTGAATCTCGAGATTAGCCATCAAGCCATTCTGTCCTGGTAAGACAACCTCTATCTGAAGCTCCTGTAGATCCTTCAATAACTCGGGCTGCATCGTCAAGAAATAAGCCGTAGGCTTTCTGCTGAGCACATCTGCAACGACATTCGCCTTTCCCGGATGATACTGCAGATCGATGTCAAAATCTACCATCAATTTAAGCCAGCGTCTCTGCCTCATGTTAAGCTCCTTCTGAGTATATACATACTTCAGACTCTTGTGATCTGTAAAGATGTCTACTTTCTCCCCATAAAGGTAGTGCCTCCAAATCTTTAATGCAAATATAACTGCTGCTAGTTCCAGATCATGTGTTGGGTAGTTCTTCTCGTAGACTTTCAACTGTCTCGACGCATAAGCAATGACTTTGCCATGTTGCATCAAAACACATCCTAGTCCACTGCCTGATGCATCACTGTACACAACAAAACCTCCTGACCCTAATGGAAGAGTCAAGACAGGTGCTGTTATCAATCTTCTCTTCAGTTCTTTGAAGGCCTTCTGGCAGTCTTCTGTCCATATAAACTCCTGGTCCTTGCGTGTCAGCTTCGTCATTGGTTCTGCAATCCTCAAGAAATTTTCTACAAACCTTCGATAATATCCTGCGAGTCCGAGAAAACTTCTCACCTCTGCAACTGATGTGGGTATAGGCCAAGTCTCTATTGTCGCAACTTTCTCTGGATCCACTGAGAGTCCTTCTCCTGAGATGATGTGTCCCAAGAAAGGTACTTTGTCCATACAGAACTCACACTTACTGAGTTTGGCGTATAACTTTTCCTGCCTCAAGGTCTCCAGCACGATTCTGAGATGCTCCTCGTGCTCTTCAGGGCTCTTGGAATATATGAGAATGTCATCTATGAACACCACCACGAATTTATCCAAGAACTGATGAAAGACTCTATTCATTAAGCTCATAAACACTACAGGCACGTTGGTTAAACCAAACGACATCACCAAGAACTCATAATGTCCATACTTGGTCCTGAAAGCTGTCTTCGGGATGTCTTCCTTCCTTACTTTGATCTGATGATAGCCGGATCTTAAGTCAATCTTCGAGAATACCCTTGCACCACTCAATTGATCGAATAGATCATCAATACGTGGCAAGGGATACCTGTTCTTGATGGTCACAGCATTCAGTGCCCGGTAGTCAATGCATAACCGTATTGTTCCATCCTTCTTTGGCACAAATAATATGGGTGCTCCCCAAGGTGAAACACTGGGCCGAATGAAACCCTTATCCAGAAGGTCATCAACCTGCGCTTTCAACTCTACTAACTCCTTAGGTGCCAGTCGATAAACTGATGAAGTGATAGGCTCTGCTCCTGGAGTTAAGTCTATTGTGAATTTTATTTCCCGATCAGGCGGTAAGCCTGGAAGATCATCGGGGAATACATCCACAAATTCAGATATGACTCTTGGATAACCTGTCTCCCCTTCTACAGTTAGTACCCTAAGAGTAGGCTGAACTCTCTGCTCTACTGCTCCTCGAAGAAACTCAAATTCTGGATGTCCAGGCGGTCTAAATATAACCCGCCCAATTCGGCAATCAAGGGTCGCATGGTACTGACTTAACCAGTCCATACCAAGTACGACATCATAGTCCGTCATAGAAAATATCAGAAATTGAGCTCGCATTTCTCGGCCGCAAACTACTACAGAACATGATCTACAGACGTCACTAACCGGAATAATTCCGCCTCCCGTAAGAATTCTCTTCATCTTCGAAAGGGGTGCGGTAGCTACTCTATGTGTGGCTACAAAGCTAGCTGCTATAAATGAATGCGATGCTCCAGAATCAAATAATGCTACAGCTGGTAATGAAGCTACTAAAATAGTACCTGCGATGACCTCGCCTGCTGTAGCCTCCTCCTCAACAGCTAAAGTGAATGCCTGGCCTCGTCCCTGAGCTTGGCCTCTCTGCTGCTGAGCCTGCTGAAATAGAGCTGCCTGTGGTGCCAGGGGTGGTCTCTGCTGGTTCCCTCCTGGGGCTGGTGGTCTGACTCCACCAACTCCTGTCTGCTGTGCTCCTACTGTTGGGTAAAATGGTCGCGGTGCAGGCAAAGCTAATCTCGGTGCAGTCTCTGGTCTGATGCTGGTTGGACCCGCAAGCTAGGCAGAGTCCCAACTTGCGTTGACATTCCCTCTCAATGTGACCTATCTTGCCGTAGTGGTGACAAGTAGGGAGAGATATGGCCCTGTGTGCTGTCCTCTCTGGCATGCTCCTCTGGGTCCGTTTTGTTGAATCCCCATGTGCTGTCCTGGTTGGTGCTGAGTTGATAGGCCTCTTCAGGTTCGACTCTCTTCTAGTGACGCGCTCCATGCGTCGTGCTGTTGCGAGTACGTCGGTATAAGATGTAGGTGCGACTGAGCCAATCAATATCTGCAGCTCGAACTTCAGCCCATCAAAGAACTTCTCAACTTTCTCTTCCTCGGTCGAAATCAAGGTTGGGGCAAAGCGACTGAGGCGTATAAACTCCGCGTTGTATTCCTCCACTGTCATGCTGCCTTGGATAAGACGGTGGAACTTGTCTCTGAGCTCTGACCGTGCTACTGCGGGAATATACATCTCTCTGAAGAGTCTGGAGAACTCTTCCCAGGTGACTCGGTCCTGCCCGAGCCTCATCTCCTCTGCTAACCACCAGTGATGTGCATTCTCAGTTAACTGCATTCTGACTGCAGTCATCCACTTCTCTCTAGGAAGTTCAGCGGCTTCCAATTGATGCTGAATGTTTGTGAGCCATTCATGAACTTCTGTTGGCCCCTCTTTACCAGAAAATGTACGAGGCTTGAGCTGACGGAAGTTGGTGATAGATCCAGTCGTCGATCACCTCGCTGGTGGATTTGCCTGCTCCAATGCGGATACCAGGCTGGTTCTCAGATTCTTGGCCTCCTGACGTTGAGCTTCTTGCTGAATCTGTTACTGTGCTTGCATCATAGCATACATCATCTGGAACATCTGTTGCCCGTCCATGGCTTGTCCTGGCGGGAAAGCTGGCATCTGGAGAGTGAACTGTGGTGGAGGTGGGATGTCATCTCTCCGGAACCTTGGATTAGGCTGACCGGTTTGATCGCTCTGCGATGCTGGTCCTCCACTCCCTGGAGTCACTCCGTCTCCATAAGTAACCACAGCGTCGTGTGGCGTATCCAATGGAATCTCATCTCCGTTCCTGGGATCCATTTCTCTGCAACCAAAAGATAAACTGTAAGAATGCACAGAGGAATCAATACAGGATGCAGTTCAAGTAACAATTTCGAGTTCGATATAGAGTTCAACAATGGGTTAAATAATGGATGAGATCCTAGAACTTATTCTATCCTTAGGGCAGGCTGGTTCGGTCCCTAAGTTGAAACTGAATAATTTAGTCGTAGACCTGCATGGGCCACCACAAAAACTATGTCACGCCCCAATCCCAAAATACCGAGGGACCAGATACGTGGCAATGGCCAGCAGTACGCACCGATAGACCAACCCAATTTAATGGATCCATCAGGGCATACTTAAGCTGTAAAACAAGTCTACGACAATCATGGTACAACTAATCTCATCCACACAAGATATAAAATATGATCCACAGAATAAATAAGAAGGTAAATCATCATCTAGTCTCAACAAAGTACTTCGAGGAACAACCCGATAAATATCTGATACATGGTTCATCTGACCAGAATATAAAAGACTGAAATAAATAATAAAAGCTGAGCATGAGCATGGATGCTCAAGAGAAGTCTTCAGCTAAGACCTCATCCTCAGATGGCGGTACAGCTCCTGGATCGGCTCCTCCTGCTGCGGTCCCGTATACCTCGGGATAAACCACGTCTGCAAAATCTGGGGACAAAATCCATATCCAGGTCCTCAGGGGACATAGCAAGGTACAGAAAATAATACAAGCCAGAATGTAAACAGTGCAGCAAATAATAAGATAAGCAGGGTAAGTATGTAACCATCTGTATAAATGCAAGAGAGAATATCAATAGTACTCAGGTTGAACATCTACAAACTCTGTGTAGGGGAGCCTGTAGCAGTGGTGTCAAGAGGTGGTCTAGCTCAGCGGGAGACTGAGTAGCCGGCATAACATAGTCAACCTGTATCCTGTGGGTCTCTCTAGCAATAGATGGAACAATAGGGAATACTAAAATAACCAGCTAAGTGATATGCAAGATGAGAGCAGCACTAGAACTCAGGCTAAAGCATACTACAAGCTCTGTGTAGGGGAGCCGGTAGCAGTAGTAATAATGAGTAATGGGCCAAGCTCGGGCTTCAGAGTCTTGGGCCTCACAATAGTAGGGCTGTATATATATATGATCAGCCTGTAGTCTGTGTGTCTCTCCCCACCCAATGTAACCACGCATATCATGACCATAACGTCTCATGTCCATGTTAGCGGGATCATAACTAATGCACAAGTCATAATGTATCTAAGAATATAATATCTATGTCAAGTCCTATATCCTATACAGAATTACCACGAATATCTCAGGAAGATTCTGTCTCATGAACAGTGTCTAGTGTCCTGGGTCATAGTGTACTTGGTAAGACAAGTACGAGAAGATATAGTGTCACGTATATCCATCTCTAGATGACAATACCCAATACCGCGTACGATGTTGGCATCCGACTGATAATCAGACGCTAAGTATGTCACATGGTCCTAGGTTAAGCATGCATAGCAGTATAATGAAGCAAAGAAAATATGTAACAATACTGCAGAGTTGGCAAGGTACACTTGCCTGATGTTTGAATGTCAACAACTGTCCCTGTATCAGTGGATCCGGTAGGTGCTACTCCAAAAGCTGTAATAAATATTACCAACAGTCTCAGAAGGTATCAAACTGCTAGAATTGCCTGTCCTTACGTCCAATTTGGACACAGGAGCAAAAAGGACATTTTCGGGCCAAAGCGAGTTCCATATGTGGGCCCGCTTTGCACCGAAAAGCGTGTCAGGGTCAAGGGTCTTCAAATTACTTCAACTCAGTGTCTACAAGTCAGGAACGATGATACGAACCCAACGGAACTTCCAAAATCGGATTTCGATGAGATGTTCACAAAATCGCCCGTCAAGTGGAGCCGGTAGGGCCCACGATACGTAATTTTATCAATGTTGTCAGAATCGGACCAAACTTGGCTCACAGGACCAGCGTATTGCTACGAGTCCGATGGCGTAAGTTTTGTCTCGATCTGACGTGTGTACACGAAGTTACAACGTGTTCCAGAAAGGTCGGATACGGGGTGTCGACGGCGGATACGCGTTGATTCCGGGGTGCACGTACCTCCGAATCTACTTCCGCGAAATCCTACACGACCGTATCAACGATGCGCACGTGTCTGTGAAGACCGCACGCGACCAAGTCGTCCCGTTTGGCGGGACGCACTCAGTTCCGGGGTAAATTGGGGCGTTGTTTTTCCTATTTTTGGATCGCGGTGTGCGGTCACCACAGGACGCGATGCACCGAGTGGGTTGCACGGGCACCGAGAGGGTTATACAGTTTATGCATAGCAACTGACGGAATTGAAAAGGGAGTTACGGTGAGGGGGAAATCAATACCTGAACAGGGCTCCGTGAATGCTAAAATTCACGTGTCCGAGAGTCCAATCTGTGTCCTGGTCGTGTCCTCGCACGCTGCTGGCGTCCGATTCGTCCTCACTCGTGTCCGCTGTGTCTCGGAGTCGAGTCCCAGGTTCTGTCTCCGGTCAGCGGAGCGACGCTTGGGAGGCGTCAGGGTCGGGTCGACAAGGGGAGGTGCCCGGGGTCGTCGGTTCAGGGGTGACGGGGTCGCTGTGAAGCGGAGGCGGGGGTTGCTGTGAAGCGGACGGGGTCACTGTGAAGCGGCGGCGGCGGGGGTTGGTCGGTTCAGCGGACGGGGTCGCTGTGAAGCGGCGGCGGGGGTTGGTCGGTTCAGCGGTGACGAGGAGTCAGGGCTGGGGTGGTCACGCGGCGGATGGAAGTGGACACGCGGTGCTGGGGTGAATCTAGGGTTTCGGTGGCGGCTTGTTGGAGAAGAGTAGCACGGATGTTGCGGCAGCCCCTTTATAGCTGCTACAGGGACTCCAACGACTGCTAGGGTTTCTCCATCAGATTTCGGGTCGGGTTGGTTTGGATCGGTTCGGTTCCATTAACCCAATAGCTCTTTTAAGCTTAAAACTCGTTTCCGGGGTCCAAATAATTCACCGAAAAATACTGTAGGTCCGGTTTTCTATTGTGCATCTTATTATATTATTTCCAGAATAATTTAACACCTTTTGGCCACACTAAAAATTCTTTAATCTCAATCCTCTTCGCTTTTGGTTCCAGAAAATACTCAAAATTCGTAATAACTTGTTTAAAAAATTTTATACTCAAAAATTTAGGGTGTTTACACAATTAGACTATACTTTATGTAATTTAATTATTAAGAATCCACATATGGACTAGGGCTATATATAAGAAAAAGAATTGACCTCTATGGATCCCTATTGTGAATGTTATATTGATTTTTGTGCCCAATTTGGGGAAAATCCAAGATTGGTGCACCGTGTGTTTGTCAATTGGTCAATTAGACTAAATTGACACTAGATTGGTTGTGTGAGACTAGTGACGTGTCCACAATTAGATACGAGTATGCTGTGTCATGATATTTGGTGATATTGGATAATTTTGGGGGTTTTTTCTTCGATACGGGAGATACACATGTCATATTTTGCCACAAGCACTAGGATGGGTAGCTAACACTGATTGGTCCTTAATTATGATATTTGATTTATTCATGATCTTTGCGGAGAGCATGGTGGTGGTTTAGTTGAGTATCAAGGGTGTATTACAAGAGTATCATAGAGCTAGTGTGATATGTGGGGATACACTCCTTGTGTTTGTGGAATTGCCATATTGATGTATATTGTGCATCTTATTGTATGCTAATTACTTTGATATATAAATACGTGTATCATATTAGACAATATATAAATATTTATTCTTGTGTAATTAGGAAGGTATATATATCATTAGTGTCTTGATGTTAGAGATAACTAGGGGTTGTATATTTTAGGTAGATGTCTACTTGATATTGTGTGTCTATATGATGGTACAAGGGATAATGGATGGCTGGGTTTTGGTCTGTGACAGTGCATAGACTTTAGTGTGCACTATGTGTATGGTTTTAAGTATTGGGATCATCAGATGTAGTTAGCAGCACATAATGGACAGCAGTTGGGGGTCGGGCTCATGTGCAATTGTCACAACCCGCACCCGGTATAGGGATGCAAGTCGGGAACAACGCCCAGCCTACGCCAAAGAATCGGCGATAGAACGCTGTCTTGGTCAACTGTACTATCTAAATATCTTACAATAATATAAATTCTGCCAACAATATCTCACACAAAACTCAATCACAATTCTAAAGCACGAGAAGATATGAAGGAAGTCTAACTATACATTCAAATATATATTATCAACAATAGAAACAATATCCAATCTCATACCATATGCCGAAAATAAATTCGGTACCAAAATGCTAAAGAAACTAACTATGAAAAACTAGTGATCCGGACAAACCTTCCGGCAATCACTCCAGAGCTAGTGGGTCCAAGTCTGCACCATCTATAAGTCGAAGTCCATAGTATGTCAGACACCAATCTCTTGGATCCTCTAAAAAATATTTTTCAGCCAAGAATGAAGCAAAGTACATCTCTAACAGCAATTTTAAATCAATGATATAAACTATGTAGCAGTAAATAGATGTGAATATACAAGATGTCATATACATGTACAAGAGATACACAATAAAGAAAATACTGGAATAAATATAAGAATGAACAATATGGCAATGAACACTAATATACTAATGACTAAATGAGTGAGTACCAGCTTTAACATGTGATCGGCATGGAAACTTGATACAAGATTTATGGCCTGGCTAATCATACGTGCGGTGTATGATTAACTCTATTTAAGAACAAGACTTAATACAAGAAGGGTATGATCACATATCTACACTACATACTCTCCAACCCTGACTGGTATAGTGGATCCAACCATGGTACGCTATGGTACGGGATTCCCCAAGAAGATAGTGACTCTTCTCGAGAATCATTGTCTGTACATGTACAAGATAATCAATGAAATAAGGCTTGCACAAGATACACTATATACCAAGGAATAATATCTCATGACGAGATCCGGATATACCAATCCGTGTAACCATCGTATCAAGAAAATATGGATATATACACTAGATACAATGAACATAGAGGATATCATAAATAAGAAACTATCAGAGAATATACTCGCCTGAAGTCCGGTGAATAATCTCACAGATGTCTGGTACGGTGCCTCGAAGACCTAGATATGGAATATAACATCAATACAAGGTTCTGGAATAAAAATAAGTTAAACTAGTCAACAACTAAGTCAACAAGTCAATTCTAAGTCAAAAGTCAAACTAGGCCAACTCTAAGTCAAAATCGGTCAAACTTTATCAAACTACCTATTTCTAGGTTGCATGAGTCTATCCTAATGATGTTGGGCTCATACACTATGAATCTAGGTCATATAAGCTATATCTTAGGATACTAAGATACCGTATCTCAGGATACACAAACAAGGGATAAAATATAACACATATGTACATATCAAATAATATTAAATATTAAATCCTAATTACAAATGCTAAATGGATACCTTGGTTTCGAACCAACTTGGTATCGCAACACTAAATCTCTATCTTGATACCCAAACCCAATACCTTGGGTATCATCAATACCTTGGCATTTACCTTGGTATCTCAAGGTAATGTCACTCTAGTATATATATTAACTACCCAACTATAACTATAAACTACCATGCACTTAATATTTATACAATACTATATACCTTATTTTAGTCACCTTAGTATCAATCCATAATTAGTTTACATCTATCCAATTACTATGCCAATACCTACTACCCATACCTTGGTATATCTCAAGGTAATCCAAAATGCTAACATATAACTAATACATATATATAAACCCAACTAATACTAAATATAACCAATACTATACTGTATGTAGATTCATTCATAGGGACTAACTATAATATAATATTTTTAACTACTATATATATATATATATATATATATATATATATATATATATCACTACATATATCTAACTAACTACTAACCATAACATATCAAATACCTTAACTACTCAAACTAATGACTAATATATATATCAACCTAATACAACTACTAACTAATCACTAACTATTAATACATATATATAGATAGATCCAAACATTTAACTAGATAAATATTAAGCTACTAATAAATATTAGCTAACTACTACTAACCAACTAACTACTAAAATATAGTATACATACCGCTGATACCGCTGCCGTTTTCGCGACAGTTTTCTGCTGTTTGTTGCTATTGCTACTGCTGTTCTGTCGCGGAAGCTGTTGTTGTTGTCGATTGCTGCAGCTGCCGTCGCTATTGCTGCGTCTCCTTCTCTCTTTGTCTTATATATATATATATATATAACAGAAATATATATACATAATATATATAGATACTAATATAAATAACATACAACTTATATAACTATGACTATGTAAAATATATATACATACCTACACCTCCACATACATATATATGTACACAATAAATACATATAGTTTAACATACATACATATAAGTATCATATATATATATATATATATATATATATATATATATATATATATATATATATATATATAACAACATATATATCTACAATACATATATAAATACACTACTACATTTAAAAGCTAATACATATGTAGAGAATAACTACATAAATATATAACACCTAGATATATAGATCTATGACACACTAATACATAAATATATATACACGACAATATATATATATATATATATATATATATATATATATATATATATATATATATATATATATATATATATATAGTTACACATCACCAAGACTAAGAAAAATATATAAATAGATCTAGAAATAAATGCACAAACACATGGAGTACATCGCTCTCGTATCCCACTAGATCTAGGATACGCTTATGACACGAGTCCACCACACATCCAAACGTACCCCGAAGGACACGAGTAAGTCTAATATATTATTTATGAATAATACGAAGAGTCAAACACAAATCTACGTGTCCGTGTGAAAATATGACATGCACAAAGTCTCGTATCGGAGGAAAAACTCCCAAATTAACACATATCACCAAATTATTGGGATACAACCTACACGTACCCAATTGTGGACACGACACTAACTCAAAACACACAAATATATGCCAAATTGATCTATAGGACCAATTGACATACACAATAAATATCAATCTCGGAATTCTCCCAAAATTGACACAAAAGTACCATAACTTTCTTAATTGGCCTCCTATGAACTCAAAATCAAATCCTATGGGTAGCCTATGAATATTGATTGATTTTTCTTGGTTAAATCTCATATTTAGAACCTAAATTAAGAGGAAAAACTGAATTGTACCTATTGGGAGATGGATTCCCAATGAAACCTCAAAAATTGGTAAAATGAGCCTTCAACTTGTAGATACTTGCTCCTCTTTGTAGATCCATACTTCCTCCTTATAGATCCTTATTTTACTAGTCTCCAATGGTGATTTGGAAAGGAATTAGAGAGAAATTTGGTAGAGATTTGATGGAATTTGGTTGAAAAAAATTCTAGATCTAGATTTGGAATAAAAATAAATTTTTTTTTTCCATCCCCTTTATATAGGCCTCACTTGCCCCCTCCCTCAAGCTACTATGTAAAGTCTAAAATATCACTTGAGGCCTCTCATAAAGAAATTAATTAAGGAGGGAAGGCTCTAGTCTAATGGATTTAACATAATTAATTATCCTCCTAATGATTGGGCTTCTAATTATTGGGCTCAATTCTAACTAGAATTAAATGTTGGTCCATGAATCTAAATTAAATTAGTTAGGTCTACTAACACAAGTCCAAAAATAAATCTAACATGCTAACAATAAATAAATAATACAATAAATAAATATTCAACATGCAAAATATTTAATTAATTACTAAATGACTAAAATACCCTTTTCTAGAAAATGTGGTAGTGACAGCAATGCACGGTATTGTCAATAACAGTAGTAGCAACTCTGGTTGCCTGAGCAGTGGGGGGGGGGACTTGAAGTGTGATATACACATCTGTGCACAACAGTGCTACTTGATGAGGATGTCTGATACAACCAAGTGTCTGCAACCTTGAAGTTGTAACCTCAATTGCAATGGGCTTGTAACAGGGCAATAACAACAACCTGTAGTTGGAGATGGTTAAGTGAGTGTACATTAGTGTAACTTGGATGAATATTTAAGAATGGTGTACTAATTACCATTTGGGTAGGGTAGCATGTGAGGTTGTGAGGTCAGCAGCATATGGTGTAAGGAGGGTTGGGTTTGAGATGTTAAGGGCAGCAATAGGTATTTAAGGGACTGAAGTTGATGTATCCGTGCGATACATCCCACAGCAACATCAACAACAATAATAGTTATATGCTGAGGTTGTGGTTGTTGTTGGGGTTGGTAGTTGTTGTTGTTCTCTGTATTAAGGAAGATAAAGTGACTGCTATATAGCATTATAGTGATGGGTTGAGCATATATCAGGGGTATGGTTGGGATAGTTAGTATCAGTACTTGGACAAGGATATAGGGTATTAAAGTTGAGTTAAGTTATAGATGTTAGTCACATTGTGATACTAAAATAATCTAGATAATAGTTATTTACTTTTATAAGGTATGGTATAGTCTTATATATATGATAATGATATTAGTGTATATGTATATTAGTTATACATGTTAATATATGTATAGGGTAACTTATTACTTAGTATTAATAACTAGTGTAGGTATATGTTGATATTGATACTATAAAGTATCATAATTCCTAGTTTTAGCTAATATAACTTGTATCCTAAAGATACCAAAATAAAAACTTAGATATAGGCTAATACAACCTAGAAATGACTAGTTTGACCTAGAGTTGACCTAGTTTGACTTAGAAATAACTTTAAGACCTAGATTTTGACTAGTTTAACTTGTTTATCATTCCAAAACACTATATTGATGTAATATTCTATATTTAGGTCTTCGAGGCACTGTTATGGATACGGTTTGATACTTCACCCCAGATTTTAGGCGAGTACATTCTCTGACAGTTTCCCGTATATGATATCTTCTATATTTTTTGTATCTAATGTAGATATACATGATTCCTGATACGATGTTACACGGATTGGTGTATTCCTGGATCCCGTCATGAGATATTATTTCCTGTTGGACCCTATACATGTCCTGTGATTCCTGTACATGCCCTGTGATTCTTGTACATATATAGATACTAATTCATGAGAATGTTAGCCCCTTGCTCTGCGAATCTTGTATCATAACGTGTCATGGTTGGATCCATTATACCAGTCAGGGGTTGGGGAGTGTTAGTTAGATATGTGATCATACCCACCCTGTACAAGTATTCCTGTACAAGTTCCATGGTAGTGTTAATCATACACTTCACGTATGATTAGCCATGCCATGATTCCTGTACAAGTTTCTAAGCCAATCACATGTCGAAGCTAGTACTCACTCACTTAGTTATATTTTCTTTTTCCTGTATATGATGCTCATCTCTCTTGTACTATTTACAATATTTTTATATTCTATATATTTTTTGCTCATGCTCTATTTATCTTGTATATTTTCTCTATTTACTGTTACATAATCTTTATCAATTATTTGGAACTGCTGTTAGAGGTGTACTTCGCTCCAATCCTGATTGGATAATATTTTTCAGTAATTGGTTCTTTGAAACTCATTATCTGCCCATCTATATCCTCAGAAATGATGACATTATGATACTTCGAAGAGTGAATTGACGATGATAGCATGATGCTCATAATCTATAGTGAATAATGATAGCAATATAACATATAAAATCAGAGAAATATATAGAGGTTGAATGAATCAGGGTTATAATGATGATCAAGGAGGACAAGAGAACGAATTGGAAGGATTTATGACTGAGCTTTGGATTATCAATACTCTAAGTTTATAAATTATAAAGACAAATCGATAAATACTGAACATAAGATTTTATGGAAGATGGTGAAATAGGGATTTGAAATTCTAAGAGGTTATGTACGAAATGGTTTAAATATTTATAATATAATAATGAGGATCACTAAAATAAATAAAGGAGAATTTTGTAAATTAATGGTATTATGCAAATTGTGAATGGTGGCAAGTCAAGGGAATATGAAATGTGAGAGTTAGTTTGAAGATTATCGTTCTTGTGATATAAAGGACTCTTCAAGGATATAAATTTAGTGGGGTGCAAGAGGATAAATTTTTAATGCTTTAAAATTTGAGATAGATATTTTAGGGATTATGAAGTATTGAGGACGATGGCACAAATTAAAGTTTAATTATGTGAATCAAGAGTTATCAGGATGGTACTATGGGGTCACTACAAGAAAATGGATTTTTTTTGACGATTTATTTCTTGACGGTCGTGAAAAATCATCAAGGAAAGGGATTATCTTGATAGTTTTAGGTATACGTCAAGGAAACAAATATTTTATGTCAATTTAGAAATTTTTTACCATAATAGTTGACGGTTTTAGAGAAACCGTCAAGAAATACCATTTTATTTATTGACGGTTTGGTGATAACCGTCAATTATTATATGTGCAAAAAAATTGCCGCCTATATTTCAGCTCTCATTTTGGTATTTTTATAAATTATTTTTTATTGTATGACCTATGTTGACGGTTGCGTGAAAATACAGAAATGACTCTTATAAGGATAACAAAATCCTCTCTTCTCACAAAAAAATGCTCCTAAAAGTTAAACCCCTCGAACTCCTCCGATCCCCAATTCCCCACCACCACGCCCAAACTCCCGCCTCCTCCAAAAATTTTCTTCGCCCCTCCTCATAATCCCCTCCTTCTCCTCGTCCTCCACTACCAAAATATGATAAAATAGCGACGTTTTTAGCGACATCATAATAAAACATCGCTAATATTAAAGACTTGAGCGACTCCTAAAATAAACGTCACTATACGTCGCTATTGGCCACACATAGAGACGTTTAGCGATTGTACTTTGTTTTTAAAGAATAGTCTTTATAAGCTTCTTTAACGTCACTAAATGTCGTTGATTTTTATGATTTAGCAACGTATTTATCGACGTTGCTTTTTTTATTTTTAGCGACGTGTTTAGCGACGTCTCTAACGTCGCAAAATTTTATATTATAGACTTTTAGCGACGTCTATTTTTTAATATAGGTTTCAGGGTTTTATTTTTCCCTATTATTTCATCCTAAAATTTCGAAAAGCCTCCTTACCCCCCCTTCGGCGAAGTACCCACCCTACCCCCCTCCAGCGAAGTACCCCCCCTCCGGCATCCTCCTCTTCCCCCCGTCCCTACCCCCCCTCACACCGGATCTCTCCCCTCTGTGCTCCGGCTCCCCCCATCTGTTCTCCGGCTCCCCTCCTCTGTGCTCCGACTCTTCCTCTGCCTTCGGCTTCCGATCAGTCAGTCCCCCTCCTCGGTCAGGTAAACCCTAACCCTAATTCTTTTATATATAAGTTTAAGTATATATATATATGTGTGTGTGTGTGTGTGTGTGTATGTGTTTTAGCTTTGTGGTGTTGGTGTTGTGACATAGAGGTGACGAGAATGGGATGTGGTGCTCGGATTTCAGAGCAGTCCAGTACTTGTTGAGAGTGTTATTAGCAGTGGAGGTAAGTATTCTCAGATGTTAGGGGTGATCGGGCAAGTTATAGGTGACAACAACTGCTGTAGTACCAATAATTAGAAGAGCCGCATCAATAACAAGCATTAACAATAGCAGTAGCACGAAAGAATAGTAGCAGCCGCAACATTTATTTGCAACAGCAACATCAATTTGCAATTAGAGCAGCAGCAGACAATAGGGAGGCAAGGCAGCAGCTGTTTGCAATGCCTATAAATGGTATCAGCCTAGGCAGCACCTGATGGGGGGTAGCCGCAACTAATGCATGAGAGTAAGGGTGGGCATGGTGTGGGGTAGAAGCAATTATATGTGAGTTATGTGAGAAATATTGAGTAGGACAGCGATAACAAATCATGGCTAGTCAGCAGTTAATTACATTACTTTTATACTTCATAGCCGTAGATTTGGGGGTTCCTTTGATATTATATATATATACGATGTGGTCGGGATATTGGATTATATGAGAAGTGATACAGGTAGCGTAGGAGAGTGACAATTTGGTTATGACACGACATAGGACATGACACATACCCTAACCCAAATTTGAGACACGACACAGACCCTAACCCTATCTGAGTTAATTAGACGCAGTCTTGGGTATCAAGTGAAGTATTGTGCAGTGCACACTTGTGCACAATGCAGTGAGGGTGTGTGTGTGGATATCTCGGTGCTATGGATGCTAACCCCATCCTAATCCTAACTCACACACACACACATACGCGGACACTAACACTAACCCAAACTCGGACACGCATACACACTAATACGCATACACCAACCCTAACATGGACACGAACACACACACATACACATATTTGTATCTTGTCATCTCATGATACGTATGATAAAATTATAGGACACATGTATATGAAAGGTTAGAACACGATATCGAGAATAAGGTTGTAAGCATTTTATCAAACACGGACACACACATACATGTCAAGTGTGGATATCCAATAGTGTATCAGTGAGTATCAACTATATATCCTAGACAAAAAAAAATTGACACTGGATATAGACGTGACTTTTTAATTAGAAAGTCATGGCCTAACAAATGTCAAGTGTGGATATCCAGGATACAGACTGGACACTCACTGATATACTGCAATATGAGTATCCATAATACAGAGTTGAACGAAGAAGTATCAGTGCTAGAACTAGGTGTATCAGTGCATGTACTATATTCCTGAGTATTCTTATGTATGTGTAGATGAGTAGACTTATGAAATATACTATAATTTAACTATTTTCTTGAATGATGTCTATTCATCTTTGCATATCTGGAGTGAGTATCATTTGGATAATATACACTACCAAATATTCACATGAGTATATACTTGAACGATGTCTATTCATCTTTGCAAAAGTATTTAAAAATGGATATGAATTACTATCTGCATCATCGTTCGTGGATGTAAAATCGTTATCCTAATAACATGTGCGGTATGTAGGATGAATTTATGGAGGGTGTACAATAATTCCTGCAGTTCACCAAGGCGTTCCCTCAGTACATGGACGGTACCAAAATCAAGTGTCCGTGTGTGAGATATCGCAACTTGAAATATCATCCAGAAGTGGAAGTCACATATCATTTGTACTTGAAGGGTTTCACGCCGAATTACTATCAGTGGACCATGCACGGAGAACTTGTGTCCTTAGCATCAGAGTCGGAGCCTTATGTGGAGCCGTATATGGATGTTTACGACCACACTGCTTATGGCGACGGGTGGGTGAACATGGTTTTTGATTTGGTGGGGCCTAGTTTCGATCCGGATAATTATGATGCAGCTGAGGAGGCACCGAATGCCGATGCTGCAAAGTTTATGGAGTTGCTGGAGAATACAATGACTCCATTATATCCTAGTTGTGAGGATCATTCACTGTTGGAGGTGGTTACAAGATTGTTGAGCATTAAGTCCAATTTTAACATGTCGCAAGAATGCTATAACCGACTGATGAATTTGATTATAGAGATCTTTCCAGAGGGTGCAAAGTTGCCTAAAGAATTATATCGATCTAAGAGGATGGTGAGATCGCTCTGGATGGGATACTAAAAAATTGATGCATGTCGCAACGGGTGCATATTTTACTACAAAGATGACAATGATAAAGATGCGTGCAGATTCTGTGGTGCTAACCGCTACAAGGCCACTGGTAGAGAAAAGTCTGTCGGTGCAAGGAAGCCTACTGATTCGATGCACTACTTGCCTTTGACGTCGTAGTTGCAGAGGTTGTTTATGGTGTAGGAGACTGCATAAAACATGAATTGGCACAGGCGGGAACATATCGAAGAAGTATTCGATCATCTATCTAATGGAGAAGTATGGAAGCACTTTGATCGAGAGTATCTAGATTTTGATTCGGATCCGCATAATGTCAGATTGGGCCTCTCCTCCGACAGTTTTACCCCATTTGGACTTTCAGGCTCCCAGTATTCGTGTTGGCCTATGATTGTCGCTCCGTACAATCTACTACCTTGGATGTGCATGAAGACTCCGTATATATTCCTAACCGTTATTATCCCGGGTCTGAACAATCCGATGAGGAACATCAATATGTATTTATAGCCTTTGATAGATGAGTTAAATCAGTTGTGGGAAGTAGGTGCCAACACGTACAATGTTTCTAGAAAGCAGAATTTTTAGATGAGGGCAGCACTCATGTGGACCATCAACGAATTTTTGGCCTATAGAATATTATCGGGATGGAGCACTCATGGTCATCTCTCATGTCCGTATTACATGGACCACACTAAGGCTTTCCGTTTGAAACACAGAGGCAAATCGTGCTTCTTCGATTGTCATCGACTATTTATTTCTGCCGAAGGATCATCCGTACCGGATGAACATGAATGCTTATTGTGCGGGCTTTGTGGAGAAGGCCAATCCACCGCCAAGGTGGCCCAAATACACGATATGAGAAAAGGTAAAAGATTTATCAAGTGCTATCGAAGAGCCTGCTAAGGGGTAAAGTGTGACGGATTTGGTCGCACCCATAACTGGACGAAGAGGAGTATATTATGGGATCTGACATATTGGATAATCAATCTGATCAGACATAACCTTGATGTCATTCATATCGAAAAGAATGTGTTTGATAACATAATTAATACTGTAATGGAGGTAAAAGGGAGGACGAAAGATAATTTGAAGGCCAGGTTGGCCTTAGAAGAAATATATAGACGTCCTGCGTTACATTTGATAGAGGAGGGGAATGGAAAGTTAAAGCAGCCTAAGTCAATTTTCTCACTAGAGAAAGAGGATAAAGGGAGACTTTGTAGGTGGATTTAGGGTCTAAAATTTCTAGACGGGTACGTATAGGACTTAAGAAGATGTGTCGACCTCAAGGAGAAAAAACTGGCGGATATAAAGAGACACGATTGTCACGTATTCATGGAGATGTTAATTCTGATTATATTTCAGGAATTCTTACTGCAGGTCATTTAGGATCCATTGACAGAGCTCGGCATATTCTTCAGAGATCTTTGTTCTACTAAGTTGCTCTTCGATCATCTAGAAAAGTAAGAGAAGGACATCACGGTAATACTGTGCAAGCTCGAGAAGGTGTTTCCTCCTAGATTCTTTGACTCCATGGAGCATTTGCTAATTCATCTATCCTATGAGGCACGTGTTGGTGGTCCTGTCGATTATCGGTGGATGTACCCGCTCGAGCGGCATCTAAATCACCTAAAGAGAAAAAAAATAAGGCACGGGTTGAGGGCTCTATTTGTGAAGCTTATGTTCTCGAGGAGATTACAAACTTTTGCTCGACGTATTTCAAACCTCATATTGCTACTAATAGAACGAGAGCTCCGAGAAACGACGAAGGATATTAGGAATCTAATGATGCAATACTGAAAGTATTCAATGCGTCCGGAAAGCCTTCGAGAAAAATAAAGAAGAGATATTTGAATAACGACAAGCTAAGGGATGCTCGGTTCTATATATTACTTAATTGTGATGAGGATGAAGTGGAGAAGCTAGAGGGGTAAGTAATTAATATATCCACATTTACGGTATCTCAATTTATTAGTATAAGCTAATATTATGCTACTAAGCAGCGGTTGCTTCGTTGTTTTTCAGCACATATAATGATGAGCTGAGGTCGGTTAGACCCCACATAATAGACGAACAAGTAGAAAAAGAAATAAGACATTATTTTTCTTCTTGGTTGAGCGCATATATAAGAAGCTCGGTAATTACTTTTTCTATATGCACTTGTACAATAAATAACTAACTATCGCTACTTTGGTATTTAGGTCGATCGTCTGATAACAATCGAGACTGATTCTATTATAACTCTAGCCAAGTGACCAATTACTGCCATCAAAATATGTCCAAGTTACTATGTGAATGGGTTTAGATTCAAGTCAATAAATACTCCGATAAAAGATAACTTTCTGGATCTTGATTCCACGAAAAATAGTTGTTTGTGTATCTAATCTTCGAACTACAAAGACGTCGATCCAGGCAATGATTTCTTTGGCATCTTACGAGAGTTTGTAGAGTTGACATATAATTATGGCATAGAACCTGCTAAGATCGTGATATTCAAGTGTGAATGGTTCGATCCGATTCAAGATCAAGGTTGGAAAATTGACAAGCATGGACTTGTGGATATAAACTAAAAGCGTAGATATCATGGCTACAAACTATTTGTCCTATCAAGTCAGACTCAGCTTGTGTACTTTACAACTTATCCTAGATGGGAGACAACATGGTCAGATTGGTCGACAGTATGCAAGACTAAAGCTAAAAATACCTTTGACGTTGACAAAATAACTTATCAGGAGGACGAGCTACCTCTTGTAACAAATATTATAGATGTTGACTCAAGGAAAGTTACTCATTATACGACTAATAATGTAGAAGGGGTAGAATTATCCAAAGAGGAAAATAAAGACGAAGATGAAGTAGATAAAAATGAAGATGAGGAGGAAGAGAAGGAGGAGGACGAGGAAGGCGAATAAGATAAATTTTCTGAAGATGATTAAAAATAAAATATATTTATTTGGACTTGTGACATGTATTATATTTTGACTGTAGAATGTACTATCAATTTAGACTTGTGACACTACTAGTTATTTACTGTGCAATTCTATTAATGTTGTGAGATATGCATAACATTTTGACAGTAGAATGTACTATATTTTTTTTATTTGTTCAATCATCATATGTTGTTACCAGGTATGACAGGATGACGCGGAGCAATCTGCAGGTCCCGAGGTAGACGGAGTGCTCCTCCGGTACTGCCTATTGTTGGTTCTGGATCCTCGGCGCCAAGTACTCCAGTATATCGATCAGTCTCATCTCCGACTGCGATGACGTTACGTGGCAGCACTCCTGGGACGAGTAGTTCCAGGTCTGAGACTACTCCCTCGTCCAGCGTTCCTCCTACTGACGGAACCATGGAGACAGATGAGCATATAGAGGAGGTTGAGCTGACTTCGTCCCAGCATCAATGAGATCCTCCATACGCACCTCCGAATGTAAAACTTCTCAATTTTCAATTTTTAATTTTATTATTTTTATTTTATTTCTAGGAAATTTTTGGTTAAATATTTTTGCTAAGTTAGGTAAATAAAATTTCTTGAATTATTTAATCAATATGAATATTTATATTATAGATAGTAATTTTTATATAAAATATCTTGAGTAAAATTATTTATTTAGTGTTACAAAGTTATGAATTTAGTTTATACATAATTAAATATTTTGTGGTTTCTATTTATATATATTTATTTACATATATATTAGTTAATAAATTAAAGAAAGAAAAGAAAATAAAAAGGCAAACCCAAACCCAAATCCTAAATCGCGACCCCTCTGCTCACCAAAACTGTAACCCCCCTTCTCTCCATATATATACATCAACAGCACCGCCACCATCACCTTCACCCTGACCACACCGCCAACCACCTATACCCCGCGCGCCAATGTCGGCTACCGCCGCCCGCGCGCTGGGGCTGCGACAACAGTCAGAGCACTCGGCTGCATTTGAGTGCCTCCTGGGACCGTACAGGATCGCTGGGGAAGCCTTGGGTCATTTTCGGGCCACCCTACACGAACCCTCGATGTATCGTCTTCCTTCCTGATGCCCGATACAGACGATTCGGGCATTTTCCAACCGACCCCGATGTGACGCGCGTGATACAGAGGGCAGTTTTTTATTCTGTCGCAGCAACTTTGCCCATCTTTTTTGGGTCGTCAAACCATTGGATCGGTGATCCAAAACTTCCGTCACAATCTCGGTATATAGCTCTACCATCCTCTCCAGTTTTAGCCATTAATTTCTTTGTTTGATAGATCAAAACTTGTCGCAAAGTTGGGTGTTTAAACTGAAACTATTCTTACAATTTCATGGCACCAACTTCGCGGATTGGTTTCTCCTTCATTATATCTCCATTTGATGAGCTATTTTCTCTTACCTACATTAGTTATAACCACCTTCATGTTTGTAAAAATTGTTTGGATTAATTTATAGATTTTATCGATTAAAACTCAGTTCCAATGCCAAAAAAAATAGTTTCTCATATTTAAATTTTTTGATACGGGGTACGTTCCACCAAATGAGATGACTTTATCACGTACGAATTATACCAAAAGACACGTATCGTAAACACGGACATATAGGCTTTCGCGGAACTTAATTTGGGTGTGTGTACGCAAGAATCAACGCGTATCCGTCGAAAAATCCCTTATTGACCTTTCCTAAATTTATGCCATTACTTTGTGTGCTTGTCGCTTTACAACGAAACTTGCACCATCAGATTCGCAGCATTACGCTGGTCCTATGACCCAAGTTTGGTTCGATTCTGGGAACGTTGACGAAATATTATTTTGTGGGCCCCATGGTTCTACTTGACGGGCGATTTCGTAATCGGCTCCTCGGAATCAAATTTTAGACATTCCATTGAGTTCGTATCATCGTTCTAGACTCATAGACACTAAGTTTTATGAATTTGAAAAACTTTGTCTTTGGCACATTTTTTGATGCGAAGTGGGGCACATGTGGATTCCACTTTGACCCAAAACTGCCAATTTTGTCCATGTGTCCAAATTGGACTTATGGGTAGTCAATCCTAGCTATTTATGATGTTCTAGAAATGATGGTGATATTGTTTTCTGCATCCGGAGGCGTTTGTGAGGATTCTACCTTTTCAGGAGCAGTTGGCGAGTTGAGCTCGCTACCTGGACTTTGTTATGCCATCATTCAGGGCCCATGCAAGTGTACCTTACCTTTGTTACAGTATTATGTACTTATTGCTATTACTAGCTTTTGATGTTATATTTATAGTTATTTGCATATATATTATTATGACCCTAGGACCGTTGTGATACTTAGCGTTCAAATTGTATTCGGGTGCCAATTTTCGTACACAAAATTGGGTATCATTAGATTGCATTGCCATCGTATTTCTTTATTCGTGTTAATTCTTGTACGATATACCTTACGACACTGGACACGACTTACATGTACAGAAGCCTTACTTGAGACATTCGAGGTTCCCGACTTCTGTGACAGGATTTAGGATCTGTAGCATGAGATAGTTGACATGAGTATATCTATAAATTGACTCGCGACATAGTTAGTGATTGATCTGGCATGTTATGGACATGAGATGTGAGATACATGGGGTTAGGAAGAATTTACCATACCGTTGGGTTACCACACACTACTAGCTACCGATGCTTGCGCTTCGGGCCCTATAGTGCTGCAGGTACCTTGACGGGGCCTGTACGCACCTACTACTACTAATACTTGCTACTAGTACTACTAGCTACTATTGTGTCTATGTAGACCTATAGGCCCAGGTGGTTTAGCAGACGAGTACGTTCTCACTTGCATTCACTTATTTGGTTATGATAGATACCTTTGAGCACATTGCTTATTATTTTACTGTTACATTGGTATGTTGTTTCTTGTACCTTTTTACGTCCCTCTGAGGACCTGATCCCTTCCAGTTTTACAATATAGACCATTTTGGAGCCTGTCTGGAGTTGCTGATGTGTGTTGCTTTATCATGGGGGCATTGGACTCAGGTACTGTTATTATTTCTATCGCTATTATGTTTATCATTTCCTGTTACTTATTTCTGTTGTTATGGCCTAGTTTTATAGACTCATATTTCTTTCTCGAGTCTATTCAAGCTTGTGTGTTACTAGACGGCCGACTTTAGCACATGTAGCTTATTCTTATATTTTATTTCATTATGGATTAAGATATAGTTATATTTAATGTATTATCTAGATAGTGACCATGATATTACAGCTTATACATATTCGAGTTAGACCAGAGTCTGGTCGAATGCGTAGCTGGCATGTTATGTATTCCTAGTCCTACGTATTTTGGGAGTGGGATATGACATGTTTTTGTGGTGGCCCATGCAGGTCCTGATCAAATCATCTTGGTTACGTCGTAGTGCCTAGCAAGCCTGCGCTAGGATATGTTTGTTAGGATCTCAATCCATAATTTCTTTGAACATTCTTTTGAGTTTTATTATCGTCTTTGAACCTCGAAAATCGTATTTGATGATACCCTTCTTGAACTCCCTATCATTAATTCTCGTTCTACCCTACTTCGAAAGAACGAACACTCGTGCTTGACTTTTAGTATTATAATATAAGATATAAGCAGTGTTGGTAGAATAATTCTGTCACGCCCCAGTCCCAAAATTCCGAGGGACCGGACACGTGGCAAGGCCAGCAGCACACATCGATGGACAAATCCAATTTAATGGATCCATTGGGGCATACTTAAGCTGTAATACAATAATAAGGCTACTAGTCTCATCCACAGAATGAATATATCAAATATCAACAAAAGGAAATATAAACATCAATATTAAGTCACAAGTTAATTAAATCGGGGAACAACCCGATAATAAGTCTGTTACAATTGTTCTTTAAACAAGAATTAAAAGAGTTTAAAAGCAGCAAGACTGAGCATAGAAGAAGCAGATATTCAGGAAACATCCTCAACGATCACCTCGTCCTCAGGTTCTGGTACTGTTCCGAAAAGTGCTCATGTTCCGTACACCTCAGGATAGATATCCTCTGCTAACCCTGGGGACATAATCCAGATCCAGGTCCTCAGGTGACATAGCAAGGTACAAAATAACTCATGCCAAAATAAATGCAGAGCAGCAATAAATGAAATAATAGGGTGAACTATATAACCATCTATGTGAAATACAAGTTGAGAGCATCACTAGAACTCAAGCTGAGACCACTACAAGCTCTGTGTCTGGGAGCCTGTAGCAGTGTTACTATGTATTTTACTATGTAATTTACTATGTAGTATATATATAAAATCAGCCTGTAGCCTGTGTGTCTCTTCCCACCCAATGTAATCACACGTCTCATGTCCATGATGTCTCATGTCCATGTCACGTAAGATCAAAACTAATGCAGCAAGTCATATACTAACTATGAATAAAATATCTATGTCATAAATCCTGCAACCTACACAGAATCACCTTAAATATTTCAGGAAGATTCTTTCTTATAAATAGTGTCAGGTGTCCTGGGTATAACGTACTTGATAATGCAAGCACGAGAAGTATAGGGTCTCGGTATCCATCTCTAGGTGACTTTACACAACTCTGCGTACAGTGTTGGCACCCGACTATTAATCGGACGCTAAGTAAGTCACACGGTCCTAGATTTAAGCAAGTACAACAATGATGTATAAATAAGTCAAAGAAATATGTAACAAGAACTGCAGGATTTGGCAAGGTACACTTGCCTGGGGTTCTGGCTCCAACTGTAGCTCTGGTCTCAGTGGGAATTGCAGGTACTGCTCCGTTTGCTAAAATAAATATCACCATCAGATTCAGAAAATATTAAATAGCTAGAAAGGCCTGTCCTTGAGTCCAATTTGGACACAGGGGTAAAAATGACAGTTTCTGGTCAAAGCGGGGTCCACATGTGGCCTGTTTCGCACCGAAAAATGTGTCAGGACCAAAGGTCTCAAAATTCGTCAAACTTAGTGTCAACAAGTCCAGAATGTTGATACGAACCCAATGAAACTTCCAGAATTGGATTCCGATGAGCCGATCACAAAATTGCTCATCTAGTGGAGCCGTGGGGCCCACGATACGCAATTTTGTCAACGTTCTCAGAATTGAACCAAACTTGGGACACAGGACCAGCGTATTGTTACGAGTCCGATGGCGCAAGTTTCGTCTCGATCCGACGTGTGTACACCAAGTTACAGCGAGATCCAGAACAGGCAGATACGGGACGTTGTCGGCGGATACGCGTTGATTCCGGTGTGCATGCACATCCAAATCAACTTCTGCGAAATCCCGCACGTCCGTATCAATGGCGCGCACCTTTCAGTGAAGACCACACGCGACAAAGTCGTCCCATTTGGCGGGACGTACTCAGTTCTGGGAGAAAACGGGGTATTATTTTTTCTGATTTTGGATCGCGGTTCGCGACCACTACAGGATGCGACGCACCGAGTGGGTTACACGGACATCGAGAGGGTTACGCAGTCTACGCGTCACAACAGATAAAACTGAAAATGGGGCAGCAAGGAGAGAGAACGGGTTACCTGAACAGGGCTTCGCGAAACCGGGTTTCTCGTGTCCGCGTGTCGTCTTGACACGACACGACACAGTATCCTGTGTCCGGGCTAGGGTTGCGGCGGCTGCTGGCCGGAGGAGCTCGCCGGAGCTTGGGCACAACTGGGGCTAAGATCGAGGGCTCGCGGAGGCGGCTGACGGAGCCGGAGCTGCTGTGGCTGCGCTGATGGAGGCGGGCGGTGCTCGTCGAGGGACTACTCGGCGGAGGCTCGGGGTCTTCGTCGACCAGCGCTGCTCGGGGCGGAGGACGACGAGGCACTGCGGGGACAGGCTCAGGGGCGACTGAGGCGGGGTCGCAGGGGGTTCGATGGTGGACGGCGAGGCAGGGACGGCTAGGGCATCGACACGGCGGGGAGACAGGTGGTGGAGGAGACGGCTGGGAGAGGCGTCCGAGGTTTAAATAGGATTAGAGGGAGGAGGACGGCCGCTGGGGGTTGAGGGAGGTGAAGGGGAAGCGGCTCGGGCGTTGGCGGAGCTGAACCGACGGATCGCCGGTGGCCACGGCGGCGGAAACGACCGCCGGGAGGGGAGCAGTCGGGAGAAGAAGGGTTGGGGGTTTTTAGGTTAGCGGGTTAACGGGTCCGGGTCTGGTTCAATTCGGATCCGACCCGACCCGTTAAGGATTTGGGTTCGGTTCGGGTAAACCGGTCCGGTCCGGTCCGGTTTGGTTTATTTAAATAAACCGGGTTCAATATAGGGTTCATTTTGGTTTATTTATTAATTTGTTTTTAGGGTTTTAAAAATGTTTCCGGGGTCCAATAAATTCTCGAAAAATTATCCTATGTCTAATTTTTCATTTTACACCAGAAAATATTATTTTCATAATATTTTAATATTATTTAAAATCAATTAAAAATCATTTAATTTTAAAATACCATAGTTTTTATTAGTAAAAAAATCCCAAAAAATTCCAGAAAATCCATTTAAAAAAAATTCTTGAAAAATCAGGGGGTTTGCAAATTCATAGGAAGGGTTATTTAAATTAGAGATAGGTAAGATATACAGATGCATGTTCTAGGTATACTACTAGAACGAGAGGATAGCTTGGAGTTATATAAAGGATAGCCTTAGCAGAGAACTTTCCCTATCAATAAATATTAGAACTCCCACCGGCAGATAGTATTGGACTAGAAGCATTACCATTCAAAAATATTGGTTAGTATAGAAATAGAATTTTTGTAATGACTGAGACAACTATGGTTACTATTTGAGAGAGTACCCAGTTAAAATCTTAGAATTAGTGTAGCTCCATAAACCAATAGGACCAACCTTAAGAAATTTTTTAGAAGTTATGATTAAAGATTCTCATTATGAATAGAATAGTTTGATAACCTTTGTAGTTAAGATTAGACCTAAGCCTGTATAAGATCTTACCATCTCAGTAATCTCGATAAAATTATCACTTAGAAGAGGTTATCATGACATCATGCTTATGTAATAGGGTAGTAGCCTAGCCGGAAGATTCTCGTGAGGAAGATAGGTTTTAGACGACAGAGACTAGACGAACAATATTACAGAAAGATAGACAATATAATGGGGTAAGTTGTACAAAAACGGGTAGGCATTCCAATTAAAGATTAGATGAGTATTGAAGAGTGTCCTTAGCGAATAGTATAGAGTGATAGACCTAAGTACATTCTTAGTTTAGGCCCTTACCTACTAAGTTAGGAATATGCGAGGTAGACGAAGTTGTAAGGATCGTATATTGTTTACCTATAGCCAGAAGTAGGTTTCCAATAGTATGAGGAAGGTTATATAGAATATAACTTATATGAATATAGTATTGAGTTTAAGGATTAGTTGTATTACTCCCTCGACTGCTTTCCTATCCTTCCTATCAAATTCTTATCTTGTTTTGCATATATAGCCTCGTGCTTTTGCAACAACGATTCTTTTAATTATAATAACTGAGTAGATCCTTCCTCTTTCCCTAGTTGTGCCTTAATTACCAAAATTAATATCTTAGTTGGTACCACTCCATGTGTTAATATACATATCACAAAAAGTAACATTTCTTTTCTACTCCAATCCCCTTAAACTAGTCACTATGACTCGATTCTCCAAATACCTGCCTAATCGTGCCTTATTCAACCAGGTAGACTTTCGTAATCAATGCCAGTCAAGGATCGAAGCCTCTATACCACCTTGCCTTAGTTAGATCCAACTCAGTCATTTTATCTGCATTATAGAAGCTTAACCTATATAAGAGTAGTGTTGGATGGGGAGTAATTCCCCTTATAAAGTTGTTGACCGATAACACCCTGATAGTATCTAGGGTCCCTTAGAGAATCTTTGTTTACAGCCAGTAAACCCTAGAATTCTTGTATCCTTATTTGGAAATAGGTACTTCCTAAAATCTGGTTAGCAGAACCATGACTTTAGTTATGATACCTACTTAAGTAAGGGTAGTACCTTGAAATAAGTGAACTATAGCTCTTAGTAGGTGACGCCTACTTGGATCCTATTAGTAACAACACAATATCTCTTAGAAGTCCCGTACGATAAGTCATATTTAACCTCCTTCCGAGATTGATCCTCCTATCCTTTATATCGTACTTAAATTTTGAGGACTCCATTATAGAGTGCTTCCCTTACTCACTGGAGGACCAATGTATGAACTTACGTACTAAGGTTTCATACTCGTACCATTCCTAATTTTTGCTTTCCTTCTTCTTCCTTCAATCTTAACTTAGAGGAAGAAATTTTTATAAGTTTGGTAGAGTGTAATTCTCCTAATTTTAGTATAGGATTATTTTTGGAATTTTAGGGTAAATTTGAATCTATTTGGTATTAATTAGAAGTAATCTCAAACGGATTAAATTACCTCTTAAATTTTTGTATTCTTGATGCCCTTTGTTGTGGCTCGGATATTTGGAGCACAATACTATCATTTCCTTTCCAACAACTTTCACCCTTAAGACCTAGACTAGTCACTCTACACCTATGACATAACTATCACTCACAAACTTGCCTTCCCATATTTCGTGCTAGTCATACAATATTCATGACGCATTTGTACACACAAATGACGCATATATATCATTTTTGTTGCGGTCAATTTTAATACACAACACCGACTCAATTCTTCCGACAACTTTGACATTCATGAGCCAAACTAGACCTACTCACTCATGGCCCAGTTGTTAATCCCAAGTATACACTCTCATGCTGTATATAGACCCCACAATATTCGTGACATACCTCCTTCTAAAAAAATCTATACTTATATTCAATTCTGCTACAACTAAATTAAATCGTACATCGGTAACCCAATTACCCTAATTACTGATATACCCGTATGCCACTCGAGCCAAACTACGTCCATGATACTTGTGTTGCATTAAATTAAACTCCCTTGTACTCTTTACACAATACTAAACACCTTGATGAAATATATTACCTTTTGACACTTATTATTGAACTGTTGATCGGCATCCATGATATGCGATGAACGTCTTCTTTGTACCATCTCACCCTAGTTGTATTTGACTAAGACATTTCCTATTGTCTTGTAAACTCATGACCTAATTAGGAGCAATGAGAACAGGTAAACTTCCTTTATAGAATTATTGACTCAAAAATATTATGGTAGTTCCTAGATTTCTTTTGATAGTTTGTGACTACGGTCACAAAAGCCTAAACATCTCGTACCTCCCTTGAAGATAGACTTCTATAACCCTTGTAAATAGGAGGGTGACCAAAGTTTTCACGACCAACTTTATTCTTATAAGTTGGATAGAGCCTTGATTAAGCGTACCCTTATTCTTAGAATATGACGACAAACTAGGATCCCATTGGTAACTGTATTCCCCAAATTTGGAGAATACATATATGACCTTCCATATTTAAAATTCTTTTCTACCACTTTTATTTAGATCGTGTCCTATCTTTAAACATCCAGGAACCCGATACAACGAGTCGTAGTTAAATTTTATTTAAAATGAACCCTCTTACTCTCGTCTACCATGCAATTTTTTTTAATTTCGAGGACAAAATTTTTATAAGTTGGGTAGATTGTAAAACCCCTCAATTTTTAATTTTTAATTTTATTATTATTATTATTATTATTATTATTTTATTTAGGAAATTTTTGGTTAAATATTTTTGCTAAGTTAGATAAATAAAATTTCTTGAATTATTTATTTAAATATTTATATTATAGATAATAATTTTTATATAAAATATCTTGAGTAAAATTATTTATTAAGTATTACAAAGTTATGAATTTAGTTTATACAAAACTAAATATTTTGGGGGCTCTATTTATATGTGTATATTTACATATATATTAGTTAATAAATAAAAGAAAGAAAATAAAATAAAAAGGCAAAACCCAAACCCAAATCCTAAACCGAGACCGCTCTGCTCACCAAAACTGGAACCCCCTTCTCTCCATATACATATTCATCAACACCACCGCCACCATCACCTTCACCCTGACCACGCCGCCAACCACCTGCACCTCGGCGACAACCTCCTGCACCCCGTGCACCAACGCCGGCTACCGCCGCCCACGTACGGGAGCTGCGACAGCAATCGGAGCACTCGGCTGCATTTGAGTGCCTCCTTGGACAGCACGGGATCACTGGGGAAGCCTTGGGTCATTTATGGGCCACCCCACATGAACCCCGACGTGTCGTCTTCTTCCACGATACCCGACACAGACGATTCGGGCATTTTCCAACCGATCCCGATGTGACGCACGTGATACAGAGGGCATTTTTGTGTTCTCTTATAGCAACTTTGCCCATGTTTTCTTGGTCGTCAAACCATTGGATCGGTGATCTAAAACTTTCATCACAATCCCGGTATATAGCTCTACCATCCTCTCCAGTTTCAGCCATTAATTTTTTCGTTTGATAGATCAAAACTTGTTGCAAAGTCGGGTATTGAAACTGAAACTATTCTTACAGTTTCGTGGTACCAACTTCTCAGATTGGTTTCTCCTTCATCGTGGCTCCATTTGATAAGCCATTTGCTTCTACCCACATCATGTATAACCACCTTCATGTTTGTATAAATAGTTTGGATTAATTCGTAGATTTTATCGATTAAAAACCAGTTCCAAATGCTGGAAAAAAATAGTTTCTCATATTTAAAATTTTCGATACGGGGTATATTCCGCCAAACAAGATAACTTTATCGTATATGAATTTTATCGAAAGACGCGTATCATAAACGTGGACGTGTGGGCTTTCACAGAACTTAATTTGGGCGTATATGCACGCCAGAATCAATGCGTATTCGTCAAAAATACTGTATCGACCTTTTCCTAATTTGTGCCATTACTTTGTGTGTACTTGTTGTTTCGCAACGAAACTTGCGCCATCGGATTTGTAGTATTACGCTGGTCCTGTGACCCAAGTTTGGTTCGATTCTTAGAACGTTGACAAAATATCGTTTTGCGGGACCTACGGTTCCACTTGACGGGCGATTTCGTGACTGGCTTCTCGGAATCAAATTTTGGACATTTTACTGAGTTTGTATCATCGTTCTGGACTCGAAGACACTAAGTTTTATGAATTTGAAGAACTTTATCTCTGGCATATTTTTTGATGCGAAGTGGGCCATATGTGGATCCCGCTTTGACCCAAAACTGTCAATTTTGCCCCTGTGTCCAAATTGGACTTATGGGTAGTCAATCCTTGCTATTTATGATATTCTAGAAATGATGGTGATATTATTTTCAGCATCCGGAGGTGTTCGTGAGGATTCTACTTTTTAGGAGCGGTTGGTGAGTTGAGCTCGCTACCTGGACCTTGTTATGCCATCATTCAGGGCCCAGTCAAGTGTACCTTATCTTTGTTATAGTATTATGTGCTTATTGCTATTACTAGCTTTTGATATTATATTTATAGTTCTTTGCATATATGTTATTGTGACCCTAGGACTGTTGCGATACATAGCGTCCGAATTGTATTCGGGTGCCGATTTTAGTACGCGGAATCGGGTATCGTTAGATTGTATTGTCATCGTATTCCTTTGTTCGTGCTAATTCTTTCACGATATAACTTAGGACACTGGACACGACTTGTATGTACAGAAGCCTTACTTGAGACATTCGAGGTTCCCGGCTTTTGTGACAGGATTTAGTATCCGTGGCATGAGATAGTTGACATGAGTATATCTACATATTAACTCGCGACATAGTTAGTGATTGATCTTACATGTTGTGGACATGAGATGTTGGATACATAGGGTTGGGGAGAATTTATCATACCGTTGGATACCACACACTACTAGCTACCGATGCTTGCGCCTCGGTGTAACACCCCGTTTCGTTCTAGCGGACTGCCGACTTAAACGGCAAAAGTGCAACTGTCCCGACCCGCTTTGCCTCAAACGAGAAGCAAAGGATATCCAGACTTGTCCCTATAGGAATTTAGCTTAGGCTTTTAGAGGCTCGCTTGACGTATCGCTCTACTGAGGCGAATCATCGCTAAGGTGGGTGGCTACGGTGAACTTGTCTTTGCTTAGCCAGCACACATAAAATCTAGAATATTCATGCTAGTCGCTAGGTGATTCACCCCCTGCATGCTAATAAATTCAACGCACCTAACTAAGGGAATAATCCCAACTTGTATTGCTTGCTAGAACATGGAAATTTAAATACTGCTTATATTCTGACCCTCGCATGCTAAGTCCCCTAACGGCTTCATCTCTCGGCTTGCCTTCGGGTCCGAGCAAACGTGTTTACTTATGCCCCTTAGAAACACATGCTTGTCTGCTTGAATGTTGCCTTGTTTTCATCCAAACCCTGGGAGACTACTAAGTAGTCGTTCCGTGCATGATTGAACCTGCAAGTATCCGGGACCGTTAGGTCACCAGGCAGCCCCGAACCAGGGGAATGCATCAAGGCAAGTTATTATACAGAAACAAGATCCAAGTATCTCGTGTACTCGTGTACTCGTGTTCCAGTGCACTCGTGTTCTCGTGTTCATGTGCACTCGTGTTCTCATGTTCTCGTGTATCTCGTGATAATTGAAAGACCCAAAATAAAGTGCATGTCGCGGACAACTCGAAAATGAGGTATAGTTCCACGGACGATCACCGGGGCACTGGGGCCGATCCGATCCGGATGGAACTTCACGTGTGGTCCCTCGTGTTCGGGCGAGTGGTTTGTAGCGCCTCGTGTACTTTCGTTGCATTCCACTTTCCCGGGACCACATCACGTGTGTAGTCCATCGTGTGCGGGCAAGATGGTTTGTAGCGCATCGTGTACTTTTGTTGCATTCCATCTTGGCCTTGGACTACTTCATGTACAATCCATCGTGTACGGGCGAGATGGTTCGTAGCGTATCGTGTGCTCTCGTTGCGTTCCATTCTCGTCTGGGATTAGTCCTTTATGGCTATGCCAGCGACTCATGTTCATATAGATAAGTCATCCTCGCTTAGCGTCTATCCTCGTGCGAGTCATTGCATAGCATCAATGAACAACTGAACACCTGAACGATCATGTTATAACAACATCGTGTTTGCTAATGCTATGCCTCTTGAATACTTATACATGCCCGTGCTTAAAATTTAATGTTTGCCTTGGACAGGGAAGGTCAAATGGTAAGTTGGTAAGTCTCACCGTGTTTTCTCTCATGTCGCACGACGACTGCCACACGGATTAGGCTATTCAATATTTACATGAAACTGATCCTAAGGCAACTAGAAAGACAACTTAATAGTTGGTGCACAGAACTTATATTATGTGTTTGGATTTGTCGAACGGGCGAGTAGCTTCCCCACCAGTGCATTCAATGTACTGATAATCCACCAGTTTGTATGCAGGGTACGGGAGAACCTCGTTCGGTACGGATGCCTCCTTCGTGCGTGCTAAGGCGTGGAGATCACTCCGAAGCAATGGTGCGTCCGGGACTGAAGCACATATATAAGACATAATGTTGGAACTCGCCTGAACATCGCCTGTACAATCATTCCACTATTGTAGCCGCTTGGCACGCTTTTACTGTTTCAGAGAGAGAGAGGCTTGAGCGACTTGTAATCCCGGCTATATGTCGCCTATAACACTTGTTCATATTAATAAAAAGAGCTTGCTTTACTTCAACTTGTGTTTCAATGCTTCCGCTATATTTGTCAACTCAGAGAACTTGTTACCGAATCGTTATGCGTTCATGACTCCGCTGCACTCGGACAATCTGTGCGACTCTGTGGCTTAGAACTCTTACCGCCAGCCAATGAATCACGGCCTTGCACGGGCGCGGTTCACGCTCGTACGACATCACGCCCGGATGGGTCAAGCGATCGTTCCGCGGGAGCGCTGGCGAGGGTGATTCCCGCCTAGCGGGAACGACCGATTTGCCTGCGGGAGATCGGGACGTGACATATTGGTATCAGAGCCTGGCTTCTACGCCTTTGGACTTCATATCGATATCTCAGTTTCGAAAGCTCGTTCGTAGGTTATGTGCACGCTCTCTCTCAATGCCTCGATGGAATGTTCCAACAATAAGTCTAAATACTTTCAAAATACGTTTTGAATGCTATGATATGCTTGCTTGTATGATGCTGTTGTGCTGCGAGTGGCCTTTGTGCCAACCTGTGTGAACCCTTGAGAGTATCGCTAGTAGCTTGTCCGATTTTACTAACTCTAAGTTTGGTTGAATGCATCTATTCGAGGGACGCCTTGAACTAGTGGGCCATCCAAGACTTAAGAAAAGGTAAAACTCGAGTGCTAAGACTTCGCTATCACTAAGCTGGTTGACGTGTTCACGCTAGAGGGGCCCTTCGAAAGTGCGCACGATCCAGTCTAAGCGATATGCTAATTTCGATGCTTGTGCAAGTGAATATCCAAATGAACAAGTACAACAACTTGTCTAGGATTGCCTCAACCCTAGATTACTGCTTGTCCTCAGTAAGTCTCGAGGACGAGACTTTTTCTGAGTTGGGTAGGATGTAACACCCTGTTTCGTTCCAGCGGACTGCTGACTCAAACGGCAAAAGTGCAACTGTCCCGATCCGCTTTGCCTCAAACGAGAAGCAAAGGATATCCAGACTTGTCCCTACAGGAATTTAGCTTAGGCTTTCAGAGGCTCGCTTGACGTATCGCTCTACCGAGGTGAATCATCGCTAAGGTGGGTGGCTACGGTGAACTTGTCTTTGCTTAGCCAGCACACATAAAGTCTGGAATATTCATGCTAGTCGCTAGGTGATTCACCCCTGCATGCTAATAAATTCAACGCACCTAGCTAAAGGAATAATCCCAACTTGTATTGCTTGCTAGAACATGGAAATTTAAATACTGCTTATATTCTGACCCTCGCATGCTAAGTCCCCTAACGGCTTTATCTCTCGGCTTGCCTTCGGGTCCGAGCAAACGTGTTTACTTATGCCTCTTAGAAATGCATGCTTGTCTGCTTGAATGTTGCCTTATTTTCATCCAAACCCCGGGAGACTACTAAGTAGTCGTTCCGTGCATGATTGAACCTGCAAGTATCCGGGACCGTTAGGTCACCAGGTAGTCCCGAACCAGGAGAATGCATCAAGGCAAGTTATTGTACAGAAACAAGATCCAAGTATCTCGTGTACTCGTGTTCCAGTGCACTCGTGTTCTCGTGTTCATGTGCACTCGTGTTCTCGTGTTCTTGTGTATCTCATGATAATTGAAAGACCCAAAATAAAGTGCATGTCGCGGACAACTCGAAAACGAGGTATAGTTCCACGGACGGTCACCGGGGCACTAGGGCCAATCCGATCCGGATGGAACTTCACGTGTGGTCCCTCGTGTTCGGGCGAGTGGTTTGTAGCACCTCGTGTACTTTTATTGCATTCCATTTTCCCGGGACAACATCACGTGTGTAGTCCATCGTGTGCGGGCAAGATGGTTTGTAGCGCATCATATACTTTTGTTGCATTCCATCTTGGCCTTGGACTACTTCATGTGCAATCCATCGTGTACGGGCGAGATGGTTCATAGCACATCGTATGCTCTCGTTGCGTTCCATTCTCGTCTGGGATTAGTCCTTTATGGCTATGCCAGCGACTCATGTTCATATAGATAAGTCATCCTCGCTTAGCGGCTATCCGCATGCGAGTCATTGCATAGCATCAATGAACAACTGAACACCTGAACGATCATGTTATAACAACATCGTGTTTGATAATGCTATGCCTCTTGAATTCTTATACATGCCCGTGCTTAAAATTTAATGTTTGCCTTGGATAGGGAAGGTCAACTGGTAAGTTGGTAAGTCTCGTCGTGTTTCCTCTCATGTCGCACAGCGACTGCCACACGGATTAGGCTATTCAATATTTGCATGAAACTGATCCTAAGGCAACTAGAAAGACAACTTAATAGTTGGTGCACGAAACTTATATTATGTGTTTGGATTTGTCGAGCGGGCGAGTAGCTTCCCCACCAGTGCATTCAATGTACTGATAATCCACCAGTTTGTATGCAGAGTGCGGGAGAACCTCGTTCGGTGCGGATGTCTCCTTCGTGCGTGCTAAGGCGTGGAGATCACTCCGAAGCAATGGTGCATCCGGGACTGAAGCACATATACAAGACATAATGTTAGAACTCGCCTGAACATTGCCTGTACAATCATTCCACTATTGTAGCCGCTTGGCACGCTTTTATTGTTTCAGAGAGAGAGGCTTGAGCGACTTGTAATCCCGACTATACGCCGCCTGTAACACTTGTTCATATTAATAAAAAGAGCTTGCTTTACTTCAACTTGTGTTTCAATGCTTCCGCTATATTTGTCAACTCAGAGAACTTGTTACCGAATCGCTATGCGTTCATGACTCCGCTGCACTCGGACAATCTGTGCGACTCTGTGGCTTAGAACTCTTACCGCCAGCCAATGAATCACGGCCTTGCACGGGCGCGGTTCACGCTCGTGCGGCATCACGCCTGGATGGATCAAGCGATTGTTCCGCGGGAGCGCTGGCGAGGGTGATTCCCGCCTAGCGGGAACGGCCGATTTGCCTGCGGGAGATCGAGGCGTGACACTCGGGCCCTATAGTGCTGCAAGTACCTTGACGGGGCCTGTACGCACCTACTACTACTACTACTACTACTACTACTACTACTACTACTAGCTACTATTGTGTCTATGCAGACCTACAGGCCCAGGTGGTTTAGCGGACGAGTACATTCTCACTTGCATTCACTTAGCCGGTTATGATAGATACCCTTGAGCACATTGCTTATTATTTTATTGTTACATTGGCATACTGTTTCTTGTACCCTGTTACGTCCCTCTGAGGATCTGGTCCCTTCTAGTTTTGCAACATATACCATTTTGGAGCCTGCTTGGAGTTGCTGATATGTGTTGCTTTATCATGCGGGTATTGGACTCATGTACTGTTATCATTTCTGTAAACCCCCTTACCCAAAATAGGTATTTTGTGTGTATTTTATTTTATATTATTATATTTATTATAGATATTGAATTTCTTTAGAGTATTCTCTTAGTTAATTAGAAAATAAATTTTTTGATATATTTACTTATATAAATATTTATTTAGAATCATTTTAAGGCTATTTTTGATTTTTTGGAGATTTTTTTAGAATTTTTGGGTAAATAAAATCTAGGAAACGTAAATTTTTAGGACTTCCATGATTTACGATGAGACCATACTTGCATATTATTCCTACCAAATATTTATTTTAGGTTAAAATATTTAATTATATTTTTTAATTAATTATTTATAATTTTAAGAAATTTATTTAGATTTTTTAAATTATTTAGGATTTATTTGGATATATATAGTCTTAATATTAATAGATGCTAATTTAGTGTTAATAGATATTAATAAGATTATATATAAATTATTTGTATTATCTTCAATTCTACTTAATATTATAAATTATTGAGATAAATTTAAACTATATTTTAAAGTAATTTAAATCCTGAGCCTACTAGGAAAATAACTTCATGCATATCCTATCCTTATTTAAACTGATCCTAATCATATCCAAATTAGCCAATCCTAGTCATATTCAATTAAGTATTCTTCACCATTATAAATATCTATTAGACTTATGGAATAAACTCATCTTTTATATTTTTCTTCCCCAAACTCCTCTCTTTTTCGTCCAAAAACAGTCGAAAGTCGTCATAAATTCAGCCTCATTTTCTAGTAGTTATGACGACTTAAAAAGACTATATCTCCTACCTCCGGACTCCAAACGTGTTCCAATTTTTTTTTTTAGAACCATATCAAGGTTAGTTTTCTGAATATATAAATTATTTTAATAATTTATGAACCTATTTTCCAGAAACTTCTAAAAGTGTCAGTTGTTCGAAATCAAACACGATTTTGTGTTTTCAAGATTTTGGGAGATCCCGAACTCAGAATTACGAGCCGTTTAAAGTTTTAAAAATTTGACATGATGAAATTATATAAAATTATTTTTCCATAATTTAACATGCAAGTTTAATCTATTTTAAAATTTGTGCAACATAGACATAAATAGGAAACCTCCGAAAACTGTCATCTGTGCGCCCTTGTGGCCATAACTCTTTACCGACTTATAATTTTATAAAACCGTCAATTTTGGTATTTATGTAGCATTAAAATATATAGGATTCCGCACACAAATCTAGGATTTGAGTTGGTTGACTTTTTGGTCAACAGATTGTCTCGATTTGCGTGCCACGGATCACAAATCCTTAAAATTGACTTTCTTTGGACCAAAATTAGATTTTAACAATAAAATCAGATTATAATAAGATTAAAATACTATTTTAGGTTATTTATTCAGAATTAAAATTTATTAAAATGGAGGAACATATTCACCCACTTTAGTAATCTAACTTGTTTAATTTATGTGACGGTTAGATTGGACGACGCCTAATTGAGTTGCGACTTCATCATTTTTTAGAGCAGACAAGTATACCTTACCATTTTCTGTGATTTATATTCTATATGATGCATGCATTTTATTTCTTTCATTTAGTTCATATATTTTAACAGCTATATAAACTGTGCGTCCAAGAATAACTTGGGTACAACGACGGTGGCGTCGTATTTTGTCTTTATTATATATTATCCATATTGACCTAGTTTTACGAGAACACCACATGATCATGAGACATTCTTATATTTTATTTGGCTGTGACACATTTCTTACACGAGTTGTGAGTCTCATATAGATCACGGACTTACGTATTGACTGATCATCAGTACGTGTGGGACGTGCGATAGGGAATAGCTGCTGATAGAATTTGCATGCTAGAATACTTTGCAGTTATTAGAGGTATCATCGTGTCATGGATATGACATGCTTAGAGCATGGGGTGGGGAGGACAACGAGTAAGGCGTTTGGGCTCCTTTGCACTTTCCTTGTGTAACCCGTACGCTCCGCCGGAGATGCACGGTCATGATGACCCCTATATATTACCTGGCAGCCTCTGGCGTTCAAAAGATGACATGCTTTGTAGGCCCCTGATTCTCCGAGAGAATTATTCCAATCCTATTTTAGCCAGATAGCCCACGTATTGGAAAATTGTTCTCGAAGTGCATTCACATAGATGGTTAGGCGACCCTTGGATGTTTATTTTTTAGTACCTTATTGGCATGCTTCTATGTATCTTGTTACGTCCCTCTGAGGAACTGGTCCCTTTTCAGGTGTAGACGATCATGTGTATTTGCAGGAGCATGGATCAGGACTTGCTACTTCATTATCTTTCGAGGAGGTCTTCTCTTTGAGTCTCATTGTTCATTAGATGATGTACTTATTTTATTTCTCTTATATTCTAGTTGGTAGTGGATTTGTCTCCATCCAACTATTAGTTCTTCTCGACTAATTCATATTTGGTTTATTGACATATATGATTATTTATTTTTTTATGATTTCTGTGGATAAAATTTAGTTATGCCCTGTGACTTATAATATTTATATACCACTTGTGAATTATTGTTCATAATACACGTACGCATGTGTTATGGTTTCCATATATTAGAGTCTCCATAAATATACGGCTGGCATGCTTACGTATTCCTAGTCCTATGTATTTTGGGACTAGGGCATGACATGTTTTAGTGGTGGCCCATGCAGGTCGAGAGTATATTGTCTTGGTTATGTTACTGTACCGAGCAAGCCTACAAATAGGATTAGAATATAGGATCTCATCCACAATTGACTATGACTCATCTTTCTTCTAATTCGTTCTATTTGAATAATTGCATCATGCTTGATTCATGTGCTTCCCTAATAGTTCCTTGAGTATAGTCTTCTGCTAGAATATAGGAATCCTTATTATTAGGATAAAAATTAGGGTAATATTTCTACTAAGAATACAACTAGAATATTGGCACGTCACTAAGTTTAGAATACCTAATGAACCCTAGCATCCCTTACCTGTAGACTAATTGACCATTATCCCTTGATATAATTAGGAATGACTTGAGATAGTATAGACACCACTAGGGTTAGTTAAAAATTTTACCATATTGTTTGACCCTAGCATTGAGGAACCAATAGAAATCCAAGGTTGAATATTAGGACTAAACCTAACTTTCATAGTGAGATAGTATTAGAGTACTATAAATTTAGCTTCTTGTCTTGATATTAGTAGAACAGTACCTCAGGAAACCAAGAGGAATGAATAGAACATTTTCTTGATCATACCTCGAACACAGAGATTAGCATAGCACCTTTCCTTAGAAAACTATGATATTATCAAGAGTCTCTCTATTTAATTTCATATCTTGTTCCTCCGAAACCTTAAGGCTCGTATTTGTGCGACGACTAAATTTTTCTCTATCTTTCAATTCGTGCCACATAACTCTTCTGATTGTAGGCCAAGTGATTCCTTTTATGTTAGTATATATAGTTTGCTAGGATTATAGTTGTTAATATTGAATTTTTAAATTATGTGCTTAGTAGTTAGAACTTGACAGTTTGAGTTGCTCATTTAGATTATAATTTTATGATTATCCTTTAGTTTCAAACCAAGTAATCTGTTCCACATATCTCCATACAAGTTATATCCTCTTTCACTTGAGAGCCAGTAATTTCTCCATTCTTAATATTAGTACTTTTGTTCTATAAGCACTGTGATTAAGGCTTAAGATGACCATTACCTATATAACGAAATAGGATACCCTAATAAGTACCAAGATCTTTTTCTCGTATACCCCAATAAGAGTTCTACTTTATTTACTAGGACAAGGTTAATTTGTACATTCCCTTTAAGGCAGTTACAATATTAGTTAATTCTTTTAAGTTGGGTGTCACTCCCCGATCTCCCGCAGGCTATTTCGGCCGTCCCCGCTAGGCGGGAATCACCCTCGCCAGCGCTCCTGCGGGACGATCGCTTTGACCCATCCGGGTGTGATGCCGCACGAGCGTGAGCCATGCCGGTGCAAGGCCATGGTCCATTGGCTGGCGGTAAGAGTTCTAAGCCACAGAGTCGCACAGATTGTCCGAGTGCAGCGGAGTCATGAACGCATAGGCGATCAGTAACAAGTTCACCGAGTCGACAAATATAGTGGAAGCATTGAAACACAAGTTGAAGTAAAGCAACTCTTTTATTGATATAAACATGTGTTATAGGCGGCGTATAGTCGAGATTATAAGTCGCTCAAGCCTCTCTCTCAGAAACAGTAAAAGCGTGTCAAGTGGCTACAACTTTGGAATGATTGTACAGGCGAGTTCGGGCTATGTTCATAACATTATGTCTTGTATATGTGCTTCAGTTTCGGACTCACCGTTGCAAGGCTTTAGAGGGAACTCCTGGTCTTAGCACGCACGAAGGAGGCATCCGCACCGAACGAGGTTCTCCCGTACCCTGCATACAAACTGGTGGATTATCAGTACATTGAATGCACTAGTGGGGAAGCTACTCGCCCGCTCGACAAATCTAAACACGTAATATAAGTTTCGTGCACCAACTATTAAGTTTATCTTTCTAGTTGCCTTAGGATCAGTTTCATGCAATATTTGAATAGCCTAATCCGTGTGGCAGTGCGCCGTGCGACATGAGAGAAAACACGGTGAGACTTACCAACTTACCATCTCCTTCCCTGTCCAAGGCAAATATTTAGGCAAACATTGTTAATTCAAGCACGGGCAAGTATAAACATTCAGGGGCATAGCATATGCAAACACGAGGGTCGTTGAACGGGACAATATTCGGTGTGCTCAGTTGTTCTTTGATGCGATGCAATGACTCGCACGCGGATAGCCGCTAAGCGAGGATGACTTATCTATATGAACATGAGTCGCTGGCATAGCCATAAAGGACTAATCCCAGACGAGAATGGAACGCAACAAAAGTACACGATGCGCTACAAACCATCTTGCCCGCACACGATGGACTACACACGTGATGTGGTCCCGGGAAAGTGGAATGCAACGAAAGTACACGGGGCGCTACAAACCACTCGCCCGAACACGAGGGACCACACATGAAGTTCCATCCGGATCGGATCGGCCTCCAGTGCCCCGGTGACCTCCGTGGAACTATACCTCGTTTCCGAGTTGTCCGCGACATGCGCTTTCTTTTGGGTCTTTCAATTATCACGAGATACACGAGAACACGAGAACACGAGTGCACATGAACACAAGAACACGAGTGCACTGGAACACGAGTACACGAGTATACGAGATACTTGGATCTTGTTTCTGTATAATAACTTGCCTTGATGCATTCCCCTAGTTCGGGGCTGCTTGGTGACCTAACGGTCCAGGATACTTGCAGGTTCAATCATGCATGGAACGACTACTTAGTAGTCTTCCGGGGTTTGGATGAAAACAAGGCAACATTCAAGCAGACAAGCATGCGTTTCTAAGGAACATAAGTAAACACGTTGCTCGGGCCCGGAGGTATACCGAGAGTTAGATCGTTTGGGGACTTAGCATGCGAGGGTCTGAATACAAGCAGTATTTTATTTTCCATGTTCTAGCATAGCAATACACGTTGGGATTATTCCCTTAGCTAAGTGCGTTAGATTTATTAGCATGCAGGGGGTGATTCACCTAGCGACTAGCATGAATATTCCAGATTTTATGTGTGCTGGCTAAGCAAAGACAAGTTCACCGTAGCCACCCACCTTAGCGATGATTCGCCTAGGTAGAGCGATACGTCAAGCGAGCCTCTGAAAGCCTAAGCCGGATTCCTGTAGGGACAAGTCTGGATATCCTTTGCATTCTTTTTGAGGCAAAGCGGGTCGGGACAGCTGCACTATTGCCGTTTGAGACGGCAGTCCGCTAGAGCGGAACGAGGCGTTACATCCTACCCAACTCAGAAAAAGTCTCGTCCTCGAGACTTACTGAGGACAAGCAGAAATCTAGGGTTGAGGTAATCCTAGACAAGTCGTTGTACTTGTTCATTTGGATATTCACTTGCACAAGCATCGAAATCAGCATATCGCTTAGACTGGATCATACGCACTTTCGAAGGGCCTCTCTAGCGTGAACACATCAACCAGCTTAGTGATAGCAAAGTCTTAGCACTCGAGTTTCACCCTTCCTTAAGTCTTGGATGGTGCACTAGTTCAAGGCGTCCCTCGAATAGATGCATTCAACCAAACTTAGAGTTAGTAAAAATCGGACAAACTACTAGCGATACTCTCAAGGGTCCGCACAGGTTGGCACAAAGGCCTCTCGCAGCACAGCAGCAGACAAGCAATCATATAATTCAAAACGCATTTTGAAAGTATTTAGACATATTGTTGGAACATCCCATCGAGGCATTGAGAGAGAGCGTGCACATAACCCACGAACGAGCTTTCAAAACAGAGATAATCGAATTGAAGTCCAAATGCGTAGAAGCCAGGCTCTGATACCATTATGTCATGCCCCGATCTCCCGCAGGATATTTTGGCCGTCCCCGCTAGGCGGGAATCACCCTCGCCAGCGCTCCCGTGGGACGATCGCTTTGACCCATCCGGGCGTGATGCCGCACGAGCGTGAGCCGCGCCCGTGCAAGTCCATGGTCCATTGGCTGGCGGTAAGAGTTCTAAGCCACAGAGTCGCACAGATTGTCCGAGTACAACGGAGTCATAAACGCATAGGCGATCGGTAACAAGTTTACTGAGTCGACAAATATAGCGAAAGCATTGAAACACAAGTTGAAGTAAAGCAACTCTTTTATTGATATAAACATGTGTTACAGGCGGCGTATAGCCGAGATTACAAGTCGCTCAAGCCTCTCTCTCAGAAACAGTAAAAGCGTGCCAAGTGGCTACAACTGTGGAATGATTGTACAGGCGAGTTCGGGCTATGTTCACAATATTATGTCTTGTATATGTGCTTCAGTTTCGGACGCACCGTTGCATGGCTTTAGAGGGAACTCCTGGCCTTAGCACGTACGAAGGAGGCATCCGCACCGAACGAGGTTCTCCCGCATCCTGCATACAAATTGGTAGATTATCAGTACATTGAATGCACTGGTGGGGAAGCTACTCGCCCGCTCGACAAATCCAAACACGTAATATAAGTTTCATGCACCAACTATTAAGTTTGTCTTTCTAGTTGCCTTAGGATCAGTTTCATGCAAAATTTGAATAGCCTAATCCGTGTGGCAGTGCGCCGTACGACATGAGAGAAAACACGACGAGACTTACCAACTTACCATCTCCTTCCCTGTCCAAGGCAAACATTTAGGCAAACATTGTTAATTCAAGCATGGGCAAGTATAAACATTCAGGGGCATAGCATATGCAAACACGAGGGTCGTTGAACGGGAATATATTCGGTGTGCTTAGTTGTTCTTTGATGCGATGCAATGACTCGTACGGGATAGCCGCTAAGCGAGGATGACTTATCTATATGAACATGAGTCGCTGGCATAGCCATAAAGGACTAATCCCAGACGAGAATAGAACGCAACGAGAGCACACGATGCGCTACAAACCATCTCGCCCGTACACGATGGATTGCACATGAGTAGTCCAAGGCCAAGATGGGATGCAACAAAAGTACACGATGCGCTACAAACCATCTTGCCCGCACACGATGGACTACACACGTGATGTGGTCCCGGGAAAGTGGAATGCAATAAAAGTACACGAGGTGCTACAAACCACTCGCCCGAACATGAGGGACCACACGTGAAGTTCCATCCGGATCGGATCGGCCTCCATTGCCCCGGTGACCGTCCGTGAAACTATACCTCGTTTCCGAGTTGTCCGCGACATGCACTTTCTTTTGGGTCTTTCAATTATCACGAGATACATGAGAACACGAGAACACGAGTGCACATGAACACGAGAACACAAGTACACGAGATACTTGGATCTTATTTCTGTACAATAACTTGCCTTGATGCATTCTCCTGGTTCGGGGCTGCTTGGTGACCTAACGGTCCCGGATACTTGCAGGTTCAATCATGCCGGAACGACTACTTAGTAGTCTTCCGGGGTTTGGATGAAAATAAGGCAACATTCAAGCAGACAAGCATACGTTTCTAAGGAACATAAGTAAACACGTTGCTCGGGCCCGGAGGTAAACCGAGAGTTAGATCGTTTGGGGACTTAGCATGCGAGGGTCTGAATACAAACAATATTTCATTTTCCATGTTCTAGCATAGTAATACACGTTGGGATTATTCCCTTAGCTAGGTGCGTTGGATTTATTAGCATGCAGGGGGTGATTCACCTAGCGACTAGCATGAATATTCCATATTTTATATGTGCTGGCTAAGCAAAGACAAGTTCACCGTAGCCACCCACCTTAGCGATGATTCACCTCGGTAGAGCGATACGTCAAGCGAGCCTCTGAAAGCCTAAGCCGGATTCCTGTAGGGACAAGTCTGGATATCCTTTGCATTCTCTTTGAGGCAAAGCGGGTCGGGACAGCTGCACTATTGCCGTTTGAGACGGCAGTCCGCTAGAGCGAAATGGGGCGTTACATTGGGTAGTATGCCTCACAACCTAGTACCACATAGTTATTTTGACCTATTAATGAAGTGTAATTGAATGACACCAACTATAGGCTAGCATAAGAAGATAGTGTTTATCCAGACTGTAGACTTTAGAGGCCCATACCCCCATTTGGTCGACTAGAGACTTAGACAAGGAGTTAGTATGGCAACTGTAGAAGCACAACATCGGACGAGTCTTATCTTCTTTATGAATTTGAATTATTTTGTACCTTCTTTCATCATAATCCAGCGTACTTATGTTTTCTGGACTACCTCGACTTATGCTGCTATTATAGCCTAATTTTGCAAGCTTATTCTTTTATCGAGCTTGATCATGATATATGTATTATTGGGTATACACACTAATACATTGTCTATTTAGAATCAGTGTATTATGGTCTGATCAACCTTAGTGCACTTAGTTCGCTCTTCGCATAACTACTTTACGTGGATTGAGATATAGTTGACTCAGCATGTTAGACGAATATACTTGCCCTCTAGACATGTCAGAGCATATCATATTAGGTACATAATTGTTCTGATATGAACATGCGAATAAGAATTTACCAAATATGATTTTAGTCCACAACTGCCTTGACAACTCCCTTTTGAATTCTTTAATCGTCTTGAACCCCGTACTTGTATTCTATCACCTCCTCCTTGAATTCTTTATTATTGTTCTTTGTCTTCCCCTTTTTCGGAAAGACGAACGCTCGTACTTAGTATATGTTTGATACACGGAGAGTACTAGATATACCCCATATGCCAATCATATTACTTTGTGACAATCTTTTGTAATTAAGGGCATATCATATGTGATATATTTGGTGTTAAAATTTTTGAGGATTGAATAACATGATTAAATAATTTGAGGAAGTCTTTCTTAAAGGTATAGTCTTGTGTGATAGATGGGTAAATTCTAAGTTGGGTAAAAATTGAATTGTCAACTTGAGGTATTTTTTTATTGTGATAAAGTAAGATTAGATTAAGAGATTTAAGTCATTTTAATTTGAAATTTTATTAGAAGAATGATTAAGATAATGAGGATTTAATGACTTTTAAAATCTTGATATTGTGGACCAAATATTTATACTTTGAGCACATGATTTAAATTTTGAATATTGAAGGTTGAATCATCGATTTAAATTTTGAGGATAAATATAGAATTTTAGACTTGAATAATTGGTGAATTAGATTTAAATTTTACAATTTGATAATTTGAATTAAAAGTTGAATTTTGATTGTTGGGTCACCTATTTGAAATGTTAAGAATGTAAATTGAGTTTAAACATTTGAAGAGTACAAAATTCTTAAGTTAAGAATATGAATAAGATTTGATTAGAATTATTTATTGTTCAAAGTCTAGAGAAGATTACGATAGTTAAAAATTGTGATATAAATTATGATGTGGGATGTCATATAGATATGAGTTAGATTTAGATGTTGATTATTTAAAAATCGAGAAGAGATTACGACAGGTTGAATTTTATTTAAACAGTGGTTATTTTAATTTTGTAGTGATTGCGATGGATTTGAATATATTTGTTATTTAAATTTTTGGAAGAGATTGCGATTGACTTATCTTACATACGAATGTGAAGGATTTAGAAAATTATGACTTATTTTTATTTTGAGGACGAAATTCTTTTAAGTTGGGTAGATTGTAAACCCCCTCACCCAAAATAGGTATTTTGTGTGTATTTTATATTATTATATTTATTATAGATGTTGATTTTTTTAGAGTATTCTCTTAGTTAATTAGAAAATAAAATTTTTGATATATTTACTTATATAAATATTTATTTAGAATCATTTTTAGGCTATTTTAGATTTTTGGAGATTTTTCTAGAATTTTTAAGTAATTAAAATCTAGGAAACGTAAATTTCTAGGACTTCCATGATTTACGATGAGACCATACTTGCATATTATTCCTACCAAATATTTATTTTAGTTTAAAATATTTAATTATATTTTTTAGTAAATTATTTAGAATTTTAAGAAATTTATTTAGATTTTTGAAATTATTTAGGATTTATTTGGATATATATAGTCTTAATATTAGATAGATGCTAATATAGTGTTAATAGATATTAATAAGATTATATATAAATTATTTGTATTATCTTTAATTCTATTCAATATTATAAATTATTGAGATAAATTTAAACTATATTTAAAATTAATTTAAATCCTGAGCCTACTAGGAAAATAACTTCATGCATATCCTATCCTTATTTAAACTGATCCTAATCATATCCAAATTAGCCAATCCTAGTCATATTCAATTAAGTATTCTTCACCATTATAAATACCTATTAGACTTATGGAATAAACTCATCTTTCATATTTTTCTTCCCCAAACTCCTCTCTTTTTCGTCCAAAAATAGTCAAAATTTGTCATAAATTCAGCCTCATTTTCTAGTAGTTATGACGACTTAAAAAGACGATATCTCCTACCTCCGGACCCCAAACGCGTTCCAATTTTTTTTGTTAGAACCATATCAAGGTTAATTTTCTGAATATATAAATTAGTTTAATAATTTATGAACATATTTATCCAAAAAATTCTAAAAGTGTCATTTGTCCGAAATCTAACACAATTTTATGTTTTCGAGATTTTGGGAGATCCCGAACTCGGAATTATGAGCCGTTTGAAGTTTCAAAAATTTGACATGATGAACTTATATAAAATTATTTTTTCAAAATTTAACATGCAAGTTTAGTCTATTGTAAAATTTGTGCAACGTAGACGTAAATAGGAAACCTCCGAAAACTGTCATCTGTGCGCCCTTGTGGCCATAACTCTTTACCGACTTGTGATTTTATGAAATCATCGATTTTGATGTTCATGTAGCATTAAAATCTATAGTATTACACACAAAAATCCAAGATTTGAGTCAGTTGACTTTTTGGTCAACGGATTATCTCGATTTGCGTGCCACGGATCACAAATCCGTAAAATTAACTTTTTTGGACCAAAATTAGGGTTTAACAATAAAATCAGATTATAATAAGATTAAAATACTATTTTAGGTTATTTATTTAGAATTAAAATTTATTAAAATGGAGAAACATATTCATCCACTTTTGTAACCTAACTTGTTTAATTTATGTGACGGGTAGATCGGACGACGCCTTGAGTTGCGACTTCATCATTTTTCAGAGCAGACAAGTAGCTACTGATAGAATTTATATGCTGGAAGAATTGGCAGTTATTAGATGTATCATCGTGTCATGGATATGATATACTTAGAGCATGGGGTAGGGATGACAACGAGTAAGGCGTTTGGGCTCCTTTGTACTTTTCTTGTGTAACCCGTAAGCTCCGCCGGAGATGAGCAGTCATGATGACCCCTATAAATTACCTGGCGGCCTTTGGCGTTCAAAAGACAACATGCTTTGTAGGCCCCTGATTCTCCGAGAGAATAATGCCAATCCCATTTTAGCCAGATAGCCCATGTGTTGGAAAGTTATTCTCAAAGTGCATTCACATAGTTTATTTTTTAGGCGACCCTTGGATGTTTATTTTTTAGTACCTTATTGGCATGCTTCTATGTATCTTGTTACGTCCCTCTGAGGATCTGGTCCCTTTTCAGGTGTAGACGATCATGGCTATTTGCAGGAGCACGGATCAGGACTTGCTACTTCATTATCTTTCGAGGAGGTCTTCTCTTCGAGTCTCCTTGTTCATTAGATGATGTACTTATTTTATTTCTCTTATATTCTAGTTGGTAGTAGATTTGTCTCCATCCAACTATTAGTTCTTCTCGACTAATTCATATTTGGTTTATTGACATATATGATTATTTATTTTTTTATGATTTCTGTGGATGTGATTTAGTTATGCCCTGTGACTTATAATATTTATATACCACTTGTGAATTATTGTTCATAATACAGCGTACGTATGTGCTATAGTTTTCATATATTGGAGTCTCCATAAATATACGACTGTCATGCTTACGTATTCCTAGTCCTACGTATTTTGGGACTGGGGCATGACAAATTCTATTGCCGTTATGTTTATCATTTATCGTTACTTATTTCTGCTGTTATGGTCTAGTTTTATAGACTCAGATTTTTTTCTCGAGTCTATTCGATCTTGTGTGTTACTAGACAGTCGACTTTAGCATATATAGCTCATTCTTGTATTTTGTTTCATTATGGATTGAGATATAGTTATATTTACTGTATAATCTAGATAGTGACCATGATATTACAGCTTATATGTATTCGAGTCAGACCAGAGTCTGGTTGAATGTGTAGCTGGCATGCTACGTATTCCTAGTCCTACATATTTTGGGACTGGGGCGTGACAACTGACAAGACGAGGACGAAGATTTGGGCCGACGATACAAAGTTAGTCAATTAATTGGTTTAGCATCATATATATCGTGTATTTCTTTATTCATCATATATTCACTTTTTTGATAAAAATAATTATCTCTGTATAGATATCGCCCCACGTCGGTACAGAGATACCTGTGCCACTTTCTGAGGTACTACTAGGGTGACCCTTGGATCAACTACTCTGATTCTCCGGATAAGAGGAAGGCATTCTGGTTTGCACACTTCAAAGTAAAAGTATATTATATCAATCATCTAATTTATGCATATTATATAACTTACTTAATTATTTCTTGCAGCAAACATATTTCTATCCGCCGCACTGGGCCGAGTTGATGGAGCAGATGTTTACTGCCATTGCCGCCAAGCTGATCCGTAATGCTCTGGATGACCAGAAGTCTCGTGATCGCGAAGAAAATCCGATACAAGGTTGGATCACGCCTGAGCAGTGGACTACGATGAGGGCTAGATTCGATGATCCGAGGTACAAGGAAAGGTCTAAGAAGGCCAAGGCGGCTAGAAAGAAGGCAACAAAGTGGTGTGGTGGCTCGATTCCGATGACGGAATATTTTTATCGTTTGGTATATTTTTTATTTCAGATATATTATTTTAATGCAAGTACGATAAATTGGTAGTAGGATAAAATATTTAATTTTAGTACTAAATAATATATTTTTAACAAGTACAGAGGGGTGAGGATGCCAACATGGTGATCGTCTTCCTGACCACCCATCGAAAGGGCGAGAATCTCATTGATGAGAGGGCATCGCAGACCTATGTAAGTATTACTTTACTTTGTGTTAATTTTAATATAACTTAAAAAATATGTAAATAAATATCCATGTAGTTAGTAATAAGTACCTTAGACACATTATATCAATTATCGAGTATCCAAACTTTTCTATGCCGAGTGTAAGCACCCTGATTTTTAGAATAATTTTTTTAAAATTTATTAATATTGGTATTCTGAAATTATTGTGATTAAGGGAGAATTTTTTATTTATTTTTAGCTAAATTATAATATATAATATTCATGAAATTATAATTATGTGTATTTAATTAATTATTAATATTGTGCAGAAAATATATTTTTGGGTGTACAACTATTAATAGTGTATTGTATAATTTTTCTAGAATTTATTGAGGTCCAAAACTATTTTTAAATGGTCGTATATATATATATATATATATATATATATATATATTAATAATAAATAAAACTTAAAATCTAAACCCAAACCCATTAACCCTACCTAAACCAAAACCAAAACCAAAACCTAAACTATAAAACCAACCCAACCTGCGTACACAGGAACCCCCCTCTCTCCTATATATATAAGTATACAAACCTAAAACCCTAACCCTAATCCCACCACTACGTATACCAGACCCACGCCTATACCACCCCGACCACCGCCGCGAACCACCACCGTCGGCCGACCGTCGCTGATCCCCGCCGCGCCGCCCGCAGCGCCGACCATGCGCGCAGCAACACACAGCCGTGCGGCCCCACTTCGCGTGGAGGTTTTGCCCTCCTCGCTCGTCCGATTCGTGTCTCGTCTTCACTGGTATGTTCACAACCTAACCCTCTAGGATTCTCTTCCAGCGGAACGAATTTAGGCAGCCGATTTTGATCAGAAAATCGACCCGAAGTTGGCCAAAAAACTGTTCAGAGACAGTTCAGAAATTCAGTCCAAGTACCCATGTTCATGTCCAATTTTCTACCAACTTGTTACTTATTTCTAAAATATAATTAAAAGAACTTATTTACACTATAACCAAGATTTTTACTGTTCTTTTAGTTTTTATTAGTTTGCTTTAATGGTTAAATTATTCTGGTTCCAAAACGACCAAAAACTTGCTTTTAAATTACCCAAAATCACTGATATGGGGTGCGTCCCACCAAACGAAGTGACTTTATCGTGTACAAGTTGTATTGAAAGGCGCGTAACATAAAAATGGACGTATGGGCTTTCGCGGAACTTGATTTGGATATGCGTGCACACCGGAATCAACGCGTATCCGTTAAAAAGTACCGTATCGGCATATTCTGACACTCGCCATAACTTCGTATGTACTCATCGATTTGTAATAAAACTTGTACCATTGGATTAGCAGCATTACGCTGGTCCAGTGACCCAAGTTTGGTTCGGTTCTAAGAACGTTGACGAAACGTCATTTTGTGGGCTCCACGGTTCTACATGACGGACGATTTCATAATCGGCTCACCGAAATCCAATTTTGGGTATTCCATTGAGTTTGTGCCATTATTCTGGATTCGTAGACACTAAGTTTGACGAATTTGGAGAACTTTATCTCATACACATTTTTTGGTGCGAAGTGGACACATATGGACCCCGCTTTGACTCAAAACTGTCAATTTTGCCCCTGTGTCCAAATTGGACTTATGGGTAGTCAATCCTAGCTATTTCTAGTATTCTGAGAATAATGATGATGTTTGTTTCAGCATCTGGAGGTTTACATGCAGATTCCACTTTTCTAGGAGCAGTTGACGAAGTTCAGAACCCAGGTAAGTGTACCTTGCCATGATGTATCACATTTTCTTGCCTTTATTATCTTATTTAGTTATTATAGTTATTTGATATATATTATGTGTGTGTTTATCCTAGGTCCGTGAGACGTTGCTTAGCGTCCGAACAAGATTTGGGTGTCGACGCCATACGCGGAGTCGCGTAACGTCACTTAGAGAGTTGATTCCACGATCCTATTTTTACGTGCTTGCTTTACCAAGTATGCCATACCGTAGGACACTTGATACTATTCCATGTAACATAATCTTTCTTGAGTTATTCATGGGGATTTTGTATAGGCTTACAGGATTCGAGACATGAGACTTGCATATTATATGCATACTATTATGACTCGTTGCACTAGCTAGAGGTCATGATCTTGCGTGTTATGGATATGAGACATCATGGACATAAGACATAAGATTACATTGGGTGGGGAGAGTCTTCATCATGCTCTGGTCATATTTTACTTATTACTATTTATGTGTATTAGGCTTTAGGTTCCCTATGCGGAATCAAAGGTATTATATTTATATATACAGCTTCATCCTAGTTCCCCCACACGGAGCCTTGAGTGTACTATTAGATTACGGAAGTGTCTATTGAGATCTTTCGTGAGTACCATCCCGGGGTACGATACCATACTCTCATTTGTATGTCACATTGTTGGTTACAATAGTTTACCCTTGAGTATGTGGCATTATACTGTTTATTTTAGCATGTTTTTTCTTGTACCTTGTTACGTCCCTCTGAGGACCTGGTCTCCTGCCAGTTTTTGCAGCATAGACGGTTATGGAGCCTTTGGAGTTGCTGATGGAGTTGCTTGTCTTGCAGGCATTGGTACCGGGTACTTATATCATTTCTACCGGAGTTATGGTTATTTATTTATATTGTTTATTCATCTGCTGATGTAGCCTAGTTTTATAGACTCATATTTCTTTCTCGAGTCTATTCAAGTTTGTGTGTTACTGGGCGGCCGACTTTAGCACATGTAGCTCATTCTTGTGTATTCTGATTCATTGTGGATTGAGGCATAAATATTTATATTTACTTGATTATTTAGATAGTGACCATTTTAATACAGCTTATATGTATTCGAGTCAGATCGGAGTCTGGTCGAATGCGTAGCTGGCACGTTACGTATTCCTAGTCCTACGTATTTTGGGACTGTGGCATGACATATTTTTGTGGTGGCCCATGCAGGTCCTAATTAAATTATTTTAGTTACTTTTTGGTACCGAGTGAGCTTGTAATCAAGATTAGCAGTATTAGTATCCCAATCCACAACTGATTTGAAAATTCCTTAGCATTTGATTATCGCCCTTGGACTTCATCATTGTACTCATTTATTCCCCTCGACATCCTTATTATTGTTTATCATCTCTTCCTATTTCAGAGAGATGGATGTTCGCGGTGTTTCCTCCAGAAGTAGATCCTTGTCAAGGCGGAAAAAGACATGATGGACATAAAGTTTTGAGAAGATGGTTACCCTTAGTAGGGTAGATAGATAGGTTATTCCTATATGCCAGAGCCAGTGTAGATTGTTAACATGAGAATTAAATATAGCATTAGAGGCCTAGAACTAATAAAACCTTGCCCTTGCTTAAGGTACCAGTAATTTGGAAGTATTAGAATTTAGAAAGATGGTTTGATTCTAATACACTGAATACTTTATGGAATACATAGCTAGATGCTGGGATTAGTTATGGCCCATGATGGTGATACAATGAATGGTATTAAGACCTTAAGAAATTGGAACCTTACGTAGCAGGCCATAGTGGTTAAAGAGAGAGAGAGAGAGAGAGAGAGAGAGAGAAAGAGAGAGAGAGATATTAATTAATAATAAATAAAACCTAAAATATAAACCCAAACCCATTAACCTATTAATCCTACCCAAACCCAAAACCAAAACCTAAACTATAAAACCAACCCAACTCGCGTACACAGGAACCCCCCCTCTCTCATATATATATAAGTATACAAACCTAAAACCCTAACCCTAATCCCACCTCCACCTACACCAGACCCACGCCTACACCACCCCGACCACCGCCATGAACCACCACCGCCCGTTGACCGCCGCCGACCCCCGCCACGTCGCCGCGTCGCCCGCAGCGCCGACCGCGCGAAGCATTGCACAACCGTGCAACCCCCCTTCGCATGGAGGTTTGGCCCTCCTTCCTCGCCCGATTCGCGTTCCGTCTTTGCTGGTATGTTCACAACCTAACCCTCTAGGTTTCTCTTCAAGTGGAATAAATTTAGGCACCCGGGTTTGATCAGAAAATCGACCGAAAGTTGGTCGAAAAACTGTTCTGAGACAGTTCAGAAATTCAGTCCAAGTACCCCTGTTCATGTCCAATTTTCTACCAAATTGTTAATTATTTCCAAAATATAATAGAAATGACTTCTTCATAATATAACCAAGATTTTTTTTGTTCTTTTAGTTTTTATTAGTTTGCTTTAATGGTTAAATTATTCTGGTTCTAAAACGACCAAAAACTTGCTTTTAAAATACCCAAAATCTCCGATACGGGATACATCCTGCCAAACGAGGTGACTTCATCGTGTGCAAGTTGCATCAAAAGGTGCGTCACATAAATACGGACATGTGGGCTTCCGTGGAACACGATTTGGATGTGCATGCACACCGGAATCAACGCGTATCCGTCGAAAAGTACCATATCGGCCTGTTCTGACACTCGCCACAACTTTGTGTGTACCCATCAATTCGTAACAAAACTTATGCCATTAGATTCGCAGGGTTACGCTGGTCCTGTGACCCTAGTTTGGTTCGATTCTGAGAACGTTGACGAAACATCGTTTCGTAGGCCCTACGGTTCCACATGACGGGCAATTTCATGATCGGCTCACCGGAATCCAATTTCGGACATTTTGTTGAGTTTGTGCCATCATTCTGGAATCGTAGACACTAACTTTGACGAATTTGGAGAACTTTATCTCATACACATTTTTTGGTGCGAAGTGGGCGGTACATATGGACCCCGCTTTGACCCAAAACTGTCAATTTTATTCCTGTGTCCAAATTAGACTTTTGGGTAGTCAATCCTAGCTATTTCTAGTATTCTAAGAACAATGGTGATGTTTGTTTCCGTATCCAGAGATTTATGTACAGATTCCACTTTCACAGGAGCAGTTGAGGAAGTTCAGAACACAGGCAAGTGTACCTTGCCATGATGTATCATAGTTTCTTGCCTTTATTATCTTATTTAGTTATTATAGTTATTTGATATGTGTGATGTGTGTGTTTACCCTAGGATCGTGAGACGTTGCTTAGCGTCCGAACAAGATTCGGGTGTCTACGCCATACGCGGAGTCGCGTAACGTCACTTAGAGAGTTGATTCCACGATCATATTTTTACGTGCTTGCTTTACCAAGTACGCCATACCGTAGGACACTTAACACTATTCCATGTAACATAATTTTTCTTGAGTTATTCATGGGGATTCTGTATAGGCTTACAGGATTCGAGACATGAGACTTGCATATTATATGGATATTATTATGACTCGTTGCACTAGCTAGAGGTCATAATCTTGTGTGTTATAGACATGAGACATCGTGGACATGAGACATGAGGTTACATTGGGTGGGGAGAGTCTTCATCATTCTTTTGTCATATTTTACTTATTACTATTTATGTGTATTAGGCTTTAGGTTTTCTATACGGAATCTAAGGTATTATATTTATATATACAGCTTCATCCTAGTTCCCCCATATGGAGCCTTGAGTGTACTATTAGATTACGGAAGTGTTTATTGAGATCTTTCATGAGTACCAGCATGGGGTATGATACCATACTCTTATTTGTATGTTACATAGTTGGTTACAATAGTTTACCCTTGAGTATGTGGCATTATACTGTTTACTTTTGGCATGCTGTTTCTTGTACCTTGTTACATCCCTCTGAGGACCTGGTCCCCTGCCAGTTTTTGCAGCATAGATGGTTATGGAGCCTTTGGAGTTATTGATGGAGTTGCTTGTCTTGCGGGCATTGGTACCAGGTACTTATATCATTTCTACCGGAGTTATAGTTATTTATTTATATTGTTTATTCCTGCTGATATAGCCTAGTTTTATAGACTCATATTTCTTTCTCGAGTCTATTCGAGTTTGTGTGTTACTGGGCGGCCAACTTTAGCATATGTAGCTCATTCTTGTGTATTCGGATTCATTATGGATTGAGGCATAGATATTTATATTTACTTGATTATTTAGATAGTGACTATTTTAATGCAGCTTATATGTATTCGAGTCGGACCAGAGTTTGGTCGAACGCGTAGCTGGCATGTTACGTATTCCTAGTCCTACACCGAGTATCTTAGGCTGCATGAGCGGGCGACTGCTACTGTACATACAGCGGGAGAGGCTGGTACTTCCTCGCAGCCCTACCCAGCTTCGTCGACGGATGAGCTGTGGGTGGCCGCCGCTGGTGGTCTCCAGAGGGGTTCATACTACGGTACGGGGTCCTATGGCACCTTTGTTGCGATACAGTCCTCTAGGGCCTCCACTACAAGTGTGTATTCCCCATAGCCCTCGCAGGCGTCAGCCCGAGTCCAAGAGATCATTGACCGTCAGATTGGGTCTCTCCGTGATGAGTTGCTGCGAATGATGGAGGAGAAGCCCATGTCCCAGCCGTTGGCGGACGATACAACGCTCATCGCACGATTTGATACGCTCGAACGTACAATCATGGAGCTCAGGGATATGACAGCTGATCTTAGAGCGTCGACAGAGGGCAGCATGATAGAGCTGCAGATATCACAATTGTCCATGGGCGAGAGGCTGACGATGATACAGGATTTAATGGTTCATAGCAGTACGAGACTGTTATCTACCATGGATTAATACAACCATCGACTAGCAGCATTGGAGGGTTGCTCCGAGTCTATTTATATAAATTATGAATTCATAAACTGTAGGAAGATTTGTTTGGAAACCATTTTATATTCTATTTTTTATTTTTTTACTGAAAATTTAACGACGTTTAGCGACATTTACCGACGTTTATATACATCACTAAATTTGTTGCTAAATTCGTCGCTGAATACGTCGCCATTTATGTCGCTAAATCAGTCGCTAAATACGTCGTTGAATGTCGCTAAATTGCTGACATTGCAGTATTTGTCAGGTCAATAAAACGTCACTAAATATGTTGCAAAACGTCGCTAGATTGAAAAAATTAGCGAAGTTTAGCGATACATAACACGTCGCTAATTTAGCTACGTTGCGTCGCTAAACGTTGCTAATATGAAAAATATTAGCAACGCAAATACGTTGCTAGAAAACGTCATTATAGCGACGTTTTACGAAATTTTTTCTTTCAGCGACTAGCTTAAACGCGAGTTCAATGAAACATCGCTAATTATGTCGCTAAATTTTTTTTGCGACATTTTTATGCCATTTAGCGACGTTTTTATGCTATTTAGCGACGTTTTCAGACGTCGCTAATTTGACTTATTCTGGTAGTGCTCCTCCTCATCGTCCTCCTCCTACTATTTTTCCTCCTCGATGACAACCCTCCTTTGGTGGAATAGCGTGATCCCCATGCGTAACGAGTCCCAGGAACTGCGAGTTCCAGGCTCTTTGAGCACCAACCACTACATGACTCTTCCGACGAACCCCCCCTGTCATCCCCTGTGGCTCAAGGGCGATGTCGACCTCTATGACCTAGGTTCGATTTTTCTTTCCTTTCTTCTTATTCTAGGGTATCTTTATGAGTGAACTTAGGGTTTGATTTTTGTGAGTGAACTTATGGGTTTTTTATGAGTATTATTGAGGGGTTTTTTGCTTTGTTTTGTGAGAATATTTAGGAGTATATCGACGAGATCGACCACAGGAGAAGGACATCAACGTCGAAGAATCGAAAGTGGCCAAGTTCAAGGAGTACATGATCAATGACCATGTCAAGGACCGGCAGCTCGACCCATGCCGTGTCAAAGATGAAGGGGAAGAAACCCTACCGATAGCCCAAGAAGAGGGTGAGGATCATCCAGAAGAAGCTCGATGTGAATTTGTAGCAAAATCGTTGGAAAGGTTTAATTTTTTAGTAATTTTATTTTTTTTTAGGTTAATTTATTGTTCCAATGTCATTTGGGGGCACGGAGCAACCCACTGCATACGGTGAACTTGTTTCTATTAGAGGCTTGAATCCCGATGTCAACAAAAAATTGACTGATGCTATTGCTTCTATTCTGGAGAGCAAGTTGTTTGATCCAAAGTCATGCTTCTTTCTCAAGTTTTATGACACATTGCAGTTTTGCAAAATTACTTGTCCTAAGGATAGTATTTTTTGTTTTCTTCTTATGTCATTATCAATTTTCCTGGGTGTTAGATTGATAAAACTCAAGAATATGCAGGGTTTATATGTTTCTTACCAGAATTGATAATATAAGTAACTGTAAATGTGGAACGCTATCATATTTTAGAGTTGATCACCTTAACTGATAAGATATAAAAAATTTATAAGGCAGTTAAACTTATGGTATGAGCACCTTACTGGGAATCGCTATCATATTTGGTTTACAAATATGGAGTCATGGACATTGGGAATCCTGTCACGACCCGTGTCATGCCCCGATCTTCCGCAGGCTAATCGGTCGTCCCCGCTAGGCAAGAATCACCTAGCCAATGCTCCCACGGGACGATCGCTTGACCCATCTGGGCGTAATGTCGTACGAGCGTGAGCCGCGCTCGTACAAGGACGTGATTCATTGGCTGGCGGTAAGAGGTCTAAGCCACAGAGTCGCACAGATTGTCCGAGTGCGGCATAATCATAAACGCATAGGTAATTTGGTAACAAATTCACTGAGTCGACAATAGCGGAAGTATTTAATAACACCAGTAGAAGTAAAGCAAACTCTTTATTAATGTAAACAAGTGTTACAGGTGGCGCATGGCCGAGATTAGAAGTCGTTCAAGCCTCTCTCTTAGAAATAATAAAAGCGTGTCAAGTGGCTACATTTTATAGAATGATGCATAGACGATGTTCCAACATTATGCCTTGTATATGTGCTTCAGTTCCGGACATAGCGTTCCAAGGCTCCAAAGTGAACTCCACGCCTTAGCACGCACGAAGGAGGCATCCGCACTGAACGAGGTTCTCCCGCACCCTGCAAACAATCTGGTGGATTATCAGTACACAAATGCACTGGTGGGGAGGCTACTCGCCCGCTCAACAAATCCAAACACATAATATAGGTTCCGTGAACCAACTATTATGTTGTCTTTCTAGTTGCCTTAGGATCAGTTTCATGGCAAAGATTGAATAGCCTAATTCGTGTGGCAGTGCACCGTGCGATATAAGAGAAAACACGGCGAGACTTACCAACTTTCCATTTGTCCTTCCCTGTCCAAGGCAAACATTGTTAATTCAAGCGATAGCATGTATAAGCATTCAGGGGCAATGGAATATGCAAACACTGCATCGTGAATGAGACTATGTTTCAGACGCACGAGTTACTAGGATTTCTCAGGTGTGATGCAATGACTCGCATGCGGATAGTCGTTAAACGAGGATGACTTATCTATATGACATGTGTCACTGGCCTAGCCATAAAGGACCCAGTCCAAGATATACCTCGTTTCCGACTTGTCCGCGACATGCAATTATTGGTCTTTCCAATTTTACAAGATATACGAGAACACGAGTACACGAGATGCTTAAATCCTGATTCTTGCTCTGAACGAGAATTGCTCCACGAGCTGTATTTTCTGAGTTGCTTGATATGATTCTCGTTCAGTGAACAACTTGCCTTGATGCATTCCCCTGGTTCGGAGATTGCCTTGGTGACCTAACGGTACCGGATACTTGCAGGTTCATTCTAGCATGGACAACTATTAGATAGTATTCCGAGGAGAACTAGATGAATGCATGACATGCACAGTGTTACACAATTTGAGGCATAGTTTATACGACAAGCATCGAACGAGGCAATATACAAGCATGCAAGTATGCATTTGTATAAATATAATCATTCAGATTAGCTTGGGCCCAAAGGTAAGCCGAGGAGTGAAACCGTAAGGGACTTTCTGAGTTATATGATATAGGGTAGCATGCGAGGGTCTGAATATAACCAATGTTTCAATTCCATGTTCTAACACAAGCAATACAAGTTGGGATTATTCCCTTAGCTAGGTGTGTTGTATTCTTATTAGCATGCATGGGGTGATTCATCTAGCGAATAGCATGTATCATTCCATATTTTAAGTGTGATGGCTAAGCAAAGACAAGTTCACCGTAGCCACCCACCTTAGCGATGATTTGCCTCGGTTGAGCGATACGTCGAGCGAGCCTCTGAAAGCCTAAGCCGAACTCCTGTAGGGCCAAGTCTGGATATCCTTTGCCTCAAACGAGTATTCTCCCCTGAGCAAGGCGGTTGGGATATTGCACTTTTTGCCGTTTGAATCGGTAGTCCGCTTGAGCAAAATGGGGTGTTACATCATCCACCACTCAGAAAAATTCTTGTCCTCGAGACTTCCTGAGGGCAGGCAGTACTAACGCATTATGGAATCTATCCCAAGTGTAGCAATCAGTACTACTAAATCCAATTGAACAAAATCTCCTACTCGATTTTTAGGTCCCATCGTGTGTATGCTAAGTCAGCCTCATTTGTGCCTTTGTGCGGGACATATTGCTTAACGCGGAGTACGCTTCAATCAATCTTGATTAATGATCTAAGGCTGAGGCAAACCTATACAAGTTATTATGCTTGTTCATTTGGATATTATTCACTTGCACTAGCAATTGAGATCAGCGTATTGTGAGTCTGGATTGTGCACATAGTCGAAGTGCACCTCAAGCATGGACACGCCAACCAACTTAGCAATAGTGAAGTCTTAGCACTCGAGTTTCACATTTTCTTGAGTCTTGGATCATGCACACGTTCAAGGCGTCCCTCAAACATATGCATTCAACCAAACTTAGAGATAGTAAAATCGGACAAGCTACTTGCGAAAAATCTCAAGGGTTTGCACAGGTCGACAAAAAGGCCTTAGCATCATAATTTTATACAAACAATAACATCATTCAAATGCACTTTTTGAAAGTATTTACACTCATTGTTGGAATATTCTGTTAGGGACATTGAGAGAGAGAGAGAGTATGCACATAACCCACGAACGAGCTTTCGAAACTGTGAAAATCGAAACAAAGTCCAAAGGCGTATAAGCCAAGCTCTGATACCAATCTGTCACGCCCTGATCTCCCGCAGGCCAATCGGCCATCTCCGCTAGGCAAGAATCACCTAGCCAGCGCTCCCGCAGGACGATCGCTTGACCCATCTAGGCGTGATGCCGGACGAGCGTGAGCCACGCTCGTGCAAGGCCGTGGTTCTTTGGACGGCGGTAAGGGGTCTAAACCACAGAGTCGCACAGATTGTCCGAGTCCAGCGGAATCATAAACGCATAGGCGATTTGGTAACAAGTTCACTGAGTCAATAATAGCGGAAGCATTTAATAACACCAGTAGAAGTAAAGCAAACTCTTTATTGATATAAACAAGTGCTACAGGCGGCGCATGACCGAGATTACAAGTCGTTCAAGCCTCTCTCTCAGAAATAATAAAAGCGTGCCAAGTGGTTACATTTTATGGAATAATACATAGACGATGTTCCAACATTATGCCTTGTATATGTGCTTCAGTTTCGGATATAGCGTTCCAAGGCTCCATAGTGAACTCCACGTCTTAGCATGCACGAAGGAGGCATCCGCATCGAACGAGGTTCTCCCGCACCCTACAAACAATTTGGTGGATTATCAGTACACAAATGCACTGGTGGGGAGGATACTCGCCCGCTCAACAAATCCAAACACGTAATATAGGTTCCGTGCACCAACTATTATGTTGTCTTTCTAGTTGCCTTAGGATCAATTTTATGGCAAAGATTGAATAGCCTAATTCGTGTGGCAGTGCGCTGTGCGATATAAGAGGAAACACGGCGAGACTTACCAACTTACCATTTGTCCTTCCCTGTCCAAGGCAAACATTGTTAATTCAAGCGATAGCATGTATAAGCATTCAGGGGCAATGGCATATACAAACACTGTATCATGAATGAGACTATGTTTCAGATGCACGAGTTACTAGGATTTCTCAGGTGTGATGCAATGACTCGCATGAGGATAGTCGTTAAGCGAGGATGACTTATCTATATGACATGTGTCGCTGGCATAGCCATAAAGGACCCAGTCCAAGACGAGAATGGAATGTAACGAAAGCACAAGAGGCGCTACAAACCATCTCGCCCGCACACGATGGACCACACACGAAGTTCCATCCGGATCGGATCGGCCCAGTGCCCCGGTGACCGTCCGTAGAACTATACCTCATTTCTGAGTTGTCCGCGACATACAATTATTGGTCTTTCCAATTTTACAAGATACACAAGAACACAAGTACACGAGATGTTTAAATCCTGATTCTTGCTCTGAACGAGAATTGCTCCACGAGCTGTATTTCCTGAATTGATTGATACGATTCTCGTTCAGTGAACAACTTGCCTTGATGCATTCCCCTGGTTCGGAGATTGCCTTGGTGACATAACGGTCCCGGATACTTGCAGGTTCATTCTTGCACGGAACGACTATTAGATAGTCTTCCGAGGAGAACTAGATGAATGCATGACATGCACAGTGTTACACAATTTGAGGCATAGTTTATGCGACAAGCATCGAACGAGGCAATATATAAGCAGGCAAGCATGCATTTGTATAAACATAATCATTCACATTAGCTCGGGCCCGAAGGTAAGCCGATGAGTGAAACCGTAAGGGACTTTTCGAGCTATATGATCTAGGGTAGCATGCGAGGGTCTGAATTTAAGCAATATTTCAATTCCATGTTCTAACACAAGCAATACAAGTTAGAATTATTCCCTTAGATATTTGCGTTGTATTCTTATTAGCATGCAGGGGGTGATTTACCTAGCGACTAGCATGTATCATTCCATATTTTAAGTGTGCTGGCTATGCAAAGACAAGTTTACCGTAGCCACCCACCTTAGCGATGATTCGCCTCGGTTGAGCGATACATCGAGCGAGCCTCTGAAAGCCTAAGCCGAACTCCTGTAGGGCCAAGTCTAGATATCCTTTGCCTCAAACGAGTATTCTCGCCTGAACAAGGCTGGTTGGGACATTGCACTTTTTGCCGTTTGAATCGACAGTCCGCTTGAACGGAACGGGGTGTTACAACCCACACCCGGAATAAGGGTACGAGCTAGTGAGCAACGCCCAGCCTACGCCGCAGCACCGACGATAGAACGATGTCTGGGTCAAACATACAATCTAACATCTCACAACATATGTATAAGGTACCTGTCAATGTCGTCTCAACTCTAAACGGAGGAACAATATGGTATATGATAATGGTAAACTATACTCAATCATATAGCAAACTAAGGAAGATAAAGCACGAGATGGAATAATGAAGAAAAAGAGTCACAATACATCCACAAGTCAAAAATAATATATATACATGCTATTAACCTTAATAAAGTATAATACAAGTCTAAACAGTAACTCTAAGCCTTCTCAGCCTCTGGTAATGGGTTCTCCTGCTCTAAAGGAGTATCCTCTAATGGTACGCCGTCCTGCGGCCCATAGTAGGTGGGACACTAGTTCATAAGTCAATCATCTGAAAAATATATCCAGTCAAGATTGAAGTGAAGTACATACCTCTAAAAGCAGTTCTAAATACATAATCAAGCATATATAACAGATAATAGAAAAGAATACAGGATAACTAATCATAAGAAATATAATAAACTAGAGTGAACATGTATATACTGGAATTAAGAATAGGCAATAAAATAACTGCAAATAAAAGAAAATAGATAAAACTAGCTAATGTGCCATGAAATACAAGTTTATTATGTGATCAGTTTAGGTTTAACACGAATAAAATATGGTAACTCGATTACATGTGTGATATGTAATCGACATGTACACGAATACACTGGCTTGATCACATAACCAACTCCTACTCCCCCATCCCCAACCAATACTCATGGATCCAATCACGATATATTACGAACACGAATATGGGCACACTGAACACGAGCAGTATGTGAACAAGAAGTACATGATGATCAATACCCAATACACACGATAAAATACATGTGAAGGAGTACCCGTTGAATATGGTAAGGGATAACATCTCATGACAGGATCCATATAGTACCAATCCGTATAACCACTGTGTCAAAATTAAGTATACATTTCTAGAACATGCGATATATACACTATCATAAAATAAAAACTAACAGAGAGATGTACTCGCCTCTGGTCCTGAGCAAATAGTATGACTCAGTGTCCGAGCTGGTATCACACAGACCTATATATGAAATATTATGTCACTTGGGTGTAGAGAAGTGATAAATATGCTAAACTGTGTTAAAATATGATTTTTAGGTCATAACTAGGTCATTCTAGTCAAACTGGGTCTTAACTAGGTGTTACCTTGGTTTTTGGTCCATACCTAGTTTCTGGTTGATATCTAAATGGTACAAGTCATATTAGATAAAGCTAGGTATTAAGATACTATATACTATCAATATCAATCTATACCTTATACTATCTAATAATACTAGGGTATAACATTTATTGGTTGATACTATGAGTTATATCTGTTTCAGAAATAACTTAGTATCTATACATATATTACCCATAACAGTTACCTTATCATACCTTAACATCACTTACCTACTCTCAATCTTCACTCATACCCTCCTCCTACTTTTACACTAAAATACAGTTATACATTTCAGATCAATCCTTCAAAGTCTGGCCACAATTCATCCATTCATCACACCTGCAATTAGAGTAACTGACTAACCAACCCTGTGCTCCTTTCTACTATGCTCTACTCCATTGCCTACCACATACCCAGACAAACAAATACCAATCCTTACTTCTCTCCCTGATACATGGAGTATCAAACATCACATTAAGTATTCCATATACTCAATGTTGCTGCTCTTTGTGCTAATCCACACAACAGGGCAGCTGCTGCTGCTGCTGTTGCATGAACAAACTTGAGCAACACTGATACAGCTGATGTTGTTGTTGTGCTCAGGTATGGGTACACTTCCCCCCTCATTCCTACCAAACTCGAGTACCTTAATTATATATTGATACTCATTATCAGTACAATTTAACTGGTACTCCAACCATCAACATCACACAATATTAAGTCCCCTAGAACACACTGCCTAGGTTAAGTTACTGCAACAACAGAGATCAAGTGCCAACCCCTGATACCTGTCTACTCTTACCCCAAACACACCCACACTCAAGTGTATGCTAGTCCAGATACTTACTGCACAATGCATTAGCTCGTGCACAACTTCACCACACACCTACTGTCAACACAAAACACATACTAACAACTTAACCAACAACTCACACACTCACGTCTAGTGCTCCACTGATGCTATGAACTAACAGACATACCACTTCAAACACCAATATACACCTATACACTCACTAAACACTTCACTGCCAACCCTCACCACTACAAACATATATGCCCCTCTGTAATCTGGCATAATCTCTTCCTAGACACTATCTTCACACATGCTAATACATCAGTCTCTCCATCTATCCACTTGTACGAGCCTCACTAAGCATACACCTGCAACAACTTGGACTGCTGCACATCTTTTGCCATTCCTTCATGCATATTGAACCAACAATTGGCAGCAGACATTGATGCATACTGCAGTAAATTGTAGTGCACACAATGCATGACTGCCCTCCCTTTCGAGCTCCAAATACCACATTAACAATTACTTTGCACTAACCAACTAATCCAAATACCAATACCTTAACTACACAGGTCTGCTCGAGCCACCCCCTTCCATACATACTGCCACATGCCCAGAAACTCTACACATCCATCCATCTATATAACACACAATAGAATACACATACATAATTCTAATACTCTCTCTATATACATAGGTATGTCTATATGAGTACCTAGTATGGCAATTAACCAAATACCCCAAGTGCAATGTTAAGATACTTATGATACTTTCTCTATAGAACACCAAAACCCAATATTCACCATAAATAACATTTATATATATAAAATACAACTTAAAACAATTAAAGCTACTCTCAACAATGAGTATTGAAGAGCAATTATGCAAAACCTCCAAAATTGGGTCCAGTGTCGCACTATATCACAAAATACCTTGATACGATCTATATGTATCCATTTGTGGACACGTACCTAATTCCATAACCCTGATATAAGTCTAATTAGATCTAATTGGTCTCATAACACAATATTGATGTGTCAAAATCGTAATTCTCCCAACATGCACACAAATTACCACATAGAACTCACAATACATAACCAAATAGTCTAGAACTTGTTCATATAGGTAGCCCTATGCCATGAGATCATTCATAATGGTCAAATGCATGATTAAGAAGCTACAATAAAGGATAAATTCAGGAATTACCAATTGGAAGATAGATTTTTAATGAAAATACAATTGGATATGTCTTGAACACGATCTCTAGCTCCAAAGCTCCTCCTCCTTTTGCTCCTTGCTTCTCCAAGCTCCAAATCTCCAAGAGTGATGAATTTAAGAGGGAAATAGATGTGAATTGAGTAGGAATTTAATGGAGGGAATGATAGAAAATTGGGGATCTAATTTCTAGATCTAAATGAATGCAAATGAGAGGAGAGAGAGAGAGAGAGAGAGAGAGGAGAGCCCCCTATAATAGTGGCCAGCCCCCTTTCCCCCTTCCCCAAGTCTCTAAATAATTATAATTAACCTAACTCTCCTTAATTAATTAGTGAGAAAGGTCTAATGAGCTTGGGTCCAAGTTAGGCTCACTAGTTGTCATGACAAGTCTAATTATTAGACTAGCCTCTAAAAAAAAATTAATATAAGTCACATTTAATCTATAACTCACTAATAACTAAATAATTAATACAATCATTCAATAATTTCTGTAACACACCAATATTAATATTTATTCCTAAAATTATTTATCCATGCCAAATTACCAAACTACCCCTAGTTGGAAAAGTGAGGGTGACATATCCTTTTTAGAGTTGATCACATTTACGATTGAATTATGGACCTATTTTAGTTAGCTCATTCTCTATGTTGTTTTCTCTCCCTAGTTTGCATGCTTGGAGTGGCTTCTTATACTATTTTTAACAATGTTCTGCCAACATGGATTACATCATTAAAATTTTGAAGTTGGTACAACTTGTTTAATGTGGGGATAGGAGGATTAATTGGCTACTCTCTCTGTTTCTGAATAGTTGCATGCCCATCCATTTGAATTATTCATTGTCACATTATTCAGTTCTTTGAGTTCTATATCTAACTCAAACTTCAACTGATTACTTGAATGAATGATGATTTCAATTGTCTTTTGATACTCTTGTTTGAGGAATGAGTCTTTAGACCAAAATTAAAAGGTTGCTTGTTCTGATAGGCTTGTATTCCCATCGACAGATCATACCCCCAAATGTTTAAAAGTACTTCAGCTCTTTCCTATTGACAAGTTTATTTGTTCTTAGAAGATAAACATGTAGGAGGAGATTGAGTGGATATATACAATTAATTTTTCCTCCTTTTCAGTTAATTCTACCTCAAATAGTCAGGAACAAGTAATTAACTAATCTATTCGAAGTTCTTGTTAATTTTGACATGCTTTACTATATTTTTTATGGAATACAAGTAGCCAGGAACCAGATTAAATTTTGTATTTGTTCTTCAGACGTGGAGAGATTTTGAACTATAATATTCTATGATACTATGATATTGATAGAGATAGGGCGATCAAAATGTGTGCATGAGTGTGTTGATACTGATGCTACAATAGAAAAGTTATATTCTACTCCTCTTATGTGTTGTGTATCTCTGGGTTGACACTGATGCTTGTAAGTTGCACCAAAGCCTACTAATTTTAGGCTCCTAAAACTTTCTTTGTTATTTGCGCCTATAGTTTGTTTTTCTTGTGCCCCTTTTAAACTAACAATGTACATGCATATTATATGGAGTGCATGATGAGGCAAAGGATAAAGCCTTTGAGTTAGAACTTAGTTGGGTCTGCGACGAATCGAACCACCAATATCAAAAGGTAACCTTTGTCAGTTTTGCTGTTGAGTTGGATAGATGTTCCTTAGTCAATTTATTCAATCGTCTTTTTTGCTCAGACTTTGTTGTTATGTTTTGGGATACCATAAATTTTAAGAATTTCATAACTTTTTTCTCTGTAAATGTTGTCTTTGCTTGAAATTCAATAATTGCTCATGTAGGCCTAAGTTTTAAGTTCATGCAACAAAACCTTTTTATAGGTCAAAGTGATTGTATATGTGACTAGAAAAACCATATTGTTTATGGAGGCTATAATTTTTGGGTAAACTATCTGAAGTGCATGTTAAGCTTCATTTATATTTTGTGGACGTGTTTAGATTGTTTCTACAAAACTATGTATTTGTTGGGGAATAAAGTTTGATGATGTTGTATACAAATTTATTAGGTTCTTCATTATGGTTGTGTTCTCCAAGGCTCAAGCCTTCTTTACTTTATTCATATTTGAGGTTTTCCTTCCTGCACAATCCTATTACTTCTATATTAGTTTGCAAATCTAGAGAATATGGCAATTCTCCTCGAGGAAGTCTTCAAAAAGAGATGCTACTTCCAAAATATATTCCATGTTGCCCTGAAGCCACATCATGTAGTCTTTTATTTGTTTATCAGAGTCGGAGGTGAAGAAATTATATTTTGCATTCTACAACTTGAATTCTCTCTTACAAGTCTAATATCTGGTTACTCTGAAGTTTATAAAAATATTAATACTTTCTTCCGAAGTTATATAAAAATATCAATATTGTTAGTCCCGAGGCTTAATCAAGGATGATAGAACCAGAAGTTGAAGTCGAGATCATGAGTTCACACAAGAGTCCCCTTCCTGATATCTCTCGATCCAACAAGAAGATTATATATAGGATCTGATTATAACTTGAAACAAGATAACAAAAGAATCATAGAAAACTATCTTCTCTTTCTTCCTTGCAATCGCAGTTGAAAACGGACAAACAGAGTTTACAACTTGCAAAAGAGAAGAGGAAGAAGAAGAATAAACTCTGCTTGCTGGGGTGATGAAGATTACCGTTGCTCTAAGCAAGATTCGCCCCACACGATCTGGTCCAAGGAACCAGCAAGTTCACGTAGAACTTCTGGAACGCTCGCTGTCACCTCCTTGCTTGGACTCACACGAACTTCCTGGACTACAATGGCGGCTGCTTCAACTCTCTTCGTCTCTATTTTGAAGTAAGTCCTCAAAGAGGCACGAATATAGTATTTATAGAGAGATGGTGAAAACCTTAGCCGTCCAACAGTTACGGAAAGATAAGAACAGATTAAGTATGAATCCCTATAAGATAGGCACGAATTAATTTCAAATTCCATAAAAAATAGATCTGAATAACAAACCATATCTTTCCATAACTGTTCAAATATATCTGCAACAGCAGCAGCGCATGTGGTCGCGCATGTGACCCGCCAAAGAGAGCGCATCAAATGCGCCCAAGCGCCTGCACCGATGCTGACGTGTTAAGTGCAAAGTATGCCAACAAAGTGCCACTTTGTGCCCTTGATCCCGAGCCGGAGTCCGAGTCACTAAGCCCCTTTGGGGCTTAGCTCCTATGGAGTAAATTCCAAAAGAATGACAAAAAGCATAAATGCTTTCATTAATGAGTTAATCCTTTTTCATCCTAATAAAATACCCCCACATGGCACCCATGTGCCTCACCACACCCCATGTGCACACCTCAACAAAAAAAGCATTATATTGAGATACCACTTGGTGGTATAGCCAATGTGGGACTATCTTTTATAGTCCAAAGGCAAAAATACCAACAAATACTTCCTTCTTAGCTATTCTCATAACTATATAAATTATCAAAAATTCAAAAGTTATGTTGTTTTGGTTATAAAACCATTTTTAACTACCATATATCTGTTGTTGTATAAAAAATTCTCTCGACTTTACTATTCAATTTTGTTCTTTTAACAAATTATTTTTATATGTAGATGGACGACTTTCCTAGTTGATAATCAAGGTTTGGTCCTTGTAGCTTATAAAGTACTCATGCTTCTCCCCTCATCTTTTAGAAACATGAATAAAGTTCGATCTTGTGAAGGTGGCAGCATACAAGGGGTGATAATACCGATTTTAGTTGCAAGTGATCCTTGTTTCAATATATCGCTTAGCTTACTGTTAAGTTTTCTCTTACAAGCATAGTCTAAAGGACCATAAAGCAACTCTAGGGGGTGAATAAAGTACAGAGGAATAATCTACCCAATTTAAGACTATCAGAATGAAGACAGTTGCTAACTAACAGTGTATATAAAGACAGTGAAGTAAAGCAGTAAAGTAGAGAGAGAAAGAAAAATGCAAACACTAAGATGTATACTAGTTTTCCTCTGAGAGGACTAGTCCAATCCCGAGAACTCAAGCTCGGAGTTTTATCCACTATAATCACCAATAGTGAATCACATGCTTTGATCCAAAGGCTTGCCACTTCTTTACACTATGAGGTTTGATCCGAAGTCTCGCAACTTCACAACTAGAGAGAGAGAGAAAATGATGGAGCCAAGCACTTTACAACTCTGTAGTCTTCTAGACCGAGATCTCACTTGGCACTAGGAAGGCTAGAGAGTTGTTGTTGGAGATGGGAAGATTAAAGCTCAGATGTTTGCTCACAATAGGATAGAAGGATTAAGAGAAGATCAGTTACTAGGAATGTAGAAATCCAATCCTATTTATAGTGTGTTGGCAAACATAATTCGGCCAGAATTCGAATGGGGTTTAATTCAAAATTTTGAACGTTGGGCGAAGAAATCAGGGATATTACAACTGTGTTAATTTCATACCAAAGGGGGTAACCGAGTTCGGTCCGAGTTTGATTTCCAAGTATGGTAGACTTTTTTTAATGAATGTAGCCTGATTTGGTGGATATGTTTGATGGTTTATTTGAGTGGACTGGGCGTCTGGGTATAGGTACTTTGATTTTTCAGTACGACTTAGCTTACATCGATCCTAGACTCAATAAATAAAAGATTACATTTGAAAGACGCAATACAGATGGCATGTAATAGTAGTGTAGAGGCTTCAGATCTTGACATATCAATGTATGATTTAGTTAACTATCAAAATCAAGTTGACTGAGACCGGATGGGCCAACAATCTCCCCCATTTTGATAATTGACAAACTATGAATGATTCTGCAAGTATTTGATATGCAAGGCTCCTCCGTAACTATGGAGCAATTGACATGCTGAAGGCAACGTCTATCAAGTATCATCTTGTATGATAGTATCATGTATGTCTTCTTCCCCGTTATCATTTGATCGAAATGGCATGCTCCCCCGAAATCGGTCAGATGACAAGAAAATACGAGAGTAAAGTGTATACAGGATAACATATCAGGACAAATAGCGAAAGAAAATTGCTTTTATTTAAACTTTATTCTTTAAAAAAAAGCATACAAAAATAGATGTGTAGTGGAAACATCGTAGTAGAACAACTAAAAGTAAACTTTAAACATTCAAAAATCTATTGAGCAACTAGTTATCATTGTCTTCATCTTCATCATCAGGTTCAACTATTCTATTTGGATCAAAGAAGGCATCAGCTGGATTCAAATGTTTCTGAACATATAGGTGATCAATGCAAAATCCTTGTTGATTTGGATTCTGGAGAATTAGAAAAGGTCCGACTGGGTGCTTCGATAGGGTGTACTGGATGTCTATCAAAGTATTACCAAGAGCCTGAGTCTGAAGAGTTTGGCGATGATCAGAAGCACGATAGCGTATATATTCTTTGTGGAAGCGATCACACAACAGATTAATGATAGTCTCTAAGGTTTACGGTTGTTCATCAACAGGAATGACAGAATCAGCAGGATGTGTGTTGGAGTTTGATGAAGAGTTATATGGTAGAAGCATAGATGGCTCAATTCTCTGAAGTCTATTGAGGGATAAAGGTTCCTCAAGATGTGGACAAGTATCTAATGGAATATCGAAGTAGCTGAAAATGGTTGGCAAGTACATAGCGTAGAGTAGTAGATGCCCTTTCTTGCGACATTGAACCATTTGAGATAAGATAGTCTGGGGAATATTGAAGTTAATGCCAAAATGCAAGTGGTATAAAGCTGACATTTCTAGATAAGAGACCTCATCAAAGTAAGTCTTCTTAGGTAGAAAAGTTAAAAAGATAATATGATGCATTTCAAAGAAGTGATCATTTAAATATCGAGCATAAAATTTTCCAGGTGGACATTCAAGAGGATGACAAAGAATATTTTTAAAAGGTTCTAGAGTTAAGTCATGGTCGAATTAAACTTGCGTGATCTTGATTAGGGTTTGTCCGTCAGCAGAAATGCGTAGGATTTCACCCAAGTCGTCTACATCGAATTCAATTGGAATGCCACAAACTCTAAATAAAATAGTATTATGTTTATATGTTAAGTTACAATAGAACATTTGAATAGCATTGGTGTAAATATTGGTACGGGTTGTAACAAGTTCTTCAAGTTGATATTTTTGAAGAATAGGTAGATAGTCATTATGCTGAAAGAAAAAATCAATAGGATGGCCAAGACAGATATGTCTCTTAGAGAAGTCATTAAACCAATTATTTAAAATTTTGAGGCTCCGAAAAGTGAAACCGTCGAATTCTTCTATGTTTGGCATAATGGGACAGAAAAGAGAGTCGAAAAAGGAATCTATTTTCTTTTTAGGGGCCATGTGGAAAGGATGTAGGAAGAAAAACTAGGTTTATTGTGGAGGAGGGGATGTTTTTTGTTGGTATGAATGAATGAGCCACGAAAAGATGTATAAATAGAGTAGCAAAAACCCAAATTAGGAACAAAATTAATGACATAATATATTCTGGAATTAAACTAACCGAGTTCGGTCCGAATTCTGTGTACATTTATTTTCAGAATCTCAATATAACTTTAATCGATATTATGCCTTTTTAGACTTGATATAAATACAGAATAATAAGTGCTGAATTAAATCGTACATTTTCAAGAGTTTAGATCATCTCGGAGTAGATGTAGGGGCCGGATCCCAGCTAGCGGTGGTCCGAAGACACTTAAATACTGTGTCGCTTAAGGTTATTTACATATTTTTGATAGAAGGGCCCTGTCGGCTTGTATCCAAAAAATTTAAAACCTTTTTAAAAATGTGACAAAATTTTTAAAGCATCTTATGATTCTTATATTTTATCAGAATCCAAAAGACTTAATTCTCGATGGATAAAGTTGATTCGATCTTCAGCTAAAGGTTTAGTAAAGATGTTTGCTAATTGATGTTCCGTGTCAACATATTCCAAACAAATATCTCCGTGTAATTGATGATCCCTTAAAAATGATGGTGGATTTCTATGTGCTTAGTGCGTGAATGGCATACTGGATTCTTGGTGAGATTAATGGTGCTAGTGTTATCATAGAGAATAGGAATGTTCTTATAGTGCCTATTGAAGTCTTCTAGGGTTTATTTCATCCACAAAATTTGAGCACAACAACGTCATGTGACGATATACTCAGCCTCAGTTGTAGATAATGCAACAAAATTTTGTTTTTTGCTTAATCAGGAGACCAGAGACTTTCCTAGGAAATGACAGGTGCCGCTGGTTCTTTTTTGATCGACTTTGCATCCAGCAAAATCAACATATGAGTAACAAGGTCAAAGGACGTAGTTTTGGGATACCATAAGTCTGCCGACAAAGTCCCTTTAAGGTATCTAAAGATACGCTTAACTGCGCACAAATATGATTCCTTAGGATTAGCCTGATATCTAGCACAAAGGCATACAACAAACATAATATCTGGGCGACTAGCAGTTAGATATAACAAACTACCAATCATACCTTGATACTTACGTATGTCTGTTGGTTTACTTCTTTCATCAAGGTCAAGCTTAGTGGATGTTGCCATTGGAGTTCTGATAGGATTTGCATTGTCCATGTCAAACTTTTTGAGAAAATCCTTCATGTACTTAGCCTGATGGATGAAGGTTCCATGTGAATCTTGCTTGATTTGCAATCCTAGGAAGAATGTTAGTTCTTCCATCATGCTCATCTCAAATTCACTCTGCATTCAATTAGCAAACATGTTATATAGCATCTCATTAGTAGATCCAAATATGATATCATCAACATATATTTGCACTAATAATAAAGAATTGATAGAAGATTTTATAAAAAGGGTAGTATCAATTTTTTTTTGAAAAACCGTTTTCAAGTAGAAAGAAGCTAAGACATTCATACCAAGCTCGTGGGGCTTGTTTGAGTCCGTATAGAGCCTTTCGTAGCTTGAATACTTGGTCAGGGTGTTTGAAATATTTCAAACCAGGGGGTTGTTTGACAAAAATATTTTCTTTGATAACACCACTTAGAAAAGTACTTTTAACATCCATTTGAAAAAGTTTAAAGTTATAAAAACTAGCAAAAGCGTAAAGCATTCAGATAGATTCAAGTCTAGCAACAGGAGCATAGGTCTCATCATTGTCAATACCTTTCTCTTGGTTGTAACCTTGATCTACGAGACGTGCTTTATTATGTGTAACTGAACCATCCTCATTTAACTTATTTCGAAAAATCTATTTAGTACCAATGATCGAATAAGTATTAGGTTTGGGAACGAGTTTCCAAACTTCATAACGTTCAAATTAGTTGAGTTCTTCTTGCATAGCAGAAATCCAAAATTCATCAGCAAAAGCTTCAACAGTATTTTTAGGTTCTATTTGAGAAATAAAAGCAACATTTGTAATTGATCTCTATTTTAGAAACGTATACTTACAGCTTTCGATACATCACCTATTACCAAGTCCTCAGGATGATCTGTGGAGTACTTTAGTCTCCTTGGCAGACTTTTTGGACGACTTGCACTGTTTGTGTCACGCCCCAGTCCCAAAATATACGGGACCAGGCCACGTGGCATTGGCCAGCTGACACGTCTCCGAAGATATCCCAATTTAATGGATCCACGAAGAGTGCTACACTGTCCTATAATACTATATATCCAATATCAATCAATAACAGGTAATCTAATCTCATCCACAATATAAAGAGCAAGAAACACTAAATAAACTGCTGGTTGATAAATACCAGTCTGAAGATATCATAGTACAACCAGTGATGTCTGGTGGGAACAAACCCACTACTATGACGAAATAAAGTACTGAAATGAGATATAAAAGATAATGACTAGAGCATCAGCTGAGTAGATAATGATGCCCTCCAGCTAGGCTAAAGGCCTACCAACTGGTCACGAAAAATCTGACGGTTGCACCTCCAACTCCTCAGTTGTAGCAAATCTTGTCTCCTGTCCCGGGCCGTATACGGTGGGGTAGTGAGCCTCGTCTAAATCTGGAAAGGTACCAGGTCCTCAGAGGGACGTAACAAGATACAAGAAAACAACATGCCATATATGAATACTGAATAAAATAAATACAATGAGGGTGTGCTAGCCATCTAAGTGAATGCAATGTGAGGACAACGCTGGTGCGTATGGGTAGGTGTAGGCGTAACGTCCATGCTCCGAAGAGAGTGGCATCTGTACAGTATATTGTCTATATCGCTCCGAAGAACGTGGCATCAGTATAAAGGAAAAATTATTGGATCCGAGGTTCCTCCGAAACTACGGCTCCAATGTGTGTACTCCATACGCCTACTAGTTGTCCTCCCCGCCCAATGTAGATATGCAAGTCGACTACTCGACGTGCATACCATGTATCTATATGCCAAGTCTCTAGACTAAATCCTGACTACATACTAACCGTGATGTAGGTAATACGCAACGATAGCTAGTCGAGAGCGCAAACCCACATCCCAATATGAATATATCTCAGTGACCGTATAAGGTGTCAGGTCTCAGACAATAACAGAGTATCGTCCAATGGGTTGATTCTGCTAAGAGCTAAGTCCATATATATATACTAACATCGACGTACCCGTCGAATGCACTCGAGATAACTCGGACGCGCACAGTTGTATAAATTACGAGCAACAAGACTACAATACAACTTATGCATATTTAAATTAGACAGTAAATATAGCAAGGTATCTTGCCTGTGTCCTGAAGCTGTGAATGCCAAAAGCCGGTTCCTGCAATATCCCCTGGCTGGTCCACTGATCCTAACACACAATATAATATAACAACCAATCATCAGATACTACGCATTAACTACATACAATTACGACTCTATACTTGAATACTGTCACGAATTCACTGTTGTTTGAGTACAGCGTCACGTGTGCACATAGCGAGGATGTACACGTGTTCTGTCTTCGGTTAACATGTGTCTCGAGTCAATAATTAACTAGTTACGGGTTGTCCATAATTTTGGTTCTGCACGAACACATGTCTCTATTTCCATGCTCAACATACTAGTTTTATATTTCAGCGTTTCAAGTGAATTTCCTGACTCTGGTAACTGGTCATTAGTTTAGACTTATTATTTATTAATAAATATCTAATTAATATTAACTTCCATGTAAATATTTCTTAACTAGGTCAAATACTATGGTTATGGTTTTAAGTGCAACACGACGACACGAAGGAGAATTATAGGACACACGAGGGATTGTTTGGAGGACGAGTACCTGACCAATGGGACGAGAGGGGGTGTCTGCTCCTTCGACGAGTCCGCTGACCGTCGATCGGTGGATCACCGACGTCCGACCGTTAGCAGCGGCAGGCAGCGTCGGGCTGGGTCCAGGCAGCGTCGGGCGGGGGTCTTGCTGGGTCCAGGCAGCGTCGGGCGGGGGTCTTGGCAGTCGGGGAGGGCTCGACCCGGCTGGCGTTCGGGGGATGGATGGATGGGTGGTGGTGCAAGCGGCCTGCGTGGTCCGGTGTCGTGGAGGGTTGCAGGTGAACGGGGTGGTGGTGGCGGCTTGTACTGGTGGTGGTTCCGTCCGGCAGGGAGGCGGCGGTTGATTCGGTGTGGCTGAGAGGAATTGGATTGGCAAGGGAGTTTGGCTAGGTTGAGGGGATGGGTAATATTAGGGTTTCCATAGTATTAGGGATAGTTGTTTATATATAGTAGGGTTTATGGCCTAGGCCTTGGGCTTGTCTGGCTCCTTGGGGTGAGGTCTAGTCCTCCTGATAGGTATAAAGGCTCGGTTAAGACTAGTTTAGAAGTGATCTGGCCTCAAAATTAAATCAGATTACCACAATTACATCCGTCATTAGGAGAAAGTTGTTTTTAATAAGAATATACTTAGACGTTTGCCACGACTGTTGTGTAGCTACATTAGGGCACAAGATCGGGATCTGAAGGTTACACAAGGTGTAGGTGGGTAGTACTGCGTGTCTAGGGGATGGGTACTTAATTGGTTTGGGGGTACCTACTAGTATAGTGCTCCAAGCATTAGGGCAACCATAAGGTGAATTAAGTCACATAAATGTTGCACCTTAATGTCATCGTATCCAAATAAACCCTAGTCACTCAGTTAAACTTAATGAAAACTAAATTGGTCAAGGGGGTTTACAATCTCACCTCCTTAGAGCATTTCGTCCTCGAAATTAAAACATACGCAAGGTAATAACTACTGACTGAAATAAAAATGCTAATATGTACCTAGTCCTTCGAAAAGATAGGGATAGCACTGTATAATCTCCTCCTCGCGTTCCCAAGTTGACTCTCCCGGTGTATGATGTCTCCATGCGACGCGAACTAGAGGGATAGTCTGACCTCGCAGTACTTTCTCACTCCTGTCTAGAATCTCCACAGGCTCCTCCTCATATGATAGGCTCGGGCCGACTGTGATCTCGGAATGGTCAAGCACGTGACTAGGATCCGATATGTACCTTCTCAATTGCGATACATGGAAGACGTCGTGGACTCCTTCCAAGGTCTGCGGTAATGCTAATCTGTAAGCAACCTCTCCGACGCGTTCTAATATGTCGAATGGTCCGATGTACCTCGGACTCAGCTTCCCTTTACCTCCGAATTTGATAGTCCCTCGAGTAGGTGAGATCTTTAAGAATACGTGATCTCCAACCTGAAACTCTAAGGGTCGGCGATGCACATTCGCCCAATGCTTCTGTCGGTCTTGTGCTGCTCGAAGGTGTCCTTGGATCTTCTTTACCTTCTCTACCGTCCGAACAACCAACTCTGGTCCGAGAATCTGTCGTTCGCTTATATCACTCCAGTATACTGGAGAACGACATTTTCTTTCATACAACGCTTCATAGGGAGCCATCTGAATGCTATCTTGATAGTTGTTGTTGTAGGAAAACTCGACCAAATGTAAGTGGTCCTCCCATGATCCTCCGAAGTCCAGCATGCACGCTCTTAACATGTCTTCAAGCGTCTGAATGGTGCGCTCCGACTGGCCATCTGTTTGTGGGTGATACGCTATGCTAAACTTTAGGCGAGTACCAAGACTCTCTTGCATACTCCGCCAAAAGTAAGACGTAAATCTCGTATCCTTGTCAGACACGATGCTAACTGGCACTCCATGTAGGCGCACAATCTCCCTCATGTATATATCTGCTAAAGCCTCCGTCGATTGTCCAACTCTAAAGGGTAGAAAGTGTGCCGAGTTGATGAGTCTATCCACGATTACCCATACTGCATTGCGCCCACTAGGACTCCTCGGAAAGCCCGTAACAAAGTCCATAGTGATATGCTCCCATTTCCACTCCGGTATAGGAAGTGGTTGAAGCAATCCTGCAGATCTCTGGTGCTCAGCCTTGACTTGCTAACACACCAGGCCCGTAACAAATATTATCTTCCCTGATCCCTTCAAAGATAACATTACCTGTGGATCTTTTATAAATAGAGTATTTATTTTTAACGAATTTAATACCATAACCATGGTCAGCTAGATGACTGATGCTGAGTTGATTATATTTTAATTTCGTTACTAGACAAACGTCTTTAATGACAGGATAGAGAGGAATACCTATATTACTATTACCAATAATATATCCTCTAAGATTATTTCTGAAGGATACATAATCTTATTTCTTCATCGATAGCGTTGCAAATAGGTTAGCATCACCAGGCATATGTCATGAGCACCCACTATTGAGAATCTACTTGCTTCTAGCATGAGAGGGTTGGTCCACCTACAAAATAACTTGTAGATGTAACCCTTGGTACCCATTTCTTTGAGGGTGTTGCTGTGTTAATTTTTCGTACCCGTGCATAAATATTCATATTTAATATTTTTCTAGTTTTACAGAATCTATATATATGTTATTTCTGACCACAGTAGTGACATATAGTTGTGTGGTTGGTGCTTGGTGCAACATGATAGATATGATTGTGTGAATCAGTTTTTTGTGGTCTATGTGGATAGAATGCATGATTGTGTGGGATATTTTTTTGTGATCTTCATGGGTATCTATAATAAAATGCATGATTATGTTTGGTTCTATGTGTATGATCGTATGATTGCATGAACTGTTATGCATGTAGGCAGGAGCATAGCTGTGAGTATTCTTTTGTCTTGCTACGTATCTCGTGTTAGGTTGGGTAGAGGTTTGTTTGACCTGTTTACCCAATCTAATCTCTAATCTTTTAGAGGTAGCATATACTTCATAATATTTAGTAGTGAGAGCATCTATTCTACGTGCAACAATGGAATACTTCTTCTTTTCATATTCGAGTTCTTCCTTAAGTTTAGCATTCTCCTAAGAGCTCTTGTCAAGACTAGCAAGTGCCTCGTGGAGGTTAAGCTTAAGTCTAGAATTCTCGTCAGAATCATTAGAGGTATCCTTTACTTCACTTAGTAGAGATGTTAGTCTTTCTATTTCAGTCTGACATTCTTGAACATCTTTCTTAGCATGCTTGTACTTATTTCTAAGTTTCCTAAAATCATCAAGTAGATCACTAAAAGCATTACCTAGTTCATCAAAAGTAAAATAATCATAAGAGTTTTTGTCCGTTACCTGATCAGCTAACGCCATGAAGCATAGGTTTGCTGTTTCTTGAGGATTTTTTTCTTCGGATTCACTAGCTTCTCTTTCGTGCCAGATACTAGTGTTTGCTTATTTTTATGATGATGTTCTTCTGGATGAGTAATTAAGGCGATTTCATTTTCTTAGGGTTGGAAAATCTTTCTTTATGTGCCCTGTCTTTTTACAGTTGTAGCATATAGGCTCTTTATCACTGTTGTTAGTAAACTCCTTCTTCTTTGATCTCTCAAGCTTTAGAAATTTTCTGAAGTTTCTAGTGATCATGACAACTTCCTCATCTTGAGACTCATCGTTGTCGGAGTTATAGTTGTGACCTTTTTATAATGTGCCTTAAGAGAAATCGTCTTCTCCTTCGGAGTAGATTCTTCAAATTCCTTGAGATCCAGCTCGTGAGTCATCAACTTTTCCATGAGCGTCTCGAGAGTCATCGTGGTAAGATTATTTTCTTCTATGATTGCAGTGGCCTTGGCATTCTAATTCTTGGTGAGTTCCCTGAGTACCTTGTGAATCTTCTCGTGATTGTTGTACTCCTTGCCAAGTGATAATAGAGGGTTGACGATGTCAAAAAATCTCATGAATATTTGAGTGATCGTCTTATTTTGCTTCATCTTGAATGCTTCATACTCTTGTGTTAGACGACTTATTTTTATTCCTTCACTTGAGAGGTTCTTTCATGAGTGATCTCAAGAAATTTTTATACTTCGTACGAAGTTCCGCAAGTGGAGACACTGTTAAATTCAGTTCTGTCTACAGCACAAAATAGAACGTTAATAGCTTTAGCATCAAGACTAACTTATTTCTTTTTGGTGTCTATGTATTTATTATGAGGTTTCTCTACAAGGTTTCCATCTAAGACTATTCTAGGTGGCTTCTTATATCCTTCTACTACTACAGCCCAAAGATCAAACTCAAACGACTTTAGGTAGAAACTCATACGTGTCTTCCAGTATGTGTAGTTAGTACCATAAAATAAGGGTGGCCTATTTGTGGACTGGCCTTCACCATTGTTGGTGTGGATAGATCTAACAGTTGTCATAAGTCTCTTAGGATGTTAAGCCAAATATTAAGAGAACTTGCTCTGATACCAATTGAAGGACCGTAAAACAACTCTAGTGGGGTGAATAGAGTACAGTAGAATAATCTACCCAATTTAAGATTATTAGACTGAAGGCAGTTGCTAACTAACAGTGTATATAAAGATAGTGAAGTAAAGCAGTAAAGTAGAGAGAGAAAGCAAACACAAACACCAAGATGTATACTGGTTTCCCTCTGAGAGGACTAGTCCAGTCCCGAGAACTTAAGCTCAGAGTTTTATCCACTATAATCACCAATAATGAATCACAAGCTTTGATCCGAAGGCTTGCACTTCTTTATACCACGAGATTTGATCCAAAGTCTCCCAACTTCACAGCTAGAGAGAAAAAGAAACTGATGGAGCAAAGCAATTTACAACTTTGTAGACTTCTAGACCGAGATCGTACTTGGCACTAAGAAGGCTAGGGAGTTACTCTTATAGATAGAAAGATTAAAGCTCAGATGTTTGCTCACAATAGGATAGAAGGATTAAGAGAAGATAAGTGAGTAGGTATAGAAATCCAATCATATTTATAGTGTGTTGGCAAACAGAATTCGACCAGAATTCGAATGGGGTTCAATTCAAAATTTTGAACGTTGGGCCAAAAAATCCGGGATATTACTACTATACTGATTTCATACCAAAGGGGGTAACCGAGTTTGGTCTGATTTCGACATGAATTTGGCCCGAGTTCGGTTTCTAAGTATTGTAGACTTTGTTAATGAATGTAGCCTGATTTGGTGGATAGGTTTGATGGTTTATTTGAGTGGACTGGGTATCTGGGTATAGGTACTTTGATTTGCCAGTGTGACTTAGCTTATATCGATCCTAAACTCAATAAATAAAATATTATATTTGAAAGACGTAATACATACGACATGTAATAGCAGTGTAGAGGCTTCAGATCACGACATATCAATGCATGGTTTAGTTAACTATTAAAATCAAGTTAACTGAGACCGGATGGGCCAACATTGTCGACATAGGTTTCATATGTATAGATGCTATGCTATAATGGAAATTATTTTGACTAACAATGGCACCAACTGGCACTCACTACAGTTACTCATGTCAGGTGAGTTTGCTTGGATGTGAGAAGTCAATTCCTGATGCCATTCTAAAGAAAGCAATAAGGCCTTGCAATACTTAATAAAATGCAAAGGTTGGATTGATGGTTTCTTATAATATTTTTACTGAGTTAGTTGTTGCTTGGAGAGAAAATGGTTCCAGGTCTCCACCCCCTGTCTCTTCATCAATTAGTGTAGGGTGGGGGTCCAATGGTTAGGTTATCTTTATTTTATGGTAGAATTTATGTCTAATTGGAAAAAAAAAGAAAACTGGGTAATGATTTATGGTGAATCTGCATATCGTATCTGAGAGTGTCGGGAAGTTATCTTGACATGACCTATGTATTATGGTGTACCCTGTTTTAGAAATTTCAGATGATAGTAACCAAATATTATTCCAAAAATTTTAGATTTTCCCCTTGTCCAACTCTAACCAATTACTATATATTGTTTTGACATTGAATTAACTTAAATGGTTTCTAAAATAGACATAATAACAAAATAAGTTTGACTAAAATGGATAAAATGAGTATAAAGTTGTATGGTCATATGAATAATACTAGTATAAGAAAGCATATTGAGTTAGTTCGGACACAACAAATTTATGAAGGATACGTTTGGTAAGAGTTGTGTAATCATGTGAACCATATTAGTATAAGAAATCAGATGGAGTTCAGTCTCAAACACCCCAAACTTAATATATTAGCTCATTTTCAGCCAATACAAACCAAGTTGTGGGGACTGAATTGTCTACAATGCAATGAACTATTATTAAGTAGATGATATCTTAACATATACTTGATGTTGATCCTATCTTTTGCAAATCATAACGTCGTAAGATAATAGAATTCTTACAATTTCACTGGGATGATCAGAATTAGACCTCTTTAAGAATTAAAGCTAATTTTACAGAGGATTGGTTCATTCTTCCTACAGAATGAAACCAAAATTCTTGGTTTCAGTTATTTGTGAGAAATCATTTTATGTTCTTTTATTTCTTGTGAAATATAATAGTGGTTTCTAAATGTTTGATCATTAGCTAGAGAGACCTTGTACAATATCTATCTAACAGTATCTATATATCAACATTTTCTTTGTTGGTGTTTCTTCTGTAAAAGGAATTGTTTTTCTGATTTTTTTTTCTTATCACATAAGTAAAGAGAAATAACTTATTTTATTAATAGACCTTTCGGGCCTATTGAGCCTGGGGAATAAAGTTTTCCAGTTAGAAACAGTCACACGCATAAACACACACACACACACACAAAATGGTATTTTCAACTAACTTAATTTATTTATTCATCAAGTTTTTACTTTTTAAAGCAACATTCTAAGTTTAAGGATGTGTGGTTTTTATAAATATTGTTATGAATTGTGTAGTTAGCCATTTCTAGTCTCATATACTGGATTAACTTGATATTCTGATCTGCATCTATATTTAACAGATAAGTCATTAATTATATTTGAATGAAAGCTAACTTTGTGTACTTCTATAATATAGGTTCTACTTCCTGGTAGAGCATTATGTGCATGTGTGTGGCATTTCTTTTATGATGCAGGATCTATCGAGGTAAGATTACTACTCTTCATATTTATAGTAATTCTAACTGATTACATCCATGTTGGTAGATCTTATGCTTTACTCTCATGTTTAACTTATTCTTTGGGCTCTTGTGCTGGTATAATCTTAGGATGAATTTATCATGCAACATATCAAAAAATATACAACTTAAACTTATTAGTGATTTTTGAAGATTGAGCAGATTACCTATTCTTTATCCCGTTCCTGTAAATTTTATATGCCATATATATATATATATATATATATATATATATATATATATATATATATATATATATATATATATATATATATATATATATATATATATATATATATATATATATATATATATATATATATATATATTGATTGTTTTAGAAAATACTAAAGATATCAATCAACAATTATTATATATGGAACTTCATGTAAATTTTATTATAGGATTCAAATGGAAATCTTCCTCATAGCCTTTAGATTGCAAAAACGTTCAAGGGAAAGTTATTTAAATTCTTTATTTTGAATAAATATATGTGTATGTTTTATGATTTTGGCATATTTTATGATTTGGACATTTATGTTTCACTTAGTTTCCTGTAGGATCTTTTTGCACTATCAACTTGTATGTCTCTGCGATGGTAACGTCTCTCTATTTTTATTTAAATTCTTTTTAGCAATTGTATGATCTAGGAATGTTTTATTTAATCCCTTTTGGATAGTTCTCACATCAAAATCTGAAGTAGGAATTTTTTTTATGGAGTGAATGGTCAGGTTGGTAACTTTTGGTTGCTAGTTTTTTTTTAACAGTGTTGCTAATTATTTTTTTCATGATCATGAAACATTGATCTACATCCTTGTAAATAAAATTTTCATACTATTCCTGATGGTAGCTTGACAATATGTCTACTTTCTAATCCTTTATTGATATTTCAGCAACTAAGAGATTATAGCTTAGATCACTTCGTCATATTTATGTGATATGATTATACTTGTTCTCTGAAACTGTTGATATCAGTTTGTACAAACACATACATATTGATTAAATTTATTTCTCTTATTCTCTCAGGAACAACTTAAAAAATGAAGGTTGTATTGTGATGAGAGGGATGTGCTCCGGGTTCAGATGAATATATATTTTGGTTTACTTGTATAAATAGGTTTTGGAGGTTTTGGATATTTAAGATGTTGGACAAAAACGATATACTTTGATTTTTTGGATGTGGTTGGATGTTTGTAGTGTACGAACGTGGATTTGTTAATATAAAAGTTGTGTATTATGTTCTTTGATGTTTGAGATGTTCTAGATTATATTAATATTATGTGTGAATAATATATAATATATAATTATAAACATAATTTTTTTTTACAAAAATTAGCTTCTCTTGACGGTTATAACGTCAACAAATATATAAATTCTTCTATGAAACATTATTTTATGACGGTTTTTAAACATCAAAAAATATTTTTCTTGACGATTTTTTGGGGTCAAGAAATAGTTTTCTTGACGGTTATTAACCGTCATCTAGGCCACAGTCAAGAAATATTTTTATCTACCTTGAAGGTTTTTTGTTATATTTTTTTGACGGCTAAAATCCGTCAAGAAAGTTTTCTTGAAATTTTAAAACCATCAAGATAATAAAACCAGAAACCGTCAAGAAAATATGAGACTTTTCTTGACTCTAGCCTAGATGACGGATCCAAAACCGTCAGAAAACCCTTTTTTGAAGGAAAAATACCGTCAAGAACACTGATGATAGGACTTCATAGGTCAGAATTAAGGAGGGTTAGAACTCTAAAGGAAAAAATAAGACGAGATCACTGGAGTAATTTTACCGAAAGGAATAATATTTTGGAAATCGAAACATCAATGATAAAATTAAAAATTGATTAAGCAAAATTAAGTTTTGAAGCAATAGAGGAATGGGTTATCACATAATAGTGATATATATTTTGTCTGAAGATAGTAGCTTGGATATAAGATAGAATTGAAGATGAAGGAATGGTTTTGACAACAAAATTGCACCCATGAATATTGAAGATAGAACTTCATAGATGAGTACTTTGAGGATTAGGACTCTAGAGAGAATTGGATAAAGCTTTGATGTGAATTTTGTCGGTGAAATAATAATTCGGATCGAAACATGGATGATAAAAGTTGAAGGAGTTAATGGAGTAAGGTAGGTTTTTAGGTAGTAAGGATATGAAATAAGAACCTGCAATTCGAGGGAAATAAAGTGATGATTTCTAATAAGTGGTGCAAGTTAAAAGGTTATGTTGGAGATTGTTAATAATCAAGAGTAATGATTGATCTTGATGATCTTGGTCCTAGTAAATAAATTTAGTGACGAGTGATAATGAATATAATTGAGGATTTAATTTGGATGGTGCTAAGATCGTGGTGAATATTGAGTATCGGTGGCTTACAGGTTGAGAAAAGACGAAGCATAACTAAGATAAGTTTGGATCAAAGGAAAATTGGCAAAACTTTGATGGAATTTTAATACGTACATATTCAAGTGAGAGAGAAATTATGTTGGGGACAAACTAGATAGGAGTACGAATAACGAGAGTGTTCAAGGGTAATAAAGGAAACAATATTATAACCAAACAATAAATTAAGATTTCGACAAATTGGATGGAACAAAATAAAATTTTGAAGTGGTAAGGATTATAATGAGATAAATTGATTTACAAATACGAATTGAAGTAAGCTGAAGGTTGAACTACAAGAGGAGAACATTGGTGGTCAAATAGTTGAATCAGAACGAGAATACCACATACCAGAGGATAGTAGGTGAAAGGCAAATAAAACGAGGTACGAGATATTTTGATGGAAAGAACATGCAAAGTAGATGAAATATTAAAATTGATACGATGGATTTGAAAACTTGACGAGAAATCAAATTTCGAAGGATGGACACTTCTATGGACGAGATTGAAATTAAGGAGAACTACGTCTTACAAGAGTTTATAATTGAGGACAAATGATCATAGAATTAACTAGGAACAACAAGAGAAATATTGAGGGATAAAGGAAAGTAATTTCCACTGAGTTCATGAAGAATTTAAAATATTAAGGATGACAAATCAGAAGGATATGATAAGAGTTAATGTGTCGAGGACAATGTAGGGACTTAAATGGGGTGCATCAAGATCAGTCTAAAAAGGAATCAAGATCTCGTGGAACATGATGATTGGGTAATATTTTGAGGAAAGGAATCGAGTAAGCATTACCTATCTTAGAGTGAGGTATTTCTTATTTCTTGATCGTGCTTGTGTTGTCCTAGTAATAGTTCTTCCTTAAATTTTGAGGAATTTTTTTTTCTAAGGAGGGTAGGATTGTAACTGCCACTTTTTCGGGGAGGAATATTTTTGTCATTTCATAATATTTATATATTGTGTGGTATTATTACTTATTGGTTAGTGGACTATACTAATTATTAGACTTGATATTAGTGGACCCAATTGGACTTGACATGACCCATGGACCCAACATTTAAATTAGTCAAATTAGACTCAATTTAAGTCATCCCTTTACTAATTAGAGATTAGTTTAATCACTTCATCAGGAATAAAAACTTCTCATTAATTAAACTTTCTTTATGACAACCCAATAGGGGTATCCATAACATTTTATATTGCTTGGAGAGGGGGTTAATGTGGCTGGGCCTTATTGGGAGAGGGGTCTTCTCTCACCTCTTTATTTTATTTTATCCCAGTTTAGTGTTCTTTCCCAAATCAACCGACCCCTCCACCAATTTTACTTCCAATTACTCTCATTATTCACTATTAGTAGATCTAGGAGCATTGGAGCTTGGATTACAAGAAGCACTTGGAGAATGAACCATTTGATAGGAGCTTGTGTCCTAATTTTGTCCATTAAGCATTTTATTGGGAATCCATCTTCCAATAGATATAATTATAAATTCCCCTTTCACTTAGACTTTAATTTATACAATTTAATCATTAGGAACCCACCTATGGACTAGGACTACCTATAGAAAGAAGAATTGACCTATAGGGACCCCTATTGTGAATGTTATATTGATTTTTGTGCCCAATTTGGGGAAAATCTAAGATTGGTGCACCATGTGTTTGTCAATTGGTCAATTGGACTAAATTGACACTAGATTGGTTGTGTAAGACTAGTGGCGTGTCCACAATTGGATACGAGTAGGCTTTGTCATGATACTTGGTGATACATGATAATTTTGGGAGTTTTTTCTTCGACACGGGAGATACACATGTTATATTTTGCCACAAGCACTAGGATGGGTAGCTAGCAATTTGATTGGTCCTTAATTATGATATTTGATTTGTTTATGATCTTTGTGAAGAGCTTGGTGATGGTTTGGTTGAGTATCAAGGGTGTATCACAAGAGTACCATAGAGCTAGTATGATATGTAGGTGATGCACTCCTTGTGTTTGTGGAATTGCCATATTGATGTATATTGAGCATCTTATTGTATTCTAATTACTATATTGATATATATAACTACTTGTATCATATTAGATAATATATAAGTATTGATTCATGTGTAATTAGGAAGGTATATATATGATTAGTATCTTGATGTTAGAGATAACTAGGGGTTGTATATTTTAGGTAGATGTCTACTTGATGTTGTGCTTGTATGATGGTTCAAGGGACAATGGATGGTCTGGTTTTGGTCTGTGACAGTGCACAGACTTTAGTGTGCACTATGTGTGTGGTTTCAAGTATTGGGATCATCAGATGTAGTTAGCAGCAGCAACCATAGTTGGCAGCAGTTAGGGGTCGGGCTCATATGCAATGCACTGTACGATATTATCAACAACAGTAGTAGCAACTCTGGTTGCCCGAGCAGTGCGGGGGGGGGGGAGGGAGACTTGAAGTATGCTATGCACATATGTGCACAACAGCGCTACTGGATGAGGATGTCTGATACAACCAAGTGTCTGCAACCTTGAAGTTGCAACCGCAGTTACAATGGGCTTGCAACAGGGCAATATAAGCAACATGTAGTTGGAGATGGTTATCTGAGTGCACATTAGTATAATTTGGATGATTATTTAAGAATGTTCTGATACAACCACACTGCTTTGGTTGCCCGAGCAGTGGGGGGGGACTTGAAGTGTGATGTGCACATCTGTGCACAGCAGTGCTACTTGATGAGGATGTCTGATACAACCAAGTATCTGCAACCATGAAGTTGCAACCTCAGTTGCAATGGGCTTGCAACAAGGTAATAACAGCAACCTATAGTTGGAGATGGTTAAGTGAGTGTACATTAGTGTAACTTGGATGAATATTTAAGAATGGTCACTACCAAAATATGATGAAATAGCGACGTTTTTAGCGACGTCATAATAAAATGTCGCTAATATCAAAGACTTGAGCGAATCCTAAAATAAGCGTCGCTATACGTCGCTATTGGCGACACATAGCAACGTTTAGCGACTGTACTTCGGTTTTTAAAGAATAGTTGCTATAGGCTTCTTTAACGTCGCTAAACGTCGCTGATTTTTATAATTTAGCGACGTATTTACCGATGTTACTTTTTTGATCTTTAACAACCTTTTTAGCGACGTATCTAACATCGTAAACTTTTCATATAACGACGTTTAGCGACGTCCTTTTATGACGTCGCTAATTTTTTAATTAGCGATGTTTAGCGATGTCTCGAGCGAACGTCGCTAAATTATTGAATATAGGGTTCCCTCGTCTATTCGACTTTTTATTTCTTTCCCCTCCCCCCAACTTTTTGTTTCCCGCGCGCCCCCACCGGCGATCCACCCTGCTCCGGCGACCCTCCGTGGCTCTGATGACCCATCCCTCGACCGCCTCCCTCGCCCCCACCCCAATGCGGCCGTGTTCGCCCCCCAACCCCAACATAGGCGACCCCAGACGCGGGTTGTAACGCCCCGCTCCGAACGGTTACTTAAGAAACACTACGCTGCTTCGACTCGGTTGAGAATCGAGTCTCGGGGAAACCTTACCGCCAAATCAACACGGACGAAGTGCAATGAACCCTTCGAATTAATCGAACGGCTTCTATTGAAATGAGTCCAAGAGTTTTCGTTGGTTGCTTTGCTTTTTGGTTTTGTGTTGCTTTGTGTTTTGAGTTGCTTTCGATGACTTGGTTTTCATGATTTCGCCTTCTCGCTTGCGCTTTCTTTTCGAATCGTAAGGGAAAGAGATCGAAGTATGCTAACCAAGTATTATTGCATTTTCAGGATGCATAACCAAAGAGTGAACGTCGCTTAGGCTTCCCCATCCCCTCGTTCGGTTCATTAGGTGAGTGGCTTAGGCCCTTCGATGAATCCTTTAAGTCTGCATGCCTAATAAAGAATCTCTAGTTCACATAATTATGTTGCCTCACTAAAAAGATAAGCTAAAGATAAAAGAAAGTATTGCATGCTTCAAGTATAGAACTGCTAACTGACTAGTTGCTTATGAAATGCTTAACTGTCCCTTGTGTATCTGTGCATTGAGTATTGTGGCGAGAAAACTCTGGACTTGAGCTTAATAATGAGAAAAGAGAAAAAAAGATAGACTTGTGTGCTTGGTTCATCAGTTGCATGATAGCATATTTTTCTGATAGGGCTTGCATTCATGCATTTGGTCAGGACAACTTGTGCACAAGGTTTATCTCTCGGGCGGTCCCTGGGGCACTGGGGATCGTTCGGCCGGAAGAGATCTAGATACCTGAGGCTTGTACGTCCTTGGGTAGACCGGAGACTCGTCTATTAGTGAGATTGGGCTTGTACGTCCCAACTACTAATCCCGTGGAGGGGACCATCATATAGTTAGGGCGCATGCTAGGTTTACCTTCTTGCATACCTAACACTTGATGCCTTATTGATTCATAAGTTATTCATATGCAAATTGTGGCTAACTTGTGTGTCTGCTGCAGGGATAACCGCTCGGCCGTGGGTAAGAAATATCATATGCACTTGCTTTATATTGTCTATGTTTCCTAGCATATATTGTTAAAAAGAAACTAGACAACCAGAAAGACCACTTAATAATGCTAGCTTCATATGCTTACTTAGTGTGGATTTCTAAGGTGAGTTTGGCCACGGTCGCTCACCAGTACATGTGGTAGTACTGACCCACGTTTGTGGGCAAATATCCAGGTACTGGAAGCGAGAGTTTGGCAAGCATCCTCAACCTGAATCAGCGTGTGTGCACCCTTCCTTAGGATTGTGTTCGTGCTGCTTCTTCCGCTGCTTACCTCTCCAGTGGGCTACTTCCTCTTCTGCTAGATGTTTTGCTATTTTGGTCCTACTACAAGGGCATAATGTAATGGGCGTTGTGGCTAGTTTTGGGAATGTGAAAAGAGTTGTAAGCCTTCTAAGGCATATTTTGTAACTCAGCCAAGCAAACACTTTGTAATCCAAATCTTCAGTATTCAATAAAAGAAAGTATTTTGTGTACTATCAAATGTGTTCAACTTTGGTTCTCTGCGTTTTACTCTGTGCCTATATATGTATATTTTGTCTAACTTGTCTTGTGCAGGTACGTTGCCTGGTGCAAGCGCAACTTAGGCTTGCACGGCATCGCGCCCAAGCGAGGACGAACGGCTCCGTAGGGACCAAGCGAGGACGAACGGTTCCGTAGGGACCAAGCGAGGACGATAGGCCCTACAGGATCGGCCCCTGCGGGATCGGGGCACGACAGGTGGTATCAGAGCATGGCTTTACGTCCTTGGCCTCTTCAAACATCGTCTTCGAAAAGGATATAAGTTTTCAAGCGATTTCAAAAGTCCCGAATTTCGAAAATTGATTTCGAATCTATAAGAAGTAAATCGAGTGAGAAAGGTCCCTAAGAGTATGAAAACCCAACGTCCCATGCAATAAGTCTATAATACGTTATGAGACTAATGCAAGCTACTCTCTTTTGCATTAAAGATGACAAGAACAGGTGCTGGTAACCCTGAGTCATCGCGCGCAGCTAGCGTGAGCGATGATCAAATGGATAGATTGATTGCAATGTTACAGAATCAAAACGATCGTCATGCTGCGCAACAAGAACGATTCGAGGCTCAGCAGCAACGAGCTGATGCTAGAGCCTTGGCACAACAAAAGCAGCTTGACTCCCTGACGCAGATAGTGACAACACTAGCAGCGAACAGTGGTGCATCTGGCACCGCCGCAACACCTGTGACTGCCCCGACCATGCCTCAAGGCGCAGGATTAGCAGAAACAAACGAGCCTCCTCGCGCGGCCGGAAAGTCTACCTTTAAAGGCGCTGAGTTCCTGAAGTTGAACCCTCCGGAGTTTGAAGGCAGGACCACGCCGGATAAGGTGATGGACTGGGTCGCAAAGATGGAGAGCTTGTTTAGCTTTGCCTCAATACCTGCGAACAAGAGGGTGGCGTGCACAGATATGCAGTTGCGGTTACGAGCACACGATTGGTGGGAAGTCAAGAAGGCAGACCTCGCCACCAAGCATCAGGACGGTAGGATCACTTGGGGAATATTCAAGGAAGCATTCCTTGCACATTTCCTCCCGCCAGCTGTCAGGCAGAGAAAAGAAGACGAGTTTACCGAACTTAAGCAAGGGAGCATGTCCGTCGAAGATTATGAGTCAGAATTCTCCAAACTTGCTAAGTTCGCTAGCTCGATGATTCCCGATGAGGCAGCCCGCACACATCGGTTCATAAAAGGCTTAAACGATAATCTGAGGAAAGATGTTATGAACCGGGAGTGTAAAACATATATCCAAGCATTTGAGGCAGCGGTGCAGAATGAGCAGTTTTCGCCAAAAGGTGCTCAGGAAAAGGCAACCGCTCCTCGAAACCCTCCTGCTAAAAGATACCATGATGGAGAAAAGAAAACAACGGGCGAGCGGCGCCCAGGTCCTATATGCATTTACTGCCACAAACCAGGCCATACCATAGATATTTGTCGTGGTGCAAATAATGAGTGTTATAACTGCGGTGAAAAAGGGCATCAGGCAGTGAACTGCCAAAACCAGACGGTTCCGCCACCATACCAGAGTAGAAACAATAAGACTGCTCGGGTTGAGACTCAGACCCCTCCGGGTCCTGCTCTGGAACCAACTGATCAGATAAGAAGGCCAAGAGTTTATCAGTTGAATATAGAGCGTGACGAGAGTGGACACGATGTTGGTGAGTCTTATTCCTTTGAACTCTTGATGCTTGATCTTTGCCTCCTTGATCTCTTAAGTTTCGAGGACGAAACTTCTTCTCAGTGGGGTAGTATGTAACGCCCCACTCCGAACGGTTACTTAAGAAACACTACGCTGCTTCGACTCGGTTGAGAATCGAGTCTCGGGGAAACCTTACCGCCAAATCAACACGGACGAAGTGCAATGAACCCTTCGAATTAATCGAACGGCTTCTATTGAAATGAGTCCAAGAGTTTTCGTTGGTTGCTTTGCTTTTTGGTTTTGTGTTGCTTTGTGTTTTGAGTTGCTTTCGATGACTTGGTTTTCATGATTTCGCCTTCTCGCTTGCGCTTTCTTTTCGAATCGTAAGGGAAAGAGATCGAAGTATGCTAACCAAGTATTGTTGCATTTTCAGGACGCATAACCAAAGAGTGAACGTCGCTTAGGCTTCCCCATCCCCTCGTTCGGTTCATTAGGTGAGTGGCTTAGGCCCTTCGATGAATCCTTTAAGTCTGCATGCCTAATAAAGAATCTCTAGTTCACATAATTATGTTGTCTCACTAAAAAGATAAGCTAAAGATAAAAGAAAGTATTGCATGCTTCAAGTATAGAACTGCTAACTGACTAGTTGCTTATGAAATGCTTAACTGTCCCTTGTGTATCTGTGCATTGAGTATTGTGGCGAGAAAACTCTGGACTTGAGCTTAATAATGAGAAAAGAGAAAAAGAGATAGACTTGTGTGCTTGGTTCATCAGTTGCATGATAGCATATTTTTCTGATAGGGCTTGCATTCATGCATTTGGTCAGGACAACTTGTGCACAAGGTTTATCTCTCGGGCGGTCCCTGGGGCACTGGGGATCGTTCGGCCGGAAGAGATCTAGATACCTGAGGCTTATACGTCCTTGGGTAGACCGGAGACTCGTCTATTAGTGAGATTGGGCTTGTACGTCCCAACTACTAATCCCGTGGAGGGGACCATCATATAGTTAGGGCGCATGCTAGGTTTACCTTCTTGCATACCTAACACTTGATGCCTTATTGATTCATAAGTTATTCATATGCAAATTGTGGCTAACTTGTGTGTCTGCTGCAGGGATAACCGCTCGACCGTGGGTAAGAAATATCATATGCACTTGCTTTATATTGTCTATGTTTCCTAGCATATATTGTTAAAAAGAAACTAGACAACCAGAAAGACCACTTAATAATGCTAGCTTCATATGCTTACTTAGTATGGATTTCTAAGGTGAGTTTGGCCACGGTCGCTCACCAGTACATGTGGTAGTACTGACCCACGTTTGTGGGCAAATATCCAGGTACTGGAAGCGAGAGTTTGGCAAGCATCCTCAACCTGAATCAGCGTGTGCGCACCCTTCCTTAGGATTGTGTTCGTGCTGCTTCTTCCGCTGCTTACCTCTCCAGTGGGCTACTTCCTCTTCTGCTAGATGTTTTGCTATTTTGGTCCTACTACAAGGGCATAATGTAATGGGCGTTGTGGCTAGTTTTGGGAATGTGAAAAGTGTTGTAAGCCTTCTAAGGCATATTTTGTAACTCAGCCAAGCAAACACTTTGTAATCCAAATCTTCAGTATTCAATAAAAGAAAGTATTTTGTGTACTATCAAATGTGTTTAACTTTGGTTCTCTGTATTTTACTCTGTGCCTATATATGTATATTTTGTCTAACTTGTCTTGTGCAGGTACGTTGCCTGGTGCAAGCGCAACTTAGGCTTGCACGGCATCGCGCCCAAGCGAGGACGAACGGCTCCGTAGGGACCAAGCGAGGACGAACGGTTCCGTAGGGACCAAGCGAGGACGATAGGCCCTACGGGATCGGCCCCTGCGGGATCGGGGCGCGACACGGGTCCTCCCCCTCCAGCGTGACTCCTCCCCTCCGGCGTAGTCCTCCTTCGTCGACCCCTCTCAGGCTCTCCTCCTTCCTTCCTCCTGGCTCAGTAAATCCTAACCTAGACCCGGACACAACTAGGACACACACACATACTGGACACAATCAAGACACATGGACACACACAGGACACAACCGTAACCCTGACACATGGACCCAAAAATATGGACACACACAGGACACAACCCTACATGACACGATTCATACTAACACGGACACACATGTAGACACGCATGGACACGGACACATACGAGCACAAATGGACACACGTGGACACGGACATACATAGAGACACACCCGGGCATACATGGAGAGACACCCTAGTTAGTATAGAAGTTTAGTTGCATAATTAGGAAATTTGGTTGCACTAGTGTATCACACACATGGACACACATAATACAACACCCACAAATATGCTATATAGTTATTTGATAGGATTTTATTATGAATTTAGTATCATATGTTGTTGAGTATCATATAATTGGCTTGTAATTGTGTGTATGTGTTCATGTGTATGCGTGTGTTCATGTGCGTGTGCATGTCAAGTCACTACTAAATTTTGTCCAATTAGCGATGGGATATTTGATTATATGAGAAGTGCAGTGCACATGGGTTGTTGGATTAGCAACGGGATATTGGATTATACCTTTATACTTCATAGCCATTGATTTGGGGGGTTCATTTGATATTATATATATAGGATGTGGTTGGACTGTTGGATTATATGAGAAGTGTTGCAGGTAGTGTAGGAGAGTGGCAATTTGGTTATGACACAACACAGGACATGACACAGACCACAACCCAAAGCTGAGATACGACACAGACCCTAACCCTATCTGAGTTAATTAGACGCAGTCTTGGGTATCAAGTGAGGTGTTGTGCAGTGCACACTTATGCACAGTGCAGTGAGGGTGTGTGTATGTGTGGATATCTCGGTGCTGTGGACACTAACCCTATCATAATCCTAACTCGAACAAAAATACACACACGGACACTAACACTAACATGGACACGCGGACATACTAACACGCATACACCAACCCTAACACGAACATGAACACACAAACATGTTTGTATCATTTTATCTCATGATACATACGATAAAATTGTAGGACACATGGATATAAAAGATTAGGACACGATATCGAGGATAAAGTTGTAAGCATTTTATCGGACATGGACACACGCATACATGTCAAGTATGGATATCCAAGATTGTATCTGTGAGTGTCAACTATGTATCCTGGACCAAAAAAAATTGACACTGGATATCCATAACTTGACTTTTCAATTAAAAAGCCATGGCCTAAACAAATGTCAAGTGTGGATATTCAGGATACAGAGTTGACACTCACTGATACACTGTAATATGAGTATCCAGGATACAGAGTTGAACTAAGAAGTATCAGTGCTAGGACTAGGTGTATCAGTACATGTAGTGTATTCCTGAGTATTATTATGTGTGTGTAGACAAGTAGGTGTATAACATAATTGGATATTCCTGAGTATCAATGCTAGGACTAGGAGTATCAGTGCATGTACTATATTTAAACGAAGATGATGAATTTTCAGAAGAGGATTGAAAATATCAATATAAAATCCATTTAGACTTGTGACATGTACTGTAATTTAACTATTTTTTTGAATGATGTCTATTCATCTTTGAATGTCTGGAATAAGTGTCATTTGGATAATATACACTACCAAATATTCACATGAGTATATACTTGAACGATGTCTATTCATCTTTGCAGAAGTATCTAGAAATGGTTATGAATTACTATCTGCGTCATTGTTCATGGATGTATAACCGTTATCCTGATGACATGTACGGTGTACGAAATAAATTCATAGAGGGTGTACAGCAGTTCCTACAGTTTGCCAAGGCGTTCCCTCAGTACATGGATGGTACCAAAATTAAGTGTCCGAATGTGAGATATCGTAACTTGAAATATCATCCCGAAGTGGAAGTCACATATCATTTGTACTCGAAGGGTTTCACGCCGAATTACTATCAGTGGACCACACACGAAGAACTTTTGTCTTTAGCATTGGAGTCGGAGCCTTATATGGAGCCGTATATGTATGTCCACGACCACGCTGCTTACGACGGCGGGTGGTTGAACATGGTTTTTGATGCGGCAGGCCTAGTTTCGATTCGGACAATCATGATGCAGCTGAGGAGGCATCGAATGTCGATGCTGCAAAGTTCATAGAATTGTTGGAGAATGCAATGACTCCATTATATCTTGGTTGTGAGGATCATTCACCGTTGGAGGTCGTTAAAAGATTGTTGAGCATTAAGTCCGATTTTAACATATCGCAAGAATGCTATAACCGACTGATAAATTTGATTATAGAGATCTTGATAGAGGTTGCAAAGTTGCCTAAAGACTTCTATCGATCTAAGAGGATGGTGAGATCCCTCTGTATGGGATGCGAAAAAATCAAAGCATGTCGTAACGGGTGCATGTATTACTACAAAGATGACAAGGATGAAGATGCGTACAGATTCTATGGTGCTGATCGCTATAAGGCCACTGGTAGAGAAAAGTCTGTCGGAGCAAGGAAGCCTACCGATTCGATGCACTACTTGCCTTTGATGCCACGGTTACAGAGGTTATTTATGGTGAAGGAGACTGCAGAAAATATGAGTTGGCACAGGCAGAAACAGATCTAATGAGTATTGGATCATCCATCCGATAGAGAAGCAAGGAGGCACTTTGATCGAGAATATACGAATTTTGCTTCGGATCCGCCTAATGTCAGATTGGGTCTATCCTCCGACGGTTTTACCCCATTCGGACTTTCGGCCTCCCAGTATTTGTGTTGGCCTGTGATCGTCACTCCATATAATCTACCGCCTTGGATGTGCATGAAGACTCCATATATGTTCCTAACCGTTATTATCCCTAGTTCGAACAATCCGAAGAGGAACATCAATGTGTATTTACATCCTTTGATAGATGAGTTAAATCAGTTATGGGAAGTATGTGCCAACACGTACGATATTTTTAGAAAGCATAATTTCTAGATTAGAGCAGCATTTATGTGGACCATCAACGACTTTTTGGCCTATGGAATATTATCGAGATGGAGCACTCATGGTCGTCTCTCATGTTAGTATTGCTTGGACCGTACTGCGACTTTCCGTTTGAAACACGGAGGCAAACCGTGCTTCTTCGATTGTCATCGACAATTTCTGCCAAAGGATCATCCGTACCGGAGAAACATGAATGATTTTCGTGCGGACGTTGTAGAGAAGGCCAATCCACCGTCAAGGTGGCCCAGATATACGATATGGAAAGAGGTAAAAGATTTACCAAGTGCTATCGAAGAGCCTGCTAAGGGGTACAAGTGTGATGGATTTGGTCCCACCCATAACTGGACGAAGAGGAGTATATTCTGGGATCTTCTATATTGGAGCACCAATCTGATTAGACATAACCTTGATGTCATGCATATCGAGAAAAATGTGTTTGATAACATAATTAATACTGTAATTGAGGTAAAGGGGAAGACGAAAGACAATCCGAAGGCCAGGTTGGACTTAGAAGAAATATGTAGACGTCCTGCGTTGCATTTGATAGAGGAGGGAAATGGAAAGTTAAAGCATCCTTAGTCAATTTTCTCACTAGAGAAGGAGAAAAAAGGGAGACTTTGTAGGAGGATTCGGGGTCTAAAATTTTTAGACGGGTATATGTCGAACTTGAGAAGATGCGTCGATATCAAGGAGAACAAACTGGCGGGTTTGAAGAGGCAAGATTATCACGTATTCATGGAAAGGTTAATTCTGATTGTATTTCGGAAATTCTTATCGTGGGTCATTTGGGATCCATTGATAGCGCTCATCATATTCTTTAAAGATCTTTGTTCTACTATGTTGCTCGTCGATCATCTAGAAAAGTAAGATAAGGACATTGCGGTAACACTGTGCAAGCTCGAGAAGGTATTTTCTTCTGGATTCTTTGACTCCATAGAGCATTTGCCAATTTATCTTTTCTATGAGGCACTGTTGGTGGTACAGTAGGTTATCGGTGGATGTACCCGTTCGAGCGGCATCTGAATCACCTAAAGAGAAATATGAAAAATAAGGCATGGGTTAATGGTTCTATTTGTGAAGCTTATATTCTCGAGGAGATTACAAACTTTTGCTCGATGTATTTCAAACCTCATATTGCTACTAATAGAACGAGAGCTTCGAGAAATGACGACGGATATCAGGAATGTAATGATGTAATACTGAAAGTATTTAATGCGTCCGGAAAGCCTTCAGGAAAAATAAAGAAGAGATATTTGAATATGACAAGCTAAGGGCTGCTCAGTTGTATATATTACTCAATTGTGACGAGGATAAAGTGGAGAAGCTAGAGGGATAAGTAATTAATACGTCCACGTTTACGTCATCTCAATATAATAGTATAAGCTAATATTATGCTACTAATTAGCGGTTGCTTCATTATTTTTTAGCACATATAATGATGAGCTGAGGTCGGTTAGACCCTACATAATAGACGAAGAAGTAGAACAAGGAATGAGATGTCATTTTCCTTCTTGGTTGAGCGCATATGTAAGGAGCTCGGTAATTACTTTTTTTATGCACTTGCACAATAAATAACTTATTATCGCTACTTTATTATTTAGGTCAATCGTCTAATAATACCCGAGACTGAATCTATTAGAACTCTAGCCAAGGGACCAATTACTGCCATCAAAATATGGCCAAGTTAATGTGTGAATGGGTTTAGGTTCAAGTCAACAAATGCTCCGATCAGAGACAGCTTTCTGGATCTTGATTCCACGAAAAACAGTTATTTGTGTATCAAATCTTTGAACTACAAAGACATCGATCCAGGCAATAATTTCTTTGGCATCTTATGAGAGATTGTGGAGTTGATATATAATTATGGCATAAAACCTGCTAAGATCGTGATATTCAAGTGTGAATGGTTCTATCCGATTTAAGATCAAGGTTGGAAAACTGACAAGCATGGTCTTGTGGATATAAACTACAAGCGTAGATATGAAGGCTACAAATTTGTCCTATCAAGTCAGGCTCAGCTCGTGTACTTCATAACTTATCCTATACGGGGAACAACGAGGTCGGATTGGTGGGCAGTATACAAGATTAAATCTAGAAATATCTTTGACGTTGAAGAAATAGTTTATCAGGAGGACGACCTACCTCTTGTAACAAATATTGTAGATGTAAACTCAATGAAAGTTACTCATTACACCACTAATAATGTAGAAGAGGTAGAATTATTCGAAGAGGAAGACGAAGACGAAGTATATAAAAGTGAAGATGAGGAGGAAGAGGAAGAGGAGGACGAGGAAGGCGAACAAGATAAATTTTCTGAAGATGATTGAAAATAAAATAAATCCATTTGGACTTGTGACATGTATTATATTTTGACTGTAGAATGTACTATCAGTTTAGACTTGTGACACTACTAGTTATTTAATTTGAAATTCTATTAATGCTGTGAGATATGCATAATATTTTGACAGTAGAATGTACTATATATTTGTTTGTTTGTTCTATCATCATATGTTGTTACCAGGTATGACAGGACAACGTGGAGCGTTCGACAGGTCTCGAGGTAGACGGAGTGCTCCTCCGGTACTGCCTACTGTTGGTTCTGGATTCTCGACACCAAGTACTCCAGTATATCAACCAGTCATATCTCTGACTGCGATGACGTTATGTGGCAGCACTCCTGGGACGAGTAGTTCCAGGCCTGAGACTACTCCCTCATCCAGCGTTACTCCTGTTGACGGAACCATGGAGACAGATGAGCATATGGCGGAGGTTGAGCCGATGTCATCCCAACATAGCAAGATCCTCCATGCGCACCTCCAGACGAGACGAGGATGGAGATTTTTGCCGACGGTACAAAGTAAGTCAATCAGTTGGTTTACCATCATATATATCGTGTATTTCTTTATTTATCTTATATTCACTTTTTCGATAAAAATAACTATCTCTGTATAGATATCGTCCCTCGTCGGTACAGAGACACATGGGCCACTTTCTGAGGTACAACTATGGTGGCTCTTGGATCAACTACCATAATGCTCCGGATGAGAGAAAGGCATTTTGGTTTGCGCACTTCAAGGTAAAAGTATATTATATCAATCATCTAATTTATGCATATTATATAACTTACTAAATTACTTCTTGTAGCAAACGTATTTCTATCCACTGCACCGGGCTGAGTTGATCGAGCAGATACTTTTCGCCGTTGCCGCCAAGCTGATCCGTGATGCTCTGGATGACCAGAAGTCTCGTGATCGTGAAGAAAAACCGATCCAAGGTTGGATCACGCCTGAGCAGTAGACTGCGATGAGGGCTAGATTCGACGATCCGAGGAACAAAAAAAGGTCTGAGAAGGCAAGACGGCTAGACAGAAGGCAGCAAAGTGGTATGGTGGCTCGATTCCGTTGACGGAATATTTCTGTCGTTTGGTATATTTTTTATTTCAGATATATTATTTTAATACAAGTACGATAAAATGGTAGTAGGATAAAATATTTAATTTTAGTACTAAATAATATATTTTTAACAGATACAGAGGGGTGAGGATGCCAACATGGTGACCGTCTTCCTGGCCACCCATCGAAAGGGCGAGAATCTCATTGATGAGAGGGCCTCGCAGACCTATGTAAGTATTACTTTACTTTGTGTTAATTTTAATATAACCTAGGAAATATGCAAATAAATATCCATGTAGTTTGTTATAAGTACCTTAGACACATTAGCAATTATCGAGTATCCAAACTTTTTTAGGCCGAGTATCTTAGGCTGCGTGAGCGGGCGATTGCTAGTGCACATACAACGAGAGAGGCTGGTACTTCATCGCAGCCTTCTCCAGCTGCGTAGGTGGACGAGCTGTGGGTGACCGCTGCTGGTCGTCTCCAGAGGGGTATGTACTACGGTATGGGATCCTACGATGCCCGTATTACGACGCAGTCATCTAGGGCCTCCACTACAAGTATGCATTCCCCACAGTCCTCGCAGGCATCAGTCCGAGTTTAGGAGACCGTTGACCGTCAGATTGCGTCTCTCCGTGACGAGTTACTACGAAGGATGGAGGAGCAGCCCCTATCCCAGCTGCAGGAGGACGATGCGATGCTCATCGCACAATTTGATACGCTCGAGCGTAGCATCATGGAGCACAGGGATATTACAGCTGATCTTAGTGCATCGACAGAGCGGCGCGTGACGGAGCTACATGCATCACAACTGTCCATGGGCGAGAGGCTGACGATAATGCAAGATTCAATGGTTTATAGCAGTATGAGGCTGTTATCTACCATGGATTCATACAACCATCGACTATCAGCGTTGGAGCAGATACGTCCTCCTGGTGCATCTTCATCAACACAGACTCCATTGACGTCACTGCCTTCTCCATCGACATCGGTGTCGATTTTACGGGAGTAGTATAATTTGTTCTTATCCCAGATGCGCGCCGGTGGTCATCCTCCTGCAGATCCGCAGTAGTCCTAGTTAGGATAGTTTACTGGTTGTTTGTGTTTTGACCTATGATATTTGATCATTTATGAATATTCTTTATTTTTGAGGCTTTCAGACTTTATTTCTTGCACTTAGTTGTGTGGATATTTATTGTATTCTTTAGGACGATATTTTCTTCAGACTCAGTTTGTAATCCCAATATTTTGTTTTTATCAAAATTTACTATATTATTCATATTAAATGTATGTTAATTTAACGGTGTTGAGTATTCAACCGAAGGGGTCGGCGAACCCAGGAAATTCAAAGGAGAGTTGCTCCGGGTCTATTTATATAAATTATGAATTCATAAACTGCAGGAAGATTGGTTTGGAAACTATTCTATATTCTTTTTTTTATTTTTTCACTGAAACTTTAGCGACGTTTATATACGTCGCTAAGTACGTCACTGAATGTCACTAAATTGTTGACATGACAGTATTTTTTATGTCAATATAACGTCGCTAAATGTGTTACAAAATGTCGCTAAATAGAAAAAAAATTAGCGACGTATAGAGACACAAAATACGTCGCTAATTTAGCGACGTTGTGTCGCTAAATGTCGCTAATATAAAAAATATTAGTGATGCCAATACGTCGCTATAACGATATTTTGCAACATTTTTCATGTCAACGACTAGCTTAAACGCGACTTCATTAAAACGTCGCTAATTACGTCGTTAAATTTTTTTAGCGACATTTTTAGGCCATTTAGCGACATTTTTTGACGTCGCTAATTTGTCTTATTCTGGTAGTGGGTGTATCAGTTACCATTTGGGTAGGGTAACATGTGAGGTTGTGAGGTCAGCAGCATATGGTGTTAAGGAGGGTTGGGTTTGAGATGTTAAGGGCAGCAAGTTGATGTATCGGTGCGATACATCCCACAACAACAGCAATAATAGTTATATGCTGAGGTTGTGGTTGTTGTTGGGGTTGGTAGTTGTTGTTGTTCTCTGTATTAAGGAAGATAGAGTGACTGCTATATAGCAGTGTAGTGATGGGTTGAGCATGTATCAGGGGTATAGTTGGGATAGTTAGTATCAGTACTTGGACAAGGAGATAGGGTATTATAGTTGAGTTAAGTTATAGATGTTAGTCACATTGTGATACTAAGATAATCTAGATAATAGTTATTTACTTGTATAAGGTATGGTATAGTCTTATATATATGATAATGATATTAGTGTATATATATATATATATATATATATATATATATATATATTAGTTATACATGTTAATATAAGTATAGGGTAACTTATTACCTAGTATTAATAACTAGTGTAGGTATATGTTGATATTGATACTATAAAGTATTCTAATTCCTAGTTTTAGCTAGTATAGCTTGTATTCTCAAGATACCAACCTAAAAACTTAGATATAGGCTAATACAACCTAGAAATGACTAGTTTGACCTAGAGTTGACCTAGTTTGACTATTTTGACTTAGAAATGACTTTAAGACCTAGATTTTGACTAGTTTAACTTATTTATCATTCCAAAATACTGTGTTGATATAATATTCCATATTTAGGTCTTCAAGGCACTTTTATGGATACTGTTTGATACTTCACCGCGGATTATAGGCGAGTACATTCTCTGACAGTTTCCCGTATACGATATCTTCTATGTCTTTTGTAACTAGTATAGTTATACATGATTTCTGACACGATGTTACACGGATTGGTGTATTCCTGGATCCTGTCATGAGATGTTATTTCATGTTCGACCCTGTACATGCCCTGTGATTCCTGTACATGCCCTATGATTCCTGTACATGCCATGTGATTCCTGTACATATATAGATACTGATTCCTGAGAAGGTTGTCCCCCTGCTCTACGAATCCTGTATCATAACATGTCATGGTTGGATCCACTATACCAGTCGGGGTTGGGAAGTGTTAGTTAGATATGTGATCATACCCACATTGTACAAGTATTCATGTATAAGTACCCTGTTAGTGTTAATCATACACTTCACGTATGAATAGCCAGGCCATGATTCATATACAAGTTTTCAAGCTAATCACTTGTCGAAGCTAGTACTCACTCACTTAGTTAATTATATTTCCTGACACCTGTATATGATGCTCATCTCTCTTGTATTATTTATAATATTTCAATATTCTGTATATTTCCTGCTCATGTACTATTTATCTGGTATATTTTTCTCTATTTACTGTTACATAGTCTTTATAATTTATTTGGAACTACTGTTAGAGGTGTGCTTCACTCAAATCCTGACTGGATAACATTTTTTAGTAATTGTTGTTCTCTAAATTCTGGGATTTAAGAGTGATGCTATAGACATGACTGATCTTATATTGTGGACCTTGAGGTAACAACTGTAGAGATCTAGGCTAGTACCTTTTTATTTTATATCATGCCTAGTTCTATTCCTTTAAAATATTATTTGGTTTATCCTTCTTATTCATTCTTCATTTAGATTATTGTGATTGAGTACATGATAGATCAAGTTATATTAGCATGACTGGTAGATAGATATTAATGACCTAGACCGTCGATGATGCGGCGTAGGATGGACGTATCCATGTATTCATGCCCCTATACCGGGTGCGGGGTCATGACAGACTCCACGGGTGGGCAAAATTCGCAAAAATATGTGATCGCCGACACAAAACTCTAGAGGCCTACGATGTTGATATGTCCAATGGCGATGTCAATCCTGCGAAACTCGCAGCCGCTCTCTAACCTGATTGACAACTTCCACCGTTTAAGTAACCAATTCTGGGCCCAATATCTTTCTCTCACCAATGTCATCCCAAGCTAACGGCGACCTGCACTTTCTTCCATATAATGCCTCAAAAGGTACCATATGGATGCTGGCCTGATAACTATTGTTATACGAGAATTCTACCAAGTGAAGGTTTTTCTCCCATGATCCACCAAAGTCTAGGGTACAGGATCGTAACATATCCTCCAATGTCTGGATAGTTCTCTCGGACTGCTCATCTGTATGAGGGTGATATGTTGTACTAAACTTTAACTTAGTACCCAATCTCTCATTCAAGATTTTCTAAAAATGAGAAGTGAACCTCGATTCTCAGTCTAATACTATACTTACTGGTACACTATGTTGCCTCACAATCTTCAGCAAATACATATCTGACAATTGTTCCATAGACTGTCCAATTTTGAACAGAAGAAAATATGCCACTTTAGTGAGACGATCCACTATCACCCAAACTTAATCTCGTCCAGTCGGAGATCTAGGTAAACTGATCATAAAGTCCATAGTAACATGCTCTCATTTCTACTCCAGAATTTGAAGAGGGTGTAACAATCAGTTCGGCCTCTGCTACTCTGCCTTCACTTGTTGACATATCAGGCATCCGGATATAAAATATGCTATCTCTCGCTTTATCCCGTTCCACCAGAAGTATTGTTTAATATCTTGGTACATCTTCGTGCCACCAGGATGGATAGAATACTGGGAATTGTAGGCCTCAGTCATGATCTTTTGTCATATATCCCCACTCGGCACACATAGACGAATTCCAAACCTCAACGTCCCATCACTGTGAATAGTCAACTCTTTTATGAGTCTCAACTAGCATTTTGCTCGTAACTCCTGGATCCGCGAATCTCCTGCCTGAGCTTCCTTGATCATGTCTACCAAAGTATACTGTATCACCAAGACTCCCTTATCTTGTGGAAACACTATCTCAATGCCCATCTCTCGAAGATCTTCTTGGATATGCTTCTGCGTTGTCAGAAAAAATGTACCACCCCTCCTGCCAAGAGCATATGTTACTACATTAGCTTTGCCCGGATGGTATTGAAGTTCCATGTCATAATCCTTTAACAATTAAAACCATCTCCTCTTCTTCATGTTCAAATCCTTCTGGGTGAATACGTATTTTAAACTCTTATGGTCTGTAAATATTTCTACCTGATCACCGTATAAGTAATGCCTCAATAACTTGAGCACAAATACTACTGCTGGCAACTCCAAGTCGTGAGTCGGGTAATTCTTCTCGTGATCCCGAAGCTGACGTGATACATATGTTATCACTCTTCCATGTTGCATCAAAATACATCAAATACCCTTCCCTGATGCATCACAATACACTGTGAACCCTCATGATCCTGTTAGAAGTGTCAGGATTGGTGCCGAGATCAAGCTTTTCTATAATTCTTTAAAATATGCCTGACATTCCGCTGACCATACAAACTAAACATCCTTTTGAGTCAATCGGGTCATTGGTGTAGAGATCCTTGTAAAATCTGACACGAATCTCCTTTAGTAACCTGCTAATCCAATAAAACTGTGCACATCTGCCACGGTCTTCGGAACTGGCCAATTCTCTACCGCTTCAACCTTTTTGGGATCCACTGATACTCCTTCTCCCGAGATGATGTGTCCCAAGAATGAAATATGATCTAACCAGAACTCGCACTTGCTAAATTTTGCATACAACTAGTACTACCTCAAAGTCTACAATACTTCCTGATATGTTCTTCATGTTCTTATTTATTACAGGAGTACACCAGGATGTCGTCGATACACACTTCCACAAACTGATCTAAATATGGCATAAAGATACGGTTCATCAAATCCATAAATACTGCTGGTACATTGGTCAATCTGAATGGCATCACTACGAACTCATAATGTCCATATTGTGGCCTGAATGCAGTCTTTGGTATGTTTTCTTTCCGTACTCGCACCTAATGATATCTGGATCTTAGATCAATCTTAGAGAATACTCTGGCTTCACTCAACTGATCAAACAGATCATCAATCTTAGGCAAAGGATACTTGTTCTTTACTGTCACTGCATTCAACTGCTTATAGTCAATACATAGTCGGGTTGATCCATCCTTCTTCTTCACTAACACTACTGGGGCTCTCCATGGTGACCCGCTGGTATGAATAAATTTTTTCGCCTTCAACTCTTCAACATGTTGATACAACTGGTCAAGTTCAGAAGGTGACATCTGGTAAACCTTATGAGATATATGCTTCGTTCCTGGCATCAAATCTATACTGAACTCTACCTCTCGAACCCTAGGCAATCCTGAAAGTTCTTTAGGAAAGACATCCATGAATTCGTCAACTATCTTGGGTATCGGTTCTCATTTCTTTGCTACCATCAAAGTACCGAGGGTTAAGTCGACAGAATCTAACCAACGCCCCTGAATCTATCCTTCCACCTCTTTCTAGAGCCGTTTGCAACCCCTGGTTCAACAATATATTATGTTCTTGCTGCTGGAGTTGCTGATATTGCTGTACCGCCATATGATGATGTTGTGCGGCCATTATCCCCTTTATAATCTCTAATAAAGCGAGGGTATCAAGTGTTATTGGCATTGCTGGCACTACTGGGGAAGCCAGAACCTCTTGAGAAGGTTGGTCAATATTTTCTGCCACTATCTCACCTAGGGGCCCAACTACTGGCTCGATCTGAATAGGGTCCTGGAGAAACATTGTCTCACGCTGCTGTCCCATCTCGCCAGGACCTACTGGTCGCCTCAATGCCCCTGATGCTTCGGCAACCGAAGATGGGAAAGCCAAGGAAGAAAGGGACAAAAGACATCAAGAAAATGACTGGAAGGAACAGAGAAATAATCAATCAAATAGTTCAAGCTGAGTATCGAGAGAAATAATTCAGGAATTCAAGAAGAAACATGTTTGACTGAGACTCCTAAGAATATGACATCCCACAAGTCTAAAAAATCAGACATGCATGGGCCACCACTAAAACCTTATCACGTCCCAGTACCAGAATACAGAGACGGACATGGCCAGCTCCCCCGTACAAGGTATAGAAAAAAGTAAGCAGGTTTCTCTAAATTCATTTTTCACATAAGGAGAGAAAGAGGGTCGGCCAAGGAGAAAAAAAGGTTGGAAGATCATCGCCCACATGACGTCCAATCCGGTAGGAAGGAATACGTGCAGAGAATCTTGGGGTCGCTAACTGATCAAGGTTGCTGAAAACCTTCATATTTTTTTCGTTATATCAGGTATAATTCGTGAACCCTAGTTTTCGCCTTTGAATGATTAAATCACGTATTAAACTTGTTAATCTTATATCGATCGATATGCACACCAATCTACAGTCCTGGGGATCCTCAGTTCCATCAATACACACAATGTCATTACCCAATTCATAGAGGTTATTGACCCATAATGAATCTCACTCTTTTATGAGTCAAAGTAATGCATATTGCATATACATGTCTTTTATTATATCCGGATTAAGAGCATAAGCATCCATAATAACAGAGGTGTTTGTTCTCTTATGTAGTCAGTACAAAGAGAACAACCTCAAGTTGTCCTGTTCAATACACACAAAGTGTACTAGTGTAAACCTATAGTGAAAATAGACTAATACCAGATTATTCCACAACATTTCCAATGGTTTTTCCAAGTCCATTTAGGTTGTGAACTATTTATATATTTCACAGGGAACTGATAATATGATCTTCTGTATGACACCATACACCATATTATCTACAATATAGAATATCAGACACTTGTATTAACATTATAACAAATACAATATGCAAATATTTGCCCATATGATTCTTATTTAAAATAAGATAATATAGTTAATAATTGATACTTTTAGTATATAACCCTAACACATCGTACAGCGATCACGGCTGTAGAAAGACAAGGGGGTGCATACTACAATATGTCTCCTAGGGTCTCAGAAGAATTATGTCTCAATCATTCAAACAAGTAACAACAACATAGAACATGTGAGATAAAGCCGTAAGACATCCCAAATGTTCCATCGGAATATTCTAGAGATCTAGCCATTAAAATATTAGGCTAGCAGAATATCAATAGTTATACAACCAAGATCAGCTGCAGTCTGATTATATTACAGTTATGTGAAAAGGAAATAATATCCAGACAAGTCGGTTAACAAGTTCTGGTGGCTAAACGCCCAAAAGAGTAGAATGTATAAGACGAGCAGTGATCAAGAAACCCACTCGTGCCCTTCAGCGACCATCCGTCTGGTGCGCGTCATCATAAAGGGAATAAGCTGGATCCTCTAGTGCTGGCTCTAAACTTGGCCATACAAAATAATTGGGGTAAGACCCCAAATAGCAAGTACCACAAGGAATCACAAATGAAGAAACAAAAATCAGATAAAGCACATAGTACAAGAGCCAAGAATCATTGGCGCATGCCCCATCTTTGGGATGACATGGCACTCTTTTACCAAACAAGGATAGAAAATGACATGCCACCCAAGATAAGGTACGTTCCATGATTATGGTCAAGCTAGGATTCTGTGTCGTAGTTCAATCCATATTCCATCATAGCATAATGACTCAACTCTCTAACCAAACAAGGACAGAAGTTGAATACCATACTATAATAATTTATGTCCCTAAGCTACTAGCAGAATTACAATCACAACCAAGTCAGGTTAGAAAGAACAAACAATATTACGGCTTGTTATGTGGAGTCTGGGGTTATCCCAGATATAATAATAAGGATCCTAAGATCGGGCCATGTCGAGCAGGACTAACCGAGCCAATATTATACATGCAAGAAATCATGATCGTACCAGTTTTCCGTAGGGCCACCGCACTGATAAATCAGTAACAGTTCTAACCTTCCGATAGAAAAAATGTTAGCTCGGTCTTAAATATAAAAAGGTCGAATATTATACTCCACTACATGTGGATGATATACAATATCTGTGGTGGCCAGCCTTGTACGCCATAAAAATTAGCACGGGATGACCTATCACGCATGATCTCGGGATGCCATTCCCTTCCCATGTTCTAATCAGCTTTTATGTTACCTAATTAACCCTACAGTGATATAGAATTCTCTGCCGTGACTATATGAATATTTCCCTTAATGATGTCATACAGAGTACAGGCACATTTGATATGAATCTATTTAATATAAGGAGTCATGTCTGGATCCATCCAAATGTAGATGCAACATTTAAACCAGCAATAACCTAGCCACGCTATGGTTCTGACTCATTATCATTTTTGTGCCAAGAATTTAGAAATATAATATTATGCACCGAGCAGGAATCATCATGTCACGTTTAGTGTACATGTTGGCCAATGTCCCACACTCAGTGTACAATGTAGCCTTTAAAAACAGGCGAGCAGGACAAGTGTATCGGCACAAATACAATAACCAAGTCAGGATACCAAACATATTAGTTGTCCACATGAATCATGTTTGATCAGGTCAGGAGTCATAATTAATTAGGAATCTCATATCTCATATGATCGAGTCACGGTCATGAATGCCTCATCAATTCCTCAAATTCTGGGATCATAGATCATCAATAATGGTCAAGCTCAACTAATCTAGAATAGGCATCAAGTGCACAACAGGACCCATGCATGCACAATAAATCACAAAAATTCCTGGGTCGACGTACTTTGCAAGTGCCAAATATAGGCTAGTCAGGAATAGTGGTGTACTATGCATGAGCAAGCAACTATTTGGTGCACAAACCTATAAAACTAGGTCCCAGAAGTCATGGCACAAAAGTCTATAACATGGCGCATAAAATCGATAGTAGAGCAGTAGGAAGATGTGGTGTACAAATCAAGAATTACAAGAATATGCGCATTCTACTCATGCAAGCAAACTGGCGCACAAAGCAAGAGTTATGTGTAAAAGAAGTAGCGTACTATACAAGTGCAAAACAACTAGAAGACAAAACACAAGTACCCAGGCGACGCAACTGTAACGACCTGCTCCGCTCAACCCGGAGGGCCGAATCAAACGACACAAGTATAGCGAACCGACCTACCTTGCTCAGCGAGATAACTCGTTCGATGCAAAAATATTCAGACTTGGACCTTCAAATGGAGTTTAGACTTAGACATTTCAGAGGCGCTTAGTGTCTCGCTCGGCCGATGCAATTCATCGCTAAGGTGGGTGACTCCGATGAACCTATCTCTGCTTAGCTGCACACTTAAGAAAAGGAATGATACATGCTAGTTTCTAAGCGATAACCTTTGCATGCTAACAAAAAGAGATGAATGCACATAGCTAAGGGAATAATTCTGCCTTATTATTGTATAGAACATGGAGATCTTACTTGCTATCTGCTTAATCTGGCTTATTGAGTTCAAATGTAGTAGCTTTTATATATGCCACAAAAGTAGTTTTTGCGTTCATATTAAGGTACGACACTGCACAAAATATGACACGGGATAGAGTATAATTATATTGCATACATAGACGAGGAAGACTATCAAGTGGTCATTCCGAGTCAGGAGAAGAAAAGAAAAGAAAGTACTCAGGATATCCAAATCGCCGAGGCAGTCTCTAATCAGGGAGCTGCACAAAGAAGAAAGATTCGAGTGTAGTCCTTGGCTAGATTGAACCGAGTGTGTGTTCCTCGGATAAAAGATACCAAGCATGAAGTTCTCGGTTAGGATGGAAGTGGTGAAGTAGTTGCATGGTCACAGACAACTGGTTGCACACCAGGTAGTAAAAGAGTCCTCGACACGATTGCTGAGGCATCCGAATCATGTCTGCCCGGGAGGACTATGCCAGTGTAGTCCTGGTAATATGCTAGCTGAAGTACCAGCAGGCGAGTGCGGGACGTCCATGAAGGCTTTCTACCAAACTGGAAAGACAGCCGACTCATCGGATGGTTCGGGACACCCAATGAGGCTCGCAACCAATCTGGGAAGACAGTCGTTCCATCCTATATTATGTCCAATATAGCTAATAGAGCCAGTGACCTTCATATACATAAGCCATGCATGCATAGTGGCGATCCACATTCAAAAGAGGAGTAACATGGAGGAGTATAATGTATGGCACTTTGCATATTTAGAATTGATGCATGGTATATAACATAGTTCGAGTAAAATATGTATGAGGCAAAGACACAATCATTACACTTAAAATTCATAGATGTTCTTCATTACTTAGTAGATTATTGATTATATTGATGTGAATGACAGGGAAGGCCGAATGGTAAGAAAATGGTAAGACGAACTCAGCCAATTATAGTACGACACTCTTGATTCAGACACGGGTATTACTTTCATTATATTGCCATAAAACTGATCATAAGACAAAGACTAGAAAGACAACATAATCTGTCGGTGCACATAACTAATGAACATGCTTGTTTTGTGGCGTGGGTGAGAGGCCTCCCCACCAGTGCATTCAATGTACTGATACCTATCTAGATTGCATGCAGGGTGCAGGAATAACTTGCATAGATTCGGAGATCGCTTGACGCATCAAGGCGCCAGACTGCACTTGGCATCTTGGAGCGTGGCGCATGGACCTGGAGCTCACATATATGAGACGTAATATATGGAAATATTATCATCCAGAGTGTTTGATTCAGTTGTAAGCCTAAGGGAATATTCATTGTAATAAGAGAGAGAGAGAGAGAGAGAGAGAGAGAGCATGAGTGACTTGTAATCTCGGCCTAGCGCCATTTGTAATCTTTACTTTATATCAATAAAGAGCTTGTTTTGATTCAAACTTGTGTTTATTCTATGTTTTTGCTATGACGAATCTGTGAACTAGTTATCAACGGCCGTGTCGGTATTTGTCTTGCACGGGCGCAACTTCATGCTTGCGCGTCATCACGTCCTGATGAGAACGATTGTCCTGCGAGAGCATTGGTGCGGTGATTCGCGTCCAACGGAGGCGATCGATTCTGCGGGAGATCGGGGTATGACAACAACAGTCGAGGGCACGACAGTCGAGGGCCTCGGGAATCGAGACGTGCCAAAGTCAAGGCTCGCTTATCGAGGCTAAACCTAGCAAGAGTGCGCCAAGAGTTAACAAATGTGTCAGGTTATTAATCCATCAAAAGTGCTCCAACCGTTGAGCGTCTAGAAAATGTGCCAAGGGTTGTGTGTATAAGAGCGGCGCACTTTTGATATTTAATGCACAATGTGTCAATTGAGCGCCGGTCTGCTAATTTGGTTAAAGGTGCGCCAAGGAGAAATTTGGTCAAAAGTGCACTGAAAAGTAGACATGCGCATTTTTGTTTGGTTCGTTCGATAATACATCAATTGTGCGCCAGAGGCTAAAATATTCCAAAAGTGCGCCAAGAAGAATTTTTCCAAAAATTTATCCCCTTGACATACTTTGTAAGAAATTGACAGTACTCTTAAAGTACGCACAAGTATGAAATCCGGGTCACATTCAACATGTACCCATAGTGGAAATTCTCATGTGTACTTCTTGTCATTGTTCTTCTTCTCCATCCGACCCATCATTGATGCACTCAGAGCTCAAGCTCGAGACTATGACAGTGTTCCATTCCTCAAGCAACAAGAACTAGAAATCAAGGGAAAATCCAGGCTCGAAATCAGGGAACAACATCTTTTAAAAATATCTCAATTTTAGAGAATCATTTCCTAGAAAAATATACTCATAAAAACCCTCATAATAAAATCAAAATAAAACCATTAACCACCTCAAATCTGAAAACTCTAAGAACTAACTATAATCAGAACACTACTAGAAACTAATTACAACAACAAATACTAAGAATAAAACTATAGTTGATCATGTTTCTTCATATTTGCAAGATGTACTTGCCTATGAAGAAAACCAGGAGCAAAACAAAAGAAATGAACAAGTGAGGAGAGAGAATGAGAACAAGGATATATATATATATATATAGGCAAGGGGTTAAGGCGAGCCGTCGGATCTCTCCAACAAATCTAAGTCACACAGCCTACCTACCACTACCATACCATCAATACAAGCAAAAGTGCGCCAGCTTCCATTCAACCGTGCACTTGAAGTATACCCAAAGTGCGCCAAAAATGAAAATACTATCAAAAGTGTGCCAACTTGAGTATATTCCAAGTATATGGGATAGGGGAGTGACTCTTCTCGTTAGTGGTAAAGATAAATAGTTTCGATTTTCATGTCTTAAAGACACTGCATACACACTTGAGCAAGCATATTATTAGCAACTCAAGCATCCTTTTGTGAGAGCACTATGCCTAACAATGTTTGCGAGCATCGATAGCTTCCAAAAGTTCGTCAGATCGTCAATGGTGTAAATGAATAACACGCTAATTCGATCTCCATCGCTACATTCTCCAGAATCTCAAAGTTTGTACTTGAAATTCTTGTGTAATTATATTCTTTGTAACAAAAATTTAAGTGTTTGTAAGCTTTATAAAAGTATTTTCTTGAAAGAATTATTCACTCTTTCTGTTCGAAAACAAATGGAGACTATCTTGGGGAGTACGCACTCACATACAAAATTTTGGTGTTAGGGATTTATTTTTGTAAACGTAACATGTATAACAAAAATATAGGTATGTATCTAAAAATTACAAAAAACAATCTTTTATGGCTAAATTTTGAATGTTTACTTTTCTCATTAGATTATCTATCTTTGAACTTTGTTTTTAAATTTTTATTCAAATATACTCTACCAATTAAAATATTATCTAATTTAATTAAATCTAGAATTTATATTAATCAATAAAATTGTAATATATAATTTACACTCTAAAAATTTAAACTTTATAATTTACTTAGGGTCTGCTTGGCAATTGTGGGAGCAACGGTTATGGGGTATTTTTAGAGTACCGGTTATGAACGGTTACGAGGGGTCTGGTTTTGAGTGGTTTTAAGTAGCGGCAAATTATAAAATTTTGATCAATTATCATTTTTGTGCCAAAAATTCAGGAATATAATATTATGCACTGAGCAGGAATCATCATGTCACGTTTAGTGTACATGTTGGCCAATATCCCACACTTAGTGTACAAAAAAAAGTAGCGGCTTTTAAGCCAATCCAATTCATGCTTGGTAACGAGCATTTCTGAAAGTTTTTTTTACGAGAATAAATGAAACAAAACAATAAAATCCCTCAAAACCTACTGTTTTTGGTGTATTTATAAACCAAAATTACATTACACTGATTTTGGGGGATGTTTGAGCCGACCAAAACCAGTACCTCATAAAAATTACCAAGCAGATGTTTTCATAAACGATCGGTTCAAAAACACTCCAAAATCGGTGAAAACACCGTTACCAAGCAGACCCTTAGGGAGTGTTTGATTTTACCTCTAATTAAATGTGAATCACTAAATGGGTTAATTAGAGATGGGCCCACAAAAACACCGTTGTGATTTTGCATCCAATTAAGATGCAATTAGAACTTGACAACTAACAAGAAGCTCCGAAATGAAAGCGGTAGCCTACAACTTTTTTTGCAAAACCAACCTCTAATTGGATGTAGAAAGATATTGTAACCACCTAGAAAATTCAATGCTTTCCTTTTATATCCTTAACACCAGTGATATAAAATCTGAAAAGAGATAAACAGAAAAAATGAAAGAAAGAAAGAAAGAAAAGGGAAAAACAAAGAAAGGGAACTACACACAAATTTTTGAGATAAATATAGTTTTATTGCTTTTGATAATGTAGTTGTTATGAGTGGTAAATGACGTGTTTATGATATCTTTTGTAATTTTTTCGACTTGCATGATATATTCTAGGAATGTGATATTTTATGTACTTTTTAATAAAGTTAATTTGATATAAATTCAGTTTAAAGTTTACATGGATAATTTTTCGACATATCATCAACAAAATATTTTAGTTTAGAATACCTTATAATAATGATACAAAGGTAAATTGATGTCAAATTAGACATTGTAAAAAAACATAACCACTAGTTAGTAGAATAAACCACTAATTAGAACCTCTAATTAGTGAAATGGGACCAAACCTCTAATTAGTGTCACACCTCTAATTAGCGAAACAACAAACACCCCCTATACCCATTATTTAAATTCAATTTAACTAATATATGATTTAAAGCTAATCAAATTTAAATTTTAGATGGGTGGTTTATTATTAATCTTATCTTAAAGAATTGGAAAAAAAAATTGTATAACGTATACATAAGGAGGAAGGAAAAAGAATGAAAGAAAGGGTGATTATTTTGTCCAAATTTATTTAGTTGCAGTTGTTGTGTTTTTTTGTGTTTTTTTTTTTTTTTTTTGAGATATCCAACACAACGTTTGGGATTTTATATACGCTGTGTTGTATGTCTTTTGGATTCACTGTCCCTCAACTCCTACCTTTTATAAATAAAAAAATAATATATTTTCGTGACTCGATCTGCTGCGTTGCAGTTCACTTTGAATAAAGGCATCTTTTTATTCCATCTCCAAAAACAAAAACAAAATTTTTTGTTGAGCTTTACTAAACTAGTCTAAAACCAAATCCCAAACAACGCTTACATAAATTAAAACCTCGAATATTGATCTTCATGAATTCGATCATTAACAATGAATCACATTCTTCGTGACCTCTCAATCTTTGGACGAGACGATTCTTCATTTCTTGAAATGGACACAATAACAATGGGTGCTTGTGGTGTTGAACATTATTTATTGGTGGTAGTCGATTAATCGGCTTGCATTTGCATAGATCTCTTGTCCAGCATCGAGTCATCAGTCATTCGTTCTTTAACTTCATCTTGTTGTTGCTTAATGCTATTGATTAGAGCAATAGTAAGGCTATAATCATGGATTCAAGATTTTATATTTTTTAAGATGACACATGCACCTACATCCACTCAACTTATTTGACCCTCAAGATTTATGGCATTTTTACTATAAGTAATGCTATTCGTACCTCCAAAATATTTCTTCAAATTATTCTTTTTTATGTGGCGGCTAACGTAGCATGCTAAATAGCATTATGTAATAGCTGACATTACAGCTGACATGAAAAAATTTAACCCAAAAAATTAATCACCCAAAATTTTTCAATATTAATATTAATATTAATGTTAATGTTAATTATAATGTTAATGTTAATTTTAATGTTAATTTTAATGTTAATATTAATTTTAATGTTAATGTTAATATTAATTTTAATTTTAATTTATAATTTGTCATGTCAGCTGCCACATTAATCGACATGTCATCTGTCACATAAGGAGAAATGCTTTGGAGGTACAAATAGCATTATTCTTTTACTATGCTCATACAAATCCAACTCATTCTACATTTACTTTTTTTATTATAAATTTGGATCTCAAGAAACAGCTGCTATCGGATAGATTTAATTAGTTATGAAAATATTGAGTCATTAATTTAAATATGATATTTGTGGGATTTGAATTTAATTCATTCTAATCATGTAGAATTTAAATCATTCATGTGAGATTTGAATTTAATTCATTCCAATCATGTAGGATTTAAATTTATTCATGTGAGATTTTAATTTAATTCAAATCAATCATATAGGATTTAAATTTAATTCATTCCAATCTTTTGGGATATAAATTTAATTCATTCTAATCTTTTTGTAACTAATGGACGGCCATGCTCCTCTATAAATACTCTCTTCGTGCCTACATTTAGAACTTACCTCGAAATAAAGGAGATGAAGAGAATGACAACAGTCCAGGAAGTTCGTGCGAGTCCAAGCAAGAAGGTGACAGCGAGCGTTCCAGAATTTCTACGTGAAGTTGCTGGTTCCTGGGAGCAGATCGTGTGGGACGAATCTTGCTTTGAGTAACGGTGATTGTCATCACCCCAGCAAACAGAGTTTATTCTTCTTCTTCTTTTTCTCTTTTGCAAGTTGTAAACTTTGTTCTGTCCATTTGCAACTGCGATTGCAAGGAAGAACGAGAAGATAGTTTTCTCTGATTCATTTGTTATCTTGTTTCAAGTTGTAATCAGATCCTATATATATTTTCTTGTTTGATCGAGTGATATTAGGAAGGGAACTCTTGTGTAAATTATGATCTCGACTTCAACTCAGGTTCTACCATCTTTGATTATGCCTCAAGGATAACAATCGCAAAACAAGATCTGAGTAAGATGAAGAACAACCGTGCAAGTCTTCTTGACACAAGTTTTCACAAACTTGAAGAGATGAACGAGCTACACTTCTATCATTTGGATGAGGAAGGAGTCCTCTGTCAAGTGATGGACGTGTGTTTCCAGATCTTGGATCTACCATTCTTGCGGATGGAGGTGGACTTGAGGCTAGCGTCGTTGGAGACGCACATTCCAAGAGGGAGGAAGACGACATCTTGTGCAAGTTGCCGCATGGAGATGTCTGATGCAAGTTGTCGCATGGAGATGTCAACTGCACTTGACGCATGGAGACTGGCACTATGCATGAGTTGTATCTGCGCATGACGGTTCTCGGCACATGGCAGGACATGGCACATGGAGACTGGCACTATGCGTGAGTTGTATTTGTGCATGGCGTTTCTAGGCACATGGCAGAACTCGAGCATAGCAGTCTCGGCGCATGGCTGGACTTGGGACATGAAAGCATCCATGCGGCTGGCTCTGAGCAAGGTCTATGCGCGTGCACATAGGGTTATGCACAAATTGGCGCATGTCTCTTCAAGCATGAAGGACCGTGAGAATAAGAATTGTAGATCCAATTTTAAACTAAAATAGCAAGGTAATAGTTTAACTTGGTTACTTTGATTACTTAACTTGGTTGTTGTAATTGCACAGGTTAAGTCATTGGGCGTGGTTGCTGACTGATGGATGGATACTGGTGCATTGAGCCACGTGTGCTCTAGGAAGGATTGTTCACCAAGATCGAGTTTTTCGTTGAATAAAGGCCTCGATGGCGAACAAGGATCAAGCAGAAGATCTGGAAAGATGGGACATTGGTTCTGGACTTCGAGGAAGTTGCAGTCACAGGAGAGCGTGTAGCAAAGTGCATGTAATGACCAAGAACCAGAACTCAGAAAGTACGTTGCAAACTTGAAGGTGGGCATCCATGATGGCCAGATGGTGATATCTTGGCAGGGGGCATACTCGAAAATAAGGCTTTCAATATCCGATGAATGTTCGAGCTTCTACTTGTGAGTAAATTCTCATTATAATAGTTGTAGGACACCAGACTAGGACATGTACTCCGTACCGCAAGATGTCTAGTCTACGGCTTATTTCCAAATGTGGGGATAAGGAGATGGAGAAGTGTGAGGTCTGTGCGCAGACAAAGATCACCAGAAAGTCATTCAAACGGGTTAACGAAACACAGATCTTCTGGAGTTGGTGCACTTAGATATATGTGACTTCAAACAGTTATCCACAAAGGCCAAGATGAAGTATTTTATTGCATTCATCGACGACTACTCGAAGTATGATTCTTTTATCTGCTCAAGTCAAAGGACGAAGCATTCGAGAAGTTCAAGGAGTTCAGGGCTGAGGCTGAACGTCAAACAGGACAACAACTCAAGAGACTTAGAAGTGATCGAGGCAGAGAGTATAGGTCTATTGAATTCACATCGTTCAGCAAAAAATATGGAATTGTCAATGAGACGACTGCTCTGTATTCCCCTCAATCTAATATAGTAGCTGAGAGAAAGAACATGATGTTGACAGAAATGATGAACTCAATGTTGTTAACTGCGGATCTTCCAAACTACTTCTGGGAAGAAGCTGTGCTGACGGCTACGTTCATTCTGAATAGAGTGACATACGCAACTTTCGATGTCACTTCTCAGGAACTCTGGTTCAGAGTTAGACCCAACTTGAACGTTATTCGAATGTGGGGGTGTCTGGCGTCTGTGAAGCTTCCGGAATTGAAGATTCAGAAGCTGGAATCGAGGACTACGAAGACAATCTTTCAGGGTGATGCTGAGAAGAGTGATGCTCGAAGATTTTTTGATATCGAATCAAATCATATCATTGAATCTCGCGACGCAGAACTCTTCGAAGATAAATTTGTAAGACACAAGAATATTGTTATCGTGGATATTCAGGAAAATAGTGTGAGTGCACAGGAGGCTGAAGCTTCCAACGAAGATGTAGTCCAAGAAGAAGTTGTCATCCCAACGACAATGATCGAACCAAAACTCGCAGAGCCGGTGTCTAAGCAAGTGAGGAGAGTAAATGATTCCAGAGAAAATATTTGTCACATATCATGTGGAAGCAGAACCACTTACTTATGATAAGGCGATGAAGACCAGAGATGCTATTTTTTGGAGGGAGGCTATAAATAATGAGTATGACTCAATAACCTCCAACCACACTTGGGTGTTTGTCAATCTGCCTAAAGGAGCTAAACCAATCAGATGCTTATCAGATCTTCAAGTCGATGAAGATGAAAGTAGACAGAACAGTTGAGTTCAAGACTAGGTTGTCTTTCTAAAAATTTTCTCAGACAATAGAGGATTGAGTTCTTTGGCACCTGGATGAGGGTATCATAGATCAGGATGATGATTGCCATAGTTGTTATTCACAAACTGATTATTTATCAGATAATGGGAAGACATGAGAGATTCATGGACAACAGTCAGAATTATTGTCATTCAGGTATGAAGACAGTCTACGAGTTGGTGACATCTCGATACGACTTGAAGCAATTCCCAAGATGTGGAAGCAGGAGTTTGACAAGTCATCTAGTCAAAGTTGTCGCAGGGTCAGCGATACTGACAAGTGTGTGTACACAAAGTTCGCTGATAATGGAGGAGTCATCATTTGTATCTATATGGACGACTTGCTAGTCCCAGTTGTGGACAAAGAGGTGTCACTAGAACAAAGATATTTATTTTGTTCGAACTCAGGACATGAGATTGCGGATGTCATCCTGAGGATATAAGATAATACGGATTCCAGGTGGGCTTGCTTAGTCACAAGCTCTCAGCATAAAATATTGATCACACGCTCTGGGTATCAGGGACGATACTCCTCAGGTGTGACATGCATATGAAGCCAAATCCAAAAAAAAGTGTCGGACAGTTGTTGTACTCGAGCATCATCAGGTGAATAATTCAAGCTGCGTGTACTACCAGGCCTGACATAGCTTTTGTTGTAGGGATGCTGAGTCAGTTCACAAGCAGTATATGTGTTGAACACTGAAAGCTATGAAGAGAGTCATCAGAATTCTCAGGTGGACTCAGTAGTATATCCTGCGCTACAGCAGTTATCCAGATATGAAAGAAGAATTCACTTATGACAGTTAGTGCTCAGGAAAGAAGAGTGAAAGATCCACAGGAGGATGTGACTTCTCCAGGGGTGGTGTTGCTATATCGTGAAAGTCAAAGAAGCAATCTTTACTCTCAGAGTTCTTTGCACTATCAAGCTGCAACAAGTAAAACAAAATAGCTCTGGAAGCTCTCAGATGATCTTCCTATGGTTAGTACACAGATTAGGGTGATACCGACATACTGTGAAAACCAGGAAGCTACAATAGTAGCATATGTTCATCTCGTCAACGGTTTGAAGAAAACTATGTGGATAGAACACAGGACACTGAATGAGCGCATATTGCGTGGATCATTACATTGCTTTAATGATCGGAGTCATGTAAATCTGGCGAATCCGTTCATGATAGGCTTCAAGGGCCAGTACATGACACTGAATGAGCGCAGCTACCGTGGATCATTACAGTGTTTGATGATCGGAGCCAGAAGGGTCTGGCAGATCCGTTCATGTAAGGCCTTCAGCGCCAGCTGGGATGGTAGTACTCCATGTTATGTCACGTCCTGATTCCCGTAAAATCGATAGTTGTCCCCCGGACGTGATACCGTGCATGCCGAGGTTGCACAACGCACAAGGCCAAGATATTTTTACATAACGAGCACATATTCAGAGTACGCAGATAATTGAAACACAAGGTTGAAACATGAAAAAGTTCTCTTTATTAATAATGAACATATTTTACAAACTCTTGAACGAGTCGGATAGTTGTCGCACGGGCTTACAAAAGTGGACGCAAAATGAGATAGTCGTCATGTACATTACATCATTTTACTAAAACCTCAAAAACTATAGACACCTTCTGACGAAGCTATCGCCTTTCCACGGAGTTGCATAAGTTTGTGAAAGAGCTCCTGGAAACTTCAAAAAACTTCTTCGTAGGCACGATCAGGACGTGCCGGTAGGTAGACTGGATCGGAAAGTCGCTTTAGCTCCTCGCAGGATCTCCTTGGTGCGGGAAACATGTTGCAATGAGGGTCAGTACATCGAAATACACTGGTGAAGGCGAGCTAACCTAACTATACTAATTAACACGTTGTTTATATGAAGCATGCAAGTTATTTTGTGGTCTTTCTATCTTGCCTTAGTTCATTTTACAAGCAAGCATTAGATATGAAAATTTACTGAAATAAACATGCCACTGTTCTGTGACTTTTACCTGCCGGTCTGAACCCACCTGCACAATACTTACCATAACCTTCCCTGCCACGAAGACATAGTTAGCTTGCACAGTTTAAATATACGAGGGGATCACTGGCATGATGCCATAATGGACGGGTTATAATCTCAAGACGAGAATGATATGCAATGTAGGTGGCGAGCCCCGCTACATAACATTTTGTCCATAACCGACGACTATACAGATCGTTCCGTCCGGATCGGATTAGTCCAGTGCCCCGGCGACCGTCCGCAGGAACTAGAAACATTGTGCACAAGTTGTCCATAACCAACGGCGTCTAATATTAAGTTATCAAACGATATAGTTTAAGGCAATACAAGCACGAGACGAGTTACATGGCATGAACTATTTTGCATAGTCTCCCTAATCAGTTTGTTGCATAGCAAGGTGTGTTCTTACATAGCACAATCATAGAAGAAGTATATACATTCTAACTAAAATTGAAATATGATGAAGAACATTCTAACGAACTAGCATGCAACAAGGTAACCGCTCATAAGTTGATTGACAAGCATAAAATGATCCAAGTCTAATCCTTTTTATCTTGATATCTTTTAGTTATTATGGTATCGTTTGATCGGAACAATCAAGAAGGCAAGATTTAGATGTGAAGACTTGGAAGAAGGGTCAACTGAATCGAATATAGCCACTCACAAGTTAGTTGGAGAGAGGAAAGAAAAAGAGGTGCTTCAAGACTCCGCTCATGCGACGCCTACTATACGATCACCTGCATTGCCACGAACAGATGATCAATATCTCTTCTACTCTTTCCAAGCTCAGAATAAAATGCAGTTCAACGAACGAAAGTAATGAAATCCATTAAAATCGTTCAAGAAAACGCAAATCCAAAAACCAACTCAAAAGCACGAAAGTAAAAAGGCGACAACGAAAACTAGGAAAAAAAACTTGCAGCGGAGAGGTCCCTCTTGACTCTGCCGCTAAGACCATCCTTGGGGCACGGTCCACTAAATATGGGAATCGATTCCGAAGAAGTAAATCCATAACGAGAACAAGATCTTGATTCAATCTATCCTGATCGAACGATACCGATTTGTATTTCTTAGTCGCGCTCCCCGAAAAAGGGGAACGGGGTACCATATCCTAACCAACTAATGGGAAGTTTCGTCCATGAAACTTAAGAATAAAACCTACCACTATGAAACAATGAACGAAACTTTTTCTTCATCTCAGACTCAAGCTCCTAGGTCGATTCTTCGACCGAATAATTTCTCCAAAGAACGCGCACGAGAGGAACCGAACGACTTCGAAGCAGCTTCTCTTTGTGATCCAAGATCCGCACAGGATGTTCAACATACGTCAAGTCCGCTTTCAAGTCCAGTTGATCAAGATCCACCACATGGTTCAGGTCGTACACGTACTTCCTAAGCTGTGAAACATGAAAGATATCGTATACTTCAGATAGTGACGGTGGCAGGGCAATCTGATATGCGACTGAGGCGACTCGCTTTAGTATCTCGAACGAGCAACGAATCTTGGACTTAGCTTCTCCTTTGCTCCAAATCTGGTAACTCCTCGCATGGGCAAGACTTTGAGGAATACTCGATCACCTTCTAAGAACTCAAAAGGTCGGCGGTGCGTGTCTGAGTAGCTTTTCTGACGACTCTGTGCTACCTTCAGCCGTTCACGGATCAAGCGGATCTTCTGGATAGTTTGCTCTACGAGCTCAGGGCCAAGAATTTGTCGTTCACCAACTTCATGCCAACAAATCGGAGATCTGCACTTCCGTTCATACAATGCCTCTTTGGCAAACCAACAATAAAGTCCATCGTTATGTGTTCCCATTTTCACTCCAGTATAGCAAGGTTCTGCATCTCTCCGTCCAGCTTCTGGTGCTCGGTCTTTACTCTCTAACAAGCCATGCATTGCGGCACAAACAGCGCCACATCCCTTTTTATGCCGTGCCACCAAAATATCGTGTGGAGGTCTCGATACATCTTTGTACTTCCTGGATGTGAAGTATAACTCGCATAGTAGGCTTCAGTGAGTATCTCATTTCTGAGGTTTGCATCGTTAGGAACACACAATCTTTCCTTCACCCGCATCATTCCATCCGTGCCCACCGCAAAGTCGATCGTCTTTCCTGCTGAGATAAGATTACGCATCTTTTCTAGGAACAGATCGCCCTTCTGAGCGGACTTAACTTTCTCCAACAAATCTGGTTCGAGGCGTAGCGGAGCCACTTGTGCCCCTTTTTGTATCTGATTCGGAGTGTAATGCCCAAACTTTCGAGATCCTGTCTCAGCCTGTCATCGATAGCTAAGCTCCCAACGAACACTCGACTCAGTGCATCAGCTACAACGTTGCCTTTGCCCAGTATATAATCTGATCATCAAGTCAAAGTCGCTAAGGAGTTCAAGCAAATGTCGTTGTCGTAGATTCAAATCCTTTTGAGTATAGAGATATTTGAGGCTTTTTTGATTCGTGTAGATTTTATACGGTACGCCATAAAGGTAATGCCGCCATAACTTCAACGCGAACACCACCGCTCCAAGTTCCAGGTCGTGCGTTGGATAGTTCTTCTCGTGAGACTGCCTCGACGCAAAGGCTATCACTTTGTCCCTCTGCATAAGAACACATCCTAAACCCTTTCTTGAGGCGTCATTATATATCTTAAAATTATCGGGTCCGTCCAGAAGGGTAAGAATCGGTGCTGAGATAAGTCGTTGCTTTAACTCCACAAATAAAGCTTCACAGTCGTCCGTCCACGCGAACGTTACTCCTTTCCGAGTGAGGTAAGTCAGAGGCGAGGCAATCTTTGCAAAATCTTTTATGAATCTCCTATAGTAGCCTGCTAGACCAAGGAAGCTCCGAATGTCGCTGGCTGACTCAGGTCGCTTCCACTTCACGATGGCTTCAACTTTCTTCGGGTCGACTGAGATGCCCTCCGCGAAAATGATGTGCCCAAGGAAAGATATGTTGTCCAACCAGAACTCGCACTTGCTCAGCTTCTCGTACAACTTATCGTCTCGAAGAGTTTAAAGCACCATCCGTGGGTGTCCTGCGTGTTCATCCTTGTTCTTCGAGTACACTAAGATGTCGTTTATGAAAACTACCACAAACTTATCGAGGAATGGTCGAAACACACGGTTCATCAAATCCATGAATGCGGCAGGAGCATTCATCAGTCCGAACGGCATAACAAAAAACTCATAATGTCCATAGCGGGTTCGAAATACTGACTTCGGCATGTCCTCTGGTTTAATCTTTAATTGGTGGAGCCAGAACGAAAATCTATTTTCGAAAACACCGACGTCCCTTGCAGTTGATCAAAGAGGTCGTCGATCTTGGGCAGGGGATACTTGTTTCGGATAGTGTCCATGTTTAGCTCCCGATAGTCTATGCAGAGTCGCAACATTTCGTCCTTCTTCTTTACAAAGAGTACAGACGCGCCCCAAGGAGACACGCTCGGACGAATATCCACGGTCCAGCAGTTCTTGAAGTTGACACTTTAACTCCTTGAGTTCAGCAGGGGCCATTTTGTATGGGGCTTTGGAAATCAGTTGGGTATTTGGGAATGTGTCGATTGTGAACTCGATTTCTTGGTCTGGTGGCATGCCAGGTAGTTCGTTTGAAAACACACCAGGAAACTCTGCCACAACGAAAGAAGACTCAACGTTTGAGCAATCCAGCTGCGTGTCCAAACCGACGCTAAGTATCCCTCACATCCAGAGTGTAACATCCGCCGAGCTGACATCGCAGAAATTATCATGCAGGTCTTTGACGCATCTGTTGCTGGACCACTTGTGTAGCATAATTTGGTCTCTCCAGGTAGACGAAAGATGACTCATTTATAGTTGTCGAGCAAGCGCTAAGTCAATCCATCCCCAAAATGATGTCGTAATCCCGAACATCTAGGACTAACACATCGAGCGAGAGTTTCCTTCCCTCAATACAGACGTGACCGCCTTGACATATTGAACAAACAGGTATTTTCGTGCCCGATAGGGTGCTAACACTAAGCTCTAGATATAATGGTGTCATTTCTATCATGTTTTTCACGACAAAATTCGTGGATATGAAACTATGCGTTGCACTAGAATCAATAGCACGCGAGCATGTATATTATTGAAAAGCAATATACCTGACACAACGGTGTCCGATGTCAGGGCTTCTTTCCGTGTCATAGTGTAAACCCGGCCTTGAGATTGACGACGCTCTTGCTGCGGCGCGGCTTGGTTGACTTGGGGTACTGTGGCAGGATTTGGATGTTGAGGGCAAAGCTTGGAGGGAAGCGGACAGTCCTTTGATATGTGGCCTTCGCCACTACAGTTGAAGCATAACCTGTTCTTGAGGTGACATTCGTTTGCTGTGTGCCATGGCTTATTACAGTGCGTACAATGTGGCCATGCATTCCCTTTCTGTCGACCGCCATTATTTGGATGCTTTGGAGTGGTGTTTCCTCCCGCATTACTATCGCGCTTGTGATTGAAAGTATGCACAGTGAATGCAGCAACTGGAGGATACTGCGGTTCGAGGAAAATGGCATGGTTGAGAACTTTTCGCATAGTCAAATATTGGGGAACAACCACGTACGCATGGATGGCAGGTCGCAGTCCGCCTTCAAATCGTCTGGCACGACTTGCCGCATCAGGTAATATAAGCTTGCAAATTTGGCGAGCCGATTGAATTCGACGGAGTACTGCTTCACTGTCATATTGCCTTGGCACAAACTCGTTCTCCTTTTGCCGACGAACGGGATGGGGTATGAACTCCTCTTCAAACGCGCCACAGATGGTAGTCCACGCGATCTGTCACGCCCCGGACCCGCCCGGGCCGCCGCTCCGCCCTGCCCCGCCCCGTACGGCCGGGATTAACGAACCGGACACGTATCACCGTGCCTCGGCGCGCCGGACGCGAACCATGCGCCCGTCCCGCGGGTGCGAGGGAGGAAGGGAGCTATACGAATGGCCCGTTCGAGCTTTCGGGGGACGTGATGCCGCACGGGCCTGGGGTTGCGCCCGTGCAAGGCCAATCTTTTAAGTTGATAGTTGGCTATCATCGTATCAATCGAGTAAGCAGCGGAAAGGGACTTGTTGCAATGCAATGCATTAGCCAACTGAGTGTTCGGGACAATCGAGGCAACTTGGGTTTCCTTTAGCAAAGGCACACGTTCGTTCCATACATTATGCCCCCTTATACGATAGCATTCTCGGGGCAACAATCGAAACCAAGATTCCGGGTCTTCGGGACTGTGGCACGCCTATCGCTTCCTCGGACGATCCAGTACCTGCAAGCAAGTAAACTGTTGGTGGGTCAGCACTTTATACAAGTACTGGTGAGATAAATCAACTGAACAGAAACAAGCATTCACTCAAACAGGCACTAAGTAATCATGTTATAAAATATTACATTACTAGTGATCTTTCTAGTTTTACCTAGGTTCGTTTCATGCAGTTCTAGCATAGTCGATTTACTTGTTTGGAAACATGTTTGAAAACAGAGTTTCATATTGAATATGCAAGCAAGCAAACCGTTCATGTTCCAGGGTGTGCGCAGCGTGTCTCGTGCGACTCCAGGGTCAGATGCAAGCTAGACACACAATGCACAATCTTAGGGGCAGTCACTATCCAAGCCAACACAATGACTTAGCTATATGCAGGGCGGTCCCCGAGTATCTCAGGATCGGCAGCTGGTGGAACAGCATACCAATGACTCATTTCTCTGAAGCTAATGGCAGTTGTGACCCATGGTGGCTATGACGCATGCAGTTCAGCTCTCCACCAAAAGCCATTGTCCGACAGCGTGCGAATGCATGGAACACTATCAAATAAACTCTAGTATGCAGACGAGACGAACCATCAGAATACAATCGTTGTTGCGGGGCAATCCGACTTATCACTTGAACACGTTCAGGCACAGTATGGTTCTCTCGAAGCATAGACGATAGTGAACATGTTCATGCACTCTAAGCAGGCGATTAAGGATTCTCGTTAAGCAGACATTGTTTCAAAGACAAGCTAGGTGAGTTCGTTCATTAACATGCAAGGCAGGTTCTATCATTCTCTTAAGAAAACATTGCAAGCAAAAACTGAGGTTATTATTAAGGCGTGCAAGAATCAGAGAATGAAGTTCTGCCCACTCACCTTGATACATAACGCCGACGCGGAGCGGGACGTTACATACTTACCAACCAACAAAAAGTTTCGTCCTCGAAACTTCAAGGATAAACTTCTCGATATCCCGAGAAGCGATAGTGTCGTCCCTCGCCGTACTCAATCGAAACAATCAAGCAATTCAAGTTCAGGAAACATTTTACACTTTGAGAATATTTATGGACTTATTGTATGGAACGCTCTTTGCAAAACCATATCGATAATATCTCAGAGTCATAGCAACGGATTTTGGGCCAGAGAATCGATTCGCTCTGATACCATTCTGTCACGCCCCGGACCCGCCCGGGCCGCCGCTCCGCCCTGCCCCGCCCCGTACGGCCGGGATTAACGAACCGGACACGTATCACCGTGCCTCGGCGCGCCGGACGCGAACCACCGCGCCCGTCCCGCGGGTGCGAGGGAGGAAGGGAGCTATACGAATGGCCCGTTCGAGCTTTCGGGGGACGTGATGCCGCACGGGCCTGGGGTTGCGCCCGTGCAAGGCCAATCGTTTAAGTTGATAGTTGGCTATCATCGCATCAATCGAGTAAGCAGCGGAAAGGGACTTGTTGCAATGCAATGCATTAGCCAACTGAGTGTTCGGGACAATCGAGGCAACTTGGGTTTCCTTTAGCAAAGGCACACGTTCGTTCCATACATTATGCCCCCTTATACAATAGCATTCTCGGGACAACAATCGAAACCAGGATTCCGGATCTTCGGGACTGTGGCACGCCTATCGCTTCCTCGGACGATCCAGTACCTGCAAGCAAGTAAACTGTTGGTGGGTCATCACTTTATACAAGTACTGGTGAGATAAATCAACTGAACAGAAACAAGCATTCACTCAAACAGGCACTAAGTAATCATGTTATAAAATATTACATTACTAGTGATCTTTCTAGTTTTACCTAGGTCCATTTCATGCAGTTCTAGCAGAGTCGATTTACTTGTTTGGAAACATGTTTGGAAACAGAGTTTCATATTGAATATGCAAGCAAGCAAACCGTTCATGTTCCAGGGTGTGCGCAGCGTGTCTCGTGCGACTCCAGGGTCAGATGCAAGCTAGACACACAATGCACAATCTTAGGGGCAGTCACTATCCAAGCCAACACAATGACTTAGCTATATGCAGGGCGGTCCCCGAGTATCTCAGGATCGGCAGCTGGTGGAACAGCATACCAATGACTCATTTCTCTGAAGCTAATGGCAGCTGTGACCCATGGTGGCTATGACGCATGCAGTTCAGCTCTCCACCAAAAGCCATTGTCCGACCGCGTGCGAATGCATGGAACACTATCAAATAAACTCTAGTATGCAGACGAGACGAACCATCAGAATACAATCGTTGTTGCGGGGCAATCCGACTTATCACTTGAACACGTTCAGGCACAGTATGGTTCTCTCGAAGCATAGACGATAGTGAACATGTTCATGCACTCTAAGCAGGCGATTCAGGATTCTCGTTAAGCAGACATTGTTTCAAAGACAAGCTAGGTGAGTTCGTTCATTAACATGCAAGGCAGGTTCTATCATTCTCTTAAGAAAACATTGCAAGCAAAAACTCAGGTTATTATTAAGGCGTCCAAGAATCAGAGAACGAAGTTCTGCCCACTCACCTTGATACATAACGCCGACGCGGAGCGGGGCGTTACATGATCATCTCCTCTTCATCGCCTACTGAGAGAGATCTCTGATGCACGTCCCACCAATCGTGAGCGTTCAAACAGAGATGCAGTTGGGCACACGCAACACGTTTCTCATCAGGTACCTCTAGCAGTTTGAAGTGATCCTCAAGCTCTGCCAGACAATCTAGAGCCACGACCGGATCTTCAGTCCCTTTGAATGGCGTGTTGCAGACCTTCTTGAAGTCGGCAAAGTCGAAGGTAGTCACTTCCTTCTTCTTTGGAGTTTGAGACGTTTCGACTTCAGGCATGGGTCGCTCCACCGGTGTTGCTGTTGTCGCCGCGGATGGTTGGAGGCCAAGGTCTGAACGATCTGTTGCAGGGTATCTACCTGCTTCTGTTGAACTGCAAATCGGGCTTCTAGATTGACTTCGAACTTGCTCTGTCGTTCTTCCGCCCTCTTCTCGGCTCGTTCATAACGAGTCTCATCCCTCTGTTGACTTGCTTCAAGCATCCGCATCATTTGTTCAATCGGGTCGACACAGGACATAGCTCTGGAACTTCTCGAGGTGCCGAAAATACTTTCTTGGGCTTGTACCTCACCATATGCTAGCGTTGATGCTTGCGCTTGAGTCATTCCTTCAAAAGAAGTTAACTTATATATTATGGACTCACTGTATGGAACGTATCTCATTTTGGCCAAACGAGTTCAAGAGTTCGCATAGGGAATAGAACGTTAAAGGAACTTTTCCGACACGAGGGTCAAAGAAACTTGAAGCTGTGCTCTGATACCAATATGTCACGTCCCGATTTTCGTAAAATCGATAGTCGTCCCCCGGACGTGATGACGTGCGTGCCTAGGTTGCACAATGCACAGGGCCAAGGTATTTTTACATAACGAACACATATTCAGAGTACGCAGATAATTGAAACACAATGTTGAAACATGAAAAAGTTTTCTTTATTGATAATGAACATCTTTTACAAACTCTTAAACGAGTCGGATAGTTGTCGCACGGACTTACAAAAGTGGACGCAAAATGAGATAGTCGTCATCTACATTACATCATTTTACTAAAACTTCAAAAGCTATAGACACCTTCTGGCGAAGCTATCGCCTTTCCACGGAGCTGCATAAGTTTGTGAAAGAGCTCCTGGAAACTTCAAAAGACTTCTTCGTAGGCACGATCAGGACGTGCCGGTAGGTGGACTGGATCGGAAAGTCGCTTTAGCTTCTCGCAGGATCTCCTTGGTGCGAAAAACCTGTTGCAACGAGGGTCAGTACATCAAAATGCACTGGTGAATGCGAATTAACCCAACTATACCAATCAACACGTTGTTTATATGAAGCATGCATGTTATTTGTGGTCTTTCTATCTTGTCTTAGTTCATTTTACAAGCAAGCATTAGATATAAAAATTTACTGAAATAAACATGCCACTGTTCGATGAATTTTACATGCCCTTCTGAACCACCTGCACAATACTTACCATGACCTTTCCTGCCACGAAGACATAGTTAGCTTGCATAGTTTAAATATACGAGGGGATCACTAGCGTGATGCCATAATGGACGGGTTATAACCTCAAGACGAGAATGATATGCAATGTAGGTGGCGAACCCCGCTACATAACATTCCGTCAATAACAGACGACTATACAGATCGTTCCGTCCGGATCGATCCCAGTGCCCCGACGACCGTCCACATGAACCAGAAACCTTGTGCACAAGTTGTCCGTGACCAACGGCATCTAATATTAAGTTATCAAACGGTACGGTTTAAGGCAATACAAGCACGAGACGAGTTACATGACATGAATTATTTTGCATAATCTTCCTAATCAGTTTGTTGCATAGCAAGGTGTGTTCTATACATAGCACAATCATAGAATAAGTATATACATTCTAACTAAAATTGAAATATGATGAAGAATATTCTAACGAACTAGCATGCAATAAGGTAACCGTTCACAAGTTGATTGACAAACATAAAATGATCCAAGTCTAATCCTTTTTATCTTGACATCTTTTAGTTATTATGGTATCGTTTGATCGGAACAATCAAGAAGGCAAAATTTTGGATGTGAAGACTTGGAAGAATGGTCAACTGAATCGAATATAGTCACTCACAAGTTGGTTAGAGAGAGGAAAAAAAATAGGTGTTTTAAGACTCCGCTCGAGCGACACCTACTACACGATCACCTGCATTGCCACAAACAGATGATCAATACCTCTTCTACTCTTTCCAAGCTCGGAATGAAATGCAGTTCAACGAACGAAAGCAATAAAATCCATCGAAACCGTTCAAGAAAATGCAAATCCGAAAACCAACTCAAAAGCACGAAAGCAACAAGGTGACAACGAAAACTAGACAAAAAAACTTGCAGCGAAAAGGTCCCTCTTGACTCTGCCGCTAAGTCCATCCTTGGGGCACGGTTCACTGAATATGATAATCGATTCCGAAAAAGCAAATCCATAACGAGGATAAGATCTTGATTCAATCTATCCCGATCGAACGATAACGATTTGTATTTCTTAGTCGCGCTCCTCGAAAAGAGAAAACGGGACACCACATGTTACAATGGCGTGACACCACAAGAGAGTGAATCTCGGCTTCGGGTCATGTCACATCGACGTAACACCGCATATAGTCAAGGACACAGCATATATGGGGTTGGAAGGCCTCTGATATTGTGTCTTTGCAATCCTACCATTTAGTTTTATGCTTTTAGTTCAAAGAAAAATCTACTAGACATCTAGCTATTGGTTGAAGGGAGGACCATTAACTGGGAGAATATCAGGAACAGTGGATAGTCTTTAGAGACATTGAGGGATTACGGACCCAGAACCTCTGATGTCTACTCCTTGTTCTTTGTGAAGAATAATTTTCTGTGGAATGATGACTTTGATGCCTTAATGAGTTCTCGGACAGAATGAATGTTCGGTGTCATTTGCAGGAAACACGTAGTATCAGCACTACAAGGGACATCTAGTAGATTTGTCAACGTATGACGTATGACAAGCGTTCCAACACACGTCATGTATGACAAATGCAGCAATATGATTCAGTAGAAAGAGCACCCATTCCTGCCATTCTACATGCAACACCTTACAAATGACTTTTATCAAATAAATAGGAAAACTTATTCAGAATTAGGATATAAGATTTAAAGAGCAACAGGAGAACGGAATATATATACTACCAAAGGTGATACAAAATAGTCTAGACATAGGTGATACAAAAATACTATATATAGGAAGCATTTTTCACAACCCTGGAATATATTTATATGTAGGGTTCTGGACACAGAATCATGCAAGAAGAATTAGGGTAACATTTGCCATTTCCAGAACTTTCTACCCAAACATGGAGCTATTTCATTATGAGATGGTAAATAAACCTGAAGCACAGAAAAATAAAGCAGGAAATATTGACATAACATCCAACTTCCAAGGAAGCTAAACTGTAGGTACTTTAAATAAACCTGAAAAGTACAGGATACCAGTGATGGTAGAGATTAAAGATAACTAGGATTGATTGCGGAATTTGGATCCCTCTTCAGCATGTCTTCCAATCTTTAGAAAGTATATCTGTCTCCTATGATGCTAAATCAGGTGTAAACCTATTCTCGTGTCCCTTCACTTGTGCGAATTCTCCAGCATATCCTCTTTAATCTCCTCAAGAAACACATATCCTAGGATATTACATTCACGTATTAGATGGTCCTAGATCACTACACAAACTCCCACCCATGAGAACATATTTCCTAGCAAAAGACTGTCCATTATCTGTTTTACATTAATCCTAAAGCTAGCTGATTGTCCCATGTCGAGTAGAAAACCACCATCAAATTCATAACTTGTTTATTTGGCAACCCAGCGCCAATCTACGGGTTGTGTTGGCTGTTTTCCTTCCCAGTTCATTATGTGACACGGATGTCTTGAGTTCAAATTTACTTTTGTGTAGAAGTTGCACACATCGATGATCACTGCAACTGATACAGCATAGTTTTGGAGTAAACCACAGGACTGTGGATGTCGGATATTGGTGTTCGCCCGCATAGGATCACAGAGATCGCAGGCTAACATTTTGTGAAGAAAGAAAGTGTTGAATTATCTTAATATAGTTACATTCTTCAGATTGCTTCAACTGAGCTTTGGTACTCATGGTTCCCTAGAAGAGGAACCTAGGAACCAATACTTAAGCTTAGATCCCCTTAAGCTTAGATCCCCTCTAATGGACCCCATATATTGCAAGACCGAGCAAGTAATAGGCTCCAACCTTGATCATGCCAGCAGTTCAAATTTGGATCAACGTGTACCCGTGACAAGTGATCGTGACAAGTGATCTGCACACACTGATCGCCAACTTCACTATCGAAAGGGATAATAATGAAAGCAGGATCTTCTGTAGGTGAAGAAGTTTAAGCCTTTGATTAGGCTGTTTTAGCCCCTTGTATAAATATTCAATTTTCAGATTGGGCATGGCATAAATGCTGAGGAGCTGAAAATTTCAGTTCTCAGCACCATTGTAGCCTTGTGAACTTGTGAAAGGGCACATAAACTGTATGACGCTAATACTAGTGCATTGCATACAGCAAACCTGAATTCTGGCCCATGTTTCAAATTTCAGCTCTTCAGAACTTCAAACAAGATTAACCATACAAGTTCAAGTGAACACTTTTGAGAACTCAAATGCATGTAGCTTTTCTTTCATAAAAGGAAGATGACCTACCATTTCATCGGATAGCCTGTCATACCAAAAGAAACATGGCACTGAAAAGCTAAAACGAAGAATATATATCGCACATTCGCATTGATCATGACGTTTAAAGCTCCAACCGGATGTGTAAAGGTTTTTTCTGCTGATCATCAGCAGACATGACCCTGCATATACAAAAACAAGACAAATAAGAACACAATTATCATCTTGTACATTTGTAAAGCAAAATATATAAATTAAAATAAGTTGTTCTCACATTGTATTCTATCATTGGTGGCAAACAACAGAAACACATGATAAATCTCCATCAATTAACCACATATCCAATTCTTCCAGATCTCTCTGGACTGAATCCATTGTCGCCTCCCTAGACCAGAAAACTAACTTCTTCTCATTCTCCGTGAACTTTTGGTGTTTCGTAGCAGCACCTATTTTCACACCAATCTTTGACTCATCAAATCTCCACACCCTTGCAGAACTAGTGTCCTTCAATGTTTTAGTGATGAGATACACAAAGTCCTTTTCTTCAGAAGATTCAGAATTATTTTCTAGCACAGTCTTCCCAGCAGCAACCACCTTAAGGACAAAATCATCAACCCAAATTTTCAAAGAAGTTGTAGAGCTCTTAACAAACATCAACCCTATATCTTTTGCAGCAGAGAAACTGTAAGATTGATTTGGCAGCTCGTCGAACAAATTAATGGCTGGAAGTATATTCCCATCAATCATCCAGCAATCGTAAGACAATTCTAAACTTCTTTTTAACACGATTGCCTTGACACCGATCTCCTTTATCACATCTGTGTCAGATTGCTCAAGGCCTGTCAATTTGCGACTTCTAATGCTACTGATCAACTTATCCGAATCAATCACAGGATATCCTCTACGTGAAAGATCATGAAGAAACTGTATATTATCACCAATAAAAATGAAGTTCTGCAGGCCTAGGCTCTCAAGACGGCAAACCAAGTTTCTAGCAATCTTTTCTGTCGTCCTGTACAAGCTAACCAATATGATGCTTTTCTTCTTCAAAGAACCAAGAACAGATCCAAGTCCATCATAGCTCCTTACAACTCTCCAAGGATGTACTTCTGAGAAGCAGAAGTCATACCACTTCAGATCTGCCAAAGGCTGCATTTCCCAGAGGTTAAAAACAAGAGACTGTTTATCTAGAAGTTTGGAATCAGGACCAGCTGTTTTGCCATAGTTTACACCTGCATCCCTGTGGGAGGTGCTTAGAGCCCTTTCATGCAAAAAATTGGTGTAGATATTGTAATATCCTCGAGAATGGATAAATTTAATGAACCAAGGAGTCCATATTCTCTCACCTATCTTTTTATACCATCCTGTTGTTACCTGTAAAATTACCAAATGGACAATAAAGATGAGAGGGGTGCTTACACTACACTCACTACGCTAAGTGATGAAAACAATGAAGGATTCCCAGGATCACAGTTTGTATAAAGGGTTTTAACAAATAAGAGTGTGTCAGATTGACATCCATATAATCCCCTACTTCCTAACTGGAACACCTCTTCATTGAAAGATAGAACCTATTATTGAAAAACATTTAATAGGCTTAAAAGTCTGTATTACCATGCCTTGAAGAATTGGTTTAATGCCTTTAGCTTTGTGTTCGTCATACCACAGACGGAATTCCTTCCATGGTTTCGGAAAGAGAAGCTGACCCCATGTGCCGACCATCTGATATAAGAAGAGACGGGTTTCATCATCCACATGTAGTTTGTTTCCATGCTTGCCTGTTCATAATCAAATATAAAATCTTTACCATTAAAACATAAAAATGGATATCTAAACTGCATAAAAAGTAAGCCTTCATCATCGTCTCCCAGGAACAAATAGGACATCAGGTTCAAGGTGTCTAAATGGGCGGGCGGCCCGGAACCCGGCCCGGACCTGGTCAATGGACCGGCCCGCACAGGCCCACTAGCCCCACGGGTCCGGACTGGGTCGGTGGAGCCGACCCGCTAGCCCGGCCCGGCCCGATTTCTGCGCCGTTTTGGCCGGTTCGGATTCAGTCGGCCCGGTTCGGCCGGTTTTTTTAGTTTTTTTTTAGAATATATCCGTTGGGGGGTATTTTTACCATTAAAAATACTCCCGTTTTAGTGGCAATTTTTTGTCCGTTTTAGGGGTATTTTGGTCATTTTTTTGTAAAATGACCAAAATATCCATTATAACAACTCTTTTTTTAGGGTATTTGGGGTCAATTGGACCCAAAAAATTCCTATAAATAGTCCATAATTCATGAAAAATAAACAACAATTTTTTTTTCTTTCTACAAAAATTTTCCCTTTTACAAAGTTTAGAAGCAAGCAAGGCAATTACAAAGTTTAGAAGCAAAGCAATTACTGGAGTCCAACTTCTTTCCTCTCAGCACATTTTCTTCTGATTTCTTTTGGAGGCTTCTAGCAGACGTTACAAGTAACTTTAATATTATAGAATAGTTTTTTTCTGATTTGAGATTTTTTTTCCCCCCTCTTTCTTTTTTGGTAGAAAATTAATTAATTTTGCTCTATTTTTTTTTAAAAAAAATTTTTAATATGGATGGACAAGGTTCAAACCAACCATTTGAAAACTATGATTATTATAATAATATGCTTGAAAATAATCCTATTCCTGAATCTGCGTCACCGACACAAATGTCACCTCCTGAAGTTAGGAGTATGATTACGGCTACAAATGTTAACAATAGAAAAAAAATCTATTTATGGAATTATTTTACAAAAATATTTATCACTGATAGTGAGGGTAATCCGGTTTTAGATCCAAAAGATCAAAAACCAATACCTAAGTCTGCGGAATGTAAGAGATGTAAGCGGGTTAACAAGTGAAAAAAAAATGATGGCACGGGCACTTTAAAAAGACACTACGAAAGTTGCTATGGTAAATACCAAGGTTTAAAGTATCGGCCGATACCAATACGTATCGGCCGTATCGGATCGGATCTGGCCTTGGCCGATCCGATACCGCCCAAAAAAATCGAGATCGTCCGATTCATCGAGGAAAAATATGGTATCGGGCTGTATCGGCCGATACGGGACCGATACGAGCCGATATTGGCCGATACGGGACCGATACGGGCTGATACTGGTCGATACGGACCGATACGGGAAAAAATCAGATCAGATCATCACATGAACTTTAACAAAGTAAATGTTCTACAAAATACCAAAAAAAAGTAGAAATTGATTCCAAACATCAAATCCAACAGAGAACAATAATGAAGAACCAAAATAATAGAAAAAAACTATAAATAAAGGCAAATTCTTCTACAGACATACACACAAAACATAAATTACTCAAAAAAATTCTCAAGAACTCAACTTACCTCGTTTTCCAGAAGGTAATCTTCCAATAACCCCTTTCTTCTTCGCCTTGCCGCTGCTTCCATCGGAGAGTGGAGGGTCTTTAGGTTTTGGTCAGATGAAGAAAAAAAAAACAGCAGAGAAAAAAAAAGGAACAACTGCAAGTGTTCTCTCTCTCTCATCTCAAAATACATATATATATATATATATATATATATATATAGGGTTGGTGATGTGCAAGTGTTCTCTCTCTTATATATCGCAGGTAAACCATTCAGCAAGGATGACAATTATTTTATTCAATTATAATAAAAATAAAATAAAAAACACTTAAATAATGCATAAATATGTATATTATTTTTCTATTTTTTTACTAATTTATTAATAATTATTTAAATATTGTCGATACAGCCGATACCAAAAAATTCGATACTCCGATCCGATACCGTCGTCGATACTGTCGATACTGCCGATACGGATACTCATACAAACTGTCTGATACCGATACCGAGTTTTTGAACCTTGATAAATACACACTGCATGCTACACAAACACAGCTAAGTACTAGTGGTCAAGGATCTTCTTTAGTTACATTTACTTATTCTGATGCTCGTAACAAGATTGATTTAGCAAGATTTATGATTTGTGAGGAACAACCATTTACATTTAGTGAGAGTAATTACTATTATAAATATGCAAGTAATACTCTTAATCCTTGTTTTAGTAAAGTTTCTAGATCTACTGCTAGAGCGGAGTCTCTGAAATTTTTTCAAAAAGATAAGGCTGTTTTGAAAGAAAGTTTTATGCATGTTAGTAAATTAACTTTAACTTCTGATAATTGTACTAAGAAAATTATGCTTATATTTGTATCACGGCACATTATATAGATGCAAGATGGATGTTGCAAAAACGCATCATTTGTCTAAAGCCTTTAGAATTTTCATATACCGACGTTGTAATCGGTGGCACTATAATGCAATTTTTGCGTGAATATAATATTCACAATAAAATATTTTCGATTTCTTTTGATAATGCTAGTAATAACACTTCTTCTATTAATGTTTTGAAAACACAATTTCTGCCTATGTTAGAAGGTAGACTTTTTCATGTTAGATGTGCTTGTCATATTATTAATTTGATTGTACAAGAATGTCTTGAATTCTTTCAACTAAATTTAGAAAATCTTAGACCATGTTTACATAGTTTGAACTCTTCTGCAAGTAGACAACAAGCTTTTAAAATTTTATGTACATAATATGGTGTTACTTTTAGGCGATTTGTTAAGAATGCACCACATAGTTGGAATTCTACTTATTTAATGTTGCAATCTTGTATTAAGTTTAAAGATGTGATTACTCATTATAGTAATGCTAGTCCTAGTTTTGATTATCAAGTAACTGAGAATGATCGGTTAATTGCTACTTCTATTTTTGAATTTTTAGAACTATTTTACAATGCTACATGTACTTTATCTGGAGTTTATTATTCAACTTCTCCTTTAGCTTTAACAGAAATTCTTAACATGTCTAATTTATTTTGTAAATATAGAAATATTCCTGATTTTGATTATGTTGCCAAAATGGAAGCCAAATTTAAAAAATATTAGGGTGATATACCTCTTCTATATTGTTTGGCTTCGGTTTTTTATCCTAAGATTAAATTAGATGGTGTATATATTTTATTAGACGATTTTGAAGATAATATAAGAGTTGACGTAGGTAGTTTGAAAGTAGAAGTTAATGATGTTTTACATAGTTTAATTGTTTCATATGAAGAAAGAGTTGTATCCACTTGACCCGGTACAACCGTTCAAGGTAGTAGCTCTAGTTTTCGTCTAAATTATCATATGCTAAAGGTGTACACGGCAAAGGAAGAAACAAAAACAATCTTCCCAACCTACGTAAGAATTGCCCTTATATCTAAATTCTTATAAAGCAGATGAAGATGACTCTTCATCTCATTATTCAATTTTAGAATGATGGAAGCGACACTAAAAAACGTATCATGTACTTTCTTCTATAGCACGCGATATTCTAAAGGTCCCGGTGTCCACGGTAGCATCGGAATCTTGTTTTAGTACAGGTTCAAGGATGCTAAACAAGAAGAGGAGTCGGTTGCTACCAGATATTTTGGAAGCTTGTGTCTGCGTTCAAGATTGGACCCGTGTTGAAGAAAGAACTCAAGACTCGAGATGAAAGTGCCGATATCGCAGGACTGGACTTTGAATCTCTTACTATAAATGACGCTACCGAAGGAGGAGCTGAGCAATAAACTTCAACGAAAGACGGACGACACAATTATTTTAAAAGACTTGTACATTTTTTTACAAACTTTATGCAAATAAAATATCATTTACAAGTTTCTATTTTTTTGGTTACTTAATGTTATAATACATTTATAATTTAATTGCCATTAATAAAAAAAATAGCTTTTTCTTACTTAATTTTGTTAGTTGTTTACATTTAACTTCTTTATGTCTATATAAATCACTTCTTTAAATTTCAAGTAATAAATTAACATTTAACTTAGTTGTTTACATTTAACTTCTTTCTAACAAATAACTTATAAATTTCAAATAAATGTATACTTAAAGTTATATAAAAAACTTTCTAACAAATAACTTATTATAAATTTCAAATTATACAAAAATAATTTAGTAACAAAAAACCTATAAATTTTAACTTGAATTTATTAATATATAAGTTATATCATATAGATCATATAAATTATAACTTGAATTTAAAATTTAGAACTTGAATTTAAAATTTTAACTTGAATTTTAACTTGAATTTACCAAGGTTCAAAGTATCGGTATCAGAATCGGTATCGGACCATTCCTATGAGTATCGGGATCGGCGGTATCGGTAGTATCGGCGATTTCGGATCGGAGTATCGGATTTTTTGGTATCGGAAAGCAAACAACTATTATTAAATTATTAACATTTTCGAGAATATATTTTATACATTTATGCATAATTTAAAGTATTTCCAGTATTGTTTCTTAGTATTTTTGATATTGAATGAAATAGTAGTCATCATTGTCGATTAATTTATATGCGATAGATAAATTTTTCTCTTTTATATGTTTTTACAACCATACTATGCTTTTACACCCTTGCTAATTGGCTTTTTAATTCAATATTTTTTGCCGAATTGACAGGAAAAGAGACCTCTAATGTCGGTATCGGTCAGTATCGGATATCGGTCGGTATCGGATCGGGACATGCCAAACTGTATCGGTATCGGCCATATCGGATCGGTATCGGCCGATACTTTAAACTATGGAATTTACTAATGAATTTTAACTTGAATTTATTAATATATAATTTTAACTTTTTTTGTTTTTTGGAAGTGGTAATTGAATATAAATTAATGGTAACTATATATATATATATATATAATAAAAAAACCGGGTCGGGCCGGCCCGACCGTGGATCGGCCCGGTCCTACCCTGACCGGGTCATGGGCCCGGGTTGGGCCGGAGTTGTTTATGACCGGGGTGGGCCGGCCCGCCTCTCCACTCGGGTTGAGTCTGGCCCGGACCCGGTCAAACCCGATTGACTCGGACCGCGGGCCGGCCCGGACCGGCCCAATACACACCCTGACATCAGGTGACACAGTAATAGTAAATATGTATGCAGAACAGCAACCAATACAAACCAAGACTCACATACTCCTATTGTACACATTTAAAGACCACTACTAAACGATAATACCGTCAAGCCCTACAAATTCAAGTAGAAAGAATTTCCTGGAAGAAGACGGTCATGTTGCTAAAAGGACTCTCCTATGGGACTGTAAAGTCATAATAATTGAAGCTTTCCTTTTATTCAACAAGAAGTTGCAAGTGGATTTCAATACCTACTAGCTACAAACATAATCTTTCTAAAGGAGAAACTACTATATGTGGGTGGGTGCGTGGGTGGGTGGGTGGGGGGGGGGGGGATGAATGTGACAAGCGGACCATCTCCATATGGATGTGGTGTGGGTGTCTTTCATGCACCCGCCACTGACTATGTTTCATATGAAATAATTGGCAAACCAATTATATTACTAGAGGTAACTAAACGACCAGGCTAGATGGTGCCAAAAGAGAGAGTCGGATGATGTTGAAGCTAAATAGTGAATGGATCACGTAAAGACACTTTTCATTTTTTCAGTCACTACAAACACGTGAGCATTAATTACACCCCAATCAGATTTTGGAAAGTGAAGATATGGCAACCTCAAATTGTCACGCAAATCGAGACACCAAAATTCGATTGAAGCAAAACAAGAAACAAAGCGCATCATGTGATAGCCTAGTCTGAGACGACCCAACAACCATATAGCAAGCCTCAAACAGAGTCTGGATGTGAAAATTGTACCAAAAACTTTGGAACACAATAATCGAGGAAATAAATCATATCAAATGCAGGCCCCAGAAAGGGCAGCTCTCATGTCAGCCATTATGGCTAACAGCAGTAGCTCAAAAGTGGCCATCGTATGGAAGGCACCCGCACCTATATGGAGGTGGCCCGTTTGTCACTCCCCTATCATCTCTTTCCCATTCAAAAAGAAAAAAAGGAGGCATATGGCTGATGACAGGCTTAAGTTTATCACTCCTCTCCCATGTCTTTCTCATTCAAGAAGAAAAAAAAAAGGGTTATTTACACTAACCTCTCCTATGGTTTATGTTTATTGCACGGACCTCCCTTATAAATAATTACACGGACCTCCCCTATGCTTTATGTTATAAGGGTGGTTCGTGACTAATAACCCTTTACATAAAACATAAAACATGGGGAGGTTAGTGTAATTATTTTCAAAATAAGGGAGGTCCGTGTAATAAACATAAAACATAGGGGACCATAGTGTAAATAACCCAAGAAAAAGAAAAAAAAAGGAATCACGTGGCTAAAGTTAGGTTTTTGTTTGTCACTCCCCTCTCATCTCTTTCTCATTCAAAAAAAATAGGAGTCACATGGTTGAAGTCATGTTGACATCATCCATGTGTTGGCACAATTTAAAGTGGCATTTTAGTCCCTTCACCTTTGGAGTCCCCCTATAGGTATATACTCATTAATAAAGTTGGGTTGGGGGTGTATTGGGAAATAAGGGTTCAAGAAAGAAAAGTATGAGGAGGGGCTCTACCATAGCACCCAAAAAAAAGGAGGGGGCCATTCCGAATTTCCCCTAATTTATTTTGGAGATCCTAAAAATGTGTTATTTGTGCATGTGTGACTTGATAAGACTACTAGGATATTGAAATGACCAAAAAGAGTATAGAAGGAAATAAGAAGATTAAGAATTTATCGGATATCTTCCGTTAGTAGTAGAATGGCTTATAACTCGCAATTTGTCTCAGGTTCAAGTTGTCTTTCCATGTGATAATCCTTTATAAAGATTACAGCTGCCACAAGATTTCCTTCCAAGATCTCTTCCTAGAGATGCCACAGCTTGCATTTCTCGATGAAATGAAGGTCTTGGCTACCTTTTGATGCCTCAGGCGTCGCAAAGTAGGGAGGTAACGCCAGAATGTGCCTTAGTTGAGGCAACTAAAACGCTCACCTCAATTAGAGTTTCCATCTACCAACAAATTTACCTATTTATCTTTCATAAAAACTCATCCTAAGGCATGGGTCTCAAGGATATAAAAGAATACGGATGGCTACAAATATGGATATGAAGATGACATGGATGATGATAGGGAGATGGTGCATCAGATGATATTAAAGAATTTTATAACATTATATCAATATTGTCATAGATCACATTATTTTGAATTCTAAAAACTTGAGCACAATATCTATTTGAGCTTTCTTGTTTTATCCGCATTTGACCATTTATGCGACATGATGTGGCCCGTGTGGGGATATATATTAGTTAGACCATGATTATTTTTGAAATTAGTTAATCACAGTGCACATATATTAAATTTGTTATTGTTGTTAAAGTCTTGGGTTTTTAATGATTCTTTATGCTTTGAGTTTATGATCAGTTAAATTGTTTAGTATGTCTTTCCTTAATTGGGCACCTAGTTTGACTCACAAGCGCTTAAGGCGCTAGGGTATTAAATTTGTTATTGTTGTTAAAGTCTTGAGTTCTTAATGATTCTTTATGGTTTGAGTTATGATCAGTTAAATTGTTTAGTATGTGTCTTTCCTTAAATGGGCAACCTAGTTTGACTCACAAGCTCTTAAGGCGTTAGGATACCCTAGCGCCTTAAAGGTGCTTTGGCACCTTAACAACATTGAGGTCTCGTTTGGTTTACAAAATCTTGGTATTAGGAAAGGAAAGTGATTCATTTCCTACGTTTGGATGTCAAAGGAAAATATGAGGAAATGAAAATGATTCCCATAGGAAGGAAAAATAGGGGGGAAAGTGATTCCCCCCACCCAACCAAGGAATTACTTTCCCACCATATGATATTCATTTTTCCTTCAAATTTCTTTGGCCTCTCCAAACACTGGAAAGGAAAATGAATAGGAATTGTAATTTCCCAAAGGAAGGAAAAGATCAAGGAAATGATTTCCTTTTCTTTCCTTTCAGCGAACCAAACGAGGCCTGATAGGAACTTCTCACTCATTCGAGAAAAAAAAATCCACACTAGAATGGAGAACGGGGACAAGATACAAAGTGGAGCGACTATGAATCACTAATTTCTGCCTATTCAAAGAGTTTGAGAGTAGAATCAGATGCACTTGTATGATAAACAACAAAGCATATATGTGCATATGGAAGTGTCATTGCTCCAAAGACTAAGTCATCAACAAGATGAAGGCCAATATCATACCAACAACTAACATGTCAACCAAAAATATATGAAATCTGAGGGAATCTACATTAGAGCATTCTAAACTAATGAATGCCCAACTGACTGACCTATGGAAGCAATGAAGAGGAGATCAACAGAGGAAATAGGCAGTGGGCTAACTCTCGGCCGCTTATTCGGATTAACCAGGTGGCCAATTAATCGACAATTCCAAGTGCCAGCCTAACTGCTTCAATTAATCTGCTGGGTCATCCAATTAATTGGTAACCACTGAGACCAATCATAAATTTATCTGCCAGGACTCTATTTGGTGGAAAATGCAATTGAGGGAGCCAAACTGCTCGTCTCCCAAGGGTATTTTTTCTCAAACATGCCATTCAATTAGGGGCTCAAATGGGCGTTTCGGAAATGCTAGCCCGAGACAAGAATTCCGAAAACGAGCAAACGCCCATCCCCAAACTACAACCAAAGTAAGACTAAATATAGCAATGGAAATTCCCAATGGTTCTATTAGATGCTGTGCTAATCTATAGGTGTCGTGTCTAAGTATGAAGTTACTACAACTAAAAGCTCAAATCAGGACAAATCGCGACATTCAACATGTCAAAATCAATGGTTAGCGTACCGGCGACGAATCTGGGGCGCTGCAGAGAGACCCCATAGACGTCCGGACTATAATTAACCGGATTGTAGTAGTATTTGAGTATCAGTCTCTTCAAGAACTGGTAGTAGAGCGGGGAGAGCTCGAGGTCGTCCTCAACGAGGAAGGCGAAGTCGTCGTCGGAGGCGGGCCACCAGGCCTCCAGCCACTGCGCCTGCAGCCCGGCGTTGGACGTCCGGTAGTGGACCAGCTTCTGGCCGTGCGCCCACCGGAAGCCGTCGACGAGGCGGAGGATGCGGCGGGAGGCTTCGAGAGCGGCTTCGGTGGGGGAGGAGGATACGTTGGGGAAGTGGTCGAGGAAGATGTGGAGGTGGACGAGGTCGGCGCCGTAGTCGGCGGCGGAGAGGGAGAGGAGGCAGCGGCGGAGGGAGTCGATGCGGTCGAAGGTGAGGAGCTTGATGGTGAAGGTGAAAGAGTTAGGGTTAGGGTTAGGGTTTGGGGGGAGGTGGAGAGAGGAATGGTAGTGGTAGGAGTAGAGGAAGATGGCAGAGAAGGAGAGAAGGAAGATGGCAGAGAGGGATCCCCTCTTCGGCTGAATCATTGTTCACACCGCCCCTGCTGTTTCTTATGATTTCATTTGTCTTATGATGTACAAATCTAGTCTCAAGTTGTGTAATGGGCTGGGCAACCCAGTCTGGATCCGACCCGGTCAACATCGGTATGGGTTGATCTAGATTCGATCAACAGTCTGGTCCGATTCGGTCCACATGTATAGCGGGTCCGGACTAGATCTGCATTTTCGGCCCAAAAGTCCGGTTCGACCCGGTTCAGAAACCGGTCCGAAGCGGTTTAGATCCGCAAACCCGGATGGCCCGGCCCGAACCGGCCCGGTCCGCCAACCCGGTCGAAACACAGTTTAGACCCGGTCTAAACCCATATTTTTAATTATTTTAATTACTAAAAATAACCAAAAAAAAATACTAAAAAACACATTTGGTTAGTTATAAATAAATGTTATAGCATATTTAAATTACAGAAATTTTCGTATGGGAGAATTTTTTTTTAGTTAAAATAGCATGTTAAAGAAAAAAGTTTGATATATTTTCAAAATGAGGGACAAAACGTCAACTTGGCGAGTTGGTGCCAAGCTGACCCAACTATGCAAATTTTGTCAACTCAATTGGCGAGATGTAATTTTTTTATTATTTTATTTTGTTTTGATAAAGCAAACTGACAAGTTTATTAGTCACTTGTGCGAAAAAAATCACATATGGATCTCTATTTAAAGAGCACATTTTCTTTCACCCATATGTGTAGCTGATGTGGGATTAAATGAATAAAAGAGAACTACAAATGTTCTCATTTCTATGCAGCACATGGCTGGAATATTTCATATGGAAAGAGAACTTTTAGTCCAACATCGTCTGCACATATGGATGAAATGAGATATGCTCTTTAAATAGAGATCCATAGGTGGTTTGGCTGCAAGCTCAAGTCAATTGGCTCAAACATTTTAAAAATTGCATTGGTCAGCACGCCAAGTCAATTGGCGGTTTGCTTTCATCTCATATTTGAAAAAAAAAAGTTTTAACTTGCCAACTTAGTTGGTGTTTTGTTCAGAAAAGTTCGAACTCGCCATCTGAGTTGGCGTTTCATTCATTATTTTGAAAATATACGAAACTTTTTTTATTAGTATGCTATTTTACCTAAAAAAATCCTCCACAATGAATTTTTTTGTTTAAATTATAATGACATTTAATAAATTTATTCTATTTTTGTTTTTGAATTTTTTTTTGAAAAAATCGGGCCAGCCCGGCCCGACCGTGAACCAGCCCGGATCTGGACCGGTTCGGCACGATCCTCCTCAGACTGGGTCATGGGTCCGGGCTGGGTCGGCTTCCAAACCCACCGGGATGAACCGGCCCTGTCACACCCGCACCCGAAAAATCGGGCATGAGCAGTGGGTACGTCTAGCCTACGCCGCAGAATCGGCGGTAAAACGCTGTAAGGTTCGTTCTAGGTCACAATCTATATCTCACAAAACCTGTCAATATCCTCTCCAAAAGGAGGGCAAGCTATCTATCCGTCTATCTATCTAGCTATCTATCTATCTATCTATCTAGCTATCTATCAATCTATATATCAATCTATCTATCTATTTATCTATTCTTAAACCCCTCTCACGCTCGCTACTGCGAATGCTGCTGCTGCATGCTTACACTGCTGCTGCTGCTGCTGCTAACATCTGCTGCTGCTGCTCCTGCTAACATTGCTGCTGCTGCTGCTGTGCACTGCACAGCAGCTACTGTGCACTGCTGCCCCCGCTGTTCGCTGCACGCTGCCCACCACACACACACACGCACACACACAAAACACACAGACACACACACACACACACATATATATATATATATATATATATATATATATATATATATATATATATATATATATATATATATATTCTTACACACACACACTTATGTATATAAATACACACACACACATATACAAACACATACATTTATCTATATATATATAAACACATATCTATATATATATAAACACACACAAACTCAAATATATACACATACCCATATATATATATATATATATATATATATATATATACATACACACACACACACACACACTCATACATATACATATATATATACACACACTCACACTAATATACATACACAAACACAAATATAGGTATATACACACATATATATATAAATATATATACATATATAGACACGCATACATATATATATATATATATATATATATATATATATATATATATATATATATAGAGAGAGAGAGAGAGAGAGAGAGAGAGAGAGACACATAAACACTCTAACACAAAACACAACACAACACAATACAACGCTCCCAACACACCACCAACACGCGCACAACCACCCCTACGCACACAAACACCTATATATATATAAAAATATAACCCGAGAACTCTAGCACATACTCCCCGAAGCTAACCCAACGCGCGCACAAGCCCGAAACTACGAAACCAAGTCGAAATGGCCGTTCGGTCATTTCGACGAACACGAGGTGTGCGGTTCGGAAAATCTCCTGAAACGCACACCAAACCAACTCGGAATCGGCCCAAAATTTACCTACGGGTTCTAAACGATGTCTAGATCCTAGAAAAAATACTAACTCGTCGATTCTAGGTCCGTGATAAAAATGTGCATGCACTTAGAACCGGCGACGACGAAAATCCCGAAAATGCCCGAAACGCCCATTTCTCCGCGACACGACTTCACGTGTCTGAACGGAGACACGCACTAACCCTCAAGACACACGACAACGTCTACCTAGGTCCGTCTAAGCTAGGGCATCACCCAAAATTGGGCCAATCTCGGATTTCACCCGAAATTGACACAAAATCTAGTGTCAAAGTCTCCAAACTCAACCAAACTAGTTCCAACTTCCTTCCACGGGTAGACTTAGGGTCTAGGGAGGTTCTAAACTACTAATTACACTACATTAGAGTAATTAGCAAGGGAAAAGTTAGGGTTTACCTCTTGGGAGTTGGAATCTCAAGGCCAAAGTCTCCAATTCACTTGAAATCACCTCCCTCAAGCTCCAAGCCTCAAAATCTAGCCTCCACACTAAGTCTAGGCTCTAAACACCTAGGTTAAGGAAAAATGTAGGGTTAGGGTTTATACAAATGTAAGAAATGGAAGAAAGAAGAGAAGAAAGAAAGACTTACTTGAAGTGGGAAGAAGAAAGGAAGAAGAAAGAGTGGAGAAGAAGAAGAAGTGAAGATGTGAAGAAGAAAATGGGGAGGGCTGCTGTTATAGGTCGGGAATGGGTTAGAATAGGGCCGGCCATGTAGAAAAGGGGTTTCCATAGTCTCCAAAAGACCAAAATGCCCTCCTCTCACTTGGGTTTGGGTTCGGGATTCCAAAAGCACTCAAACTAACTCCCAATCTCTCCAACTAACCCACTAAAAATATACTAAATATTCTAAACCCAAAAATAGGTCTCACTGGAGTGTGGGTTGGGTCGGACATGGTCCACTAGGGTCTGACATGGGTCCAGACTAGCCAAAACCCTAAAACAATCAAATAAAAAATAATACAATCACTAATTAAATATAATTATAATTAATTATATACAATACACAATTTACCAAATAAAAATAAAAATAAAATAATCCTATTTTCTAGAATCGGGTAGTGACAAGCCTACCCTCCTTAAAATAATTTCGTCCTTGAAATTAAAAGACGAAACTAGGACAGGAATGCAAGAAAAGAACCATACCTCAGGGATCGAAAAGATAGGGATATCGCTCGCGCATTTCATCATCCCTCTCCCAGGTCGACTCACCTGGAGAGTGATGCCTCCACGCGACGCGAACCAAGGGAATAGTCTGGTTCCTCAACACCTTCTTCCGCCGATCCAGAATCTCCATCGGCTGCTCTGGATAGCTAAGAGTAGGGTCCACCACGATCTCTGAGTGATCCAATACATGACTGGGATCCGCCATGTACCGTCTCAATTATGACACATGGAACATATCATGAACTCCCTCCAGCGTAGGCGGCAAATCAAACCTATACGCCACGGCACCAACCCTCTCAAGAATGCTGAAGGGTCCGACAAAACGTGGGCTAAGCTTTCCGCCTCCACCGAAGCGAATAGTGCTGAAGGGTCCTCAGGAACACCAGATCTCCAACCTAGCACAAACAAGGTCTCTGCACTTAGTCTAAAACAAGCAATCACAAGTAAACACAAGAACAAAATCTAGATTCTAAGCTATACCTCGAACTCCAAAGGTCTCCGGTGGCTATCGGCCCAATGTCGCTGCCTGTCCTGCGCCACCCGAAGTCTATCTCTAATGATCTTGACCTTCTCCGCTGCATCAACCACCATCTCCGGGCCAAGCAAAGCTCTCTCGCCTACATCATCCCATGATAACGGAGTGCGATACCTCCGTCCATACAACGCCTCGAATGGTGACATCTCGATACTGGCTTGGTAGTTATTGTTGTAAGCAAACTCTACCAAGTGCAAGTGATCCTCCCAAGAGCCTCTGAAATCCAGAACACAAGTGCGAAGCATGTCCTCAAGTGTCTGAATGGTCCTCTCTGACTGACCATCTGTCTGTGGGTGATATGCACTACTAAACTTGAGCTGGGTGCCCAAGCTAGCCTGCAGACTCCTCCAGAAATATGAAGTAAAGCGACTGTCCCGATCTGATACTATGCTCACAGGAACTCCATGTAGTCTGACTATCTGGCGCACATACATCTCTGCTAGTCTCTCTGTAGACATACCCACTTTGAATGGTAGAAAGTGGGCCGATTTAGTCAACCTGTCCATGATGACCCAAATCGCATCCTTCCCGCCTAGAGAACGGAGAAGTCCAGAAACAAAATCCATGGTCACATGCTCCTATTTCTACTCCGGAATGGGTAACGGCTGGAGCAAACCTCCTGGTCTCTGTCTCTCCGCCTTTATCTGCTGGCACACTAAGCATCGGGATACGAAGCGTGCTACCTCCCGCTTCATCCCGTACCACCATACATGCTCTCTCAGATCTCTATACATCTTGTTGGCACCTGGATGCATAGAATACTGGGATCGATGCGCCTCCTGAAGAACCTCCTCACACAACGACCCACTCGGCATACACAACCTGGTACTGTGCCGCAATGAACCATCATCAGCAATGGTGAAGTCATCTGATAATCCAATCTGAACCTGCACCCTGATGCTCCTCAGGGACTCATCCTCAAACTGTGTAGCCCTGATCCGGTCTACCAACTCTGACTGAATCTGCAGTCCCCACATCTGTATCTCAACTCCAGGCACTATCACCTCAATGCCCAAGCTCTCTAGATCTGCCAGAAGATAACGATCTGTAGTCAGACACATAGCTACCGGATACCTGCTCAGCGCATCCGCAACTACGTTCGCCTTCCCTGGATGGTACTGCAACAATATGTCGAAGTCTTTCATCAACTCCAACCATTTCCTCTGCCTCATGTTCAGCTCTTTTTGGGTAAATACATACTTCAAGCTCTTGTGGTCTGTGGAGATCTCCACACGCTCTCTGTATAAATAGTGTTTCCATAACTTCAGAGCAAAGATGACCACTGCCAACTCCAAATCGTGGATAGGATAGTTCTTCTCATGAGGAAGTAATTGCCTAGAAGCATAGGCAATCACCCTCCCATTCTGCTGCAACACACAACCCAGTCCCTTCCCCGATGCATCACTATAGATAGTGAATCCTCCAGAACCTGATGGAAACGTCAACACTGGAGTTGTCGTCAACCTCCTCTTCAGCTCATCAAAGGCGATCTGACACTCCTTTGACCAAACAAACTCCACGTCCTTTCGAGTCAGTCTGGACAACAGCTCTGTAATCCGGGAAAAATCCTGAACAAATCTTCTGTAGTAGCCTGCCAGTCCTAGGAAACTCTTGACCTCGGCTACTGAACTCGGAGCACTCCATGCCTCATGTCACGCCCCAGTCCCAAAAATACGTAGGACTATGACACGTAAGCATGCCCGCCGTATGGATATGGCAACTCCAATATATGGAAACCAAATCCACACGTACGCTGTAATGTGAATATCAAATCCACAAGTGGTATAAAACATACGTCACAAGTCATAGGGTATAATCTAAATATTATCCACGAAAATCAAATATAATTAAATAACCAACATCTATGAAACTAGATCTTAATAAGAAGTATCTAAGGATGATAGTTGGATGGAAACAAATCCACTACCAACTCGAATATAAGAGCAAATATAATATGAGTACAACACAATAAACACAATATAAGAATACCAGTTATCAATCACAGGCTCGAAGAGAAGACATCCTCGAAACATCTGTAACCATCTGAATCTGCGATCCTGCGAATACTCAAGAACAGATACACCTGACAGGGGACCAGGTCCTCAGAGGGACATAACAAGATACTTAAATACATGCCAATAAAGTACTGAAATAAATATCCAAAGGGGTCACCTAACTGTCTAAGTGAATGCAGTTAAGAACAACTTTCCCCGCAAGTGAGCTATCTGGCTGAAAACTGGGATTGGCATGACTCTCTTGGAGAAACAGGGGCCTCAAAGGCACGTCGTCTTTTGAACGGTGGAGGCCCGCCAAGTAGTATAGGGGTCATCACCGCCCGTATCTCCAGCGGAGCTTCCGGGTTACAGAAGGAAAAGTGTAAAGGAGCTCAAATACGGTACTTGTTGTTCTCCCCACCCCATGCTCTAAGCATGTCACATCCATGACACCATTTGGTCCATAGCCTATTCTTAGTACCCTAGTCCAATCCTGTAACCAAATAAGGACAAGGATGGGACCACCGTACTACAATAGGCTATGTCCCTAGACCTCTAATAACTGCTAAGTCTACTAGCATGCAAAGTTTCTAACAGCAGTTATTCCTAACGCACGGCCCACACGTACAGGAGACCAAACCCTGCACGCCAGTCCGTGATCTATATGAGACTCACAACTCGTGTAACAACTGTGTCACGGCCAATGAACCTAATGATGCTACATGATAATGGGGTAGTCTCATAAATAAGGTCAATGCAAATACATAAATAAAGACATATCGCGACGACACCGTCGCGCGCATTTTATATAACAGTTAAAATATATGAACTAAAGACAGAAAATAAAGATGCATGCAACATATGGAATATGAATAACAGTACAATGGCAAGGTATACTTGCTTGGCAAGAAAGCTGCGATGTACCAATAACCTGCTCCAGAAGTCGCGCAGAACAAATCCAATATCCTATGTACACATAATACGATATAATAAAATCATTAGTCATTACGCTAGTACATACACAACAATAGTTATACTGGACTCAGGGGGTATGCTAGGGGTAACACTAGTCATCTAACATGGTCAATTATGCGTTAAATTACGCAGGGTCACATCTTCAAGTGTTGTACACAATCAGACAGTCAGCTGACAGGTGTCTAAGCCAGTGCGTTAATGTACGCAAGGCGGGCAATTCACAAGTTCTTAGGGTCAACATGGTTAGGGTAAGTACGGGGCAGTCCACAGTGTCCTAGGGTCGTACAGTTAGGATATATATATAGTCCTAATTATTATTTAGCATAGTATTTAATTACTTACAATTTATGTACATACCATATATTTATATGTTTCTTTATATAACACCCAATCAATTGAATACATGTACTAAATATATATATATAAATATATATACCAATGAATAATATACGCGTACGCGTACATATACGTACACGCATTTAGGTTCACCGACTCAGGGCCTGATGTCAACAAACAGTCAATAAGCAATACTACTATCCTACTGGCATACACACAAGCACATATAAAAGAAAATGATGGACAGGTTCGTACCTCGGGGTACGCGCACGGGTACGACGGTGGGGTTGACGGCGATGATGACGAGGGTGACGACTATAACGATGATGAGGGTGAGGACGACAGTGCTGATGCTGATAATGAATGGTGAGGTGACGATGAGGTGATGAGGATGATAGGATGATGGTGAGATGATAATGATGGTGAGGATGATGATGACAACGATGCTGAGATGATGACGAGGATGATGGTGTTTGACGATGGTGAGTTGCTAAAAATGACGACGAAGAGATGACGACGATACGATGATGATAATGGGGTGATGATGCGATGATGATGGATTGATGGTGAGATGATGATGGTACTATGCTGATGATGGGATGACGATAAGGTGATGGCAGCGTTGTTGACGACAACGTCGATGAGGATGAGGTGGACGATTAAGGTTAAGGTATTATTGATGATGATAAGGGTTGTAATGGTGTTAATAGCAATTGTGTTAACAGATGATGATGATGGGGGTTATGTATGATAATGATTGATGAGATGAGGTCTGCCGGAGTCCGGCCAGGGAGGCTGTCCGGCCAAGGAGGAGAAGGACAGGGATGAACGAAAGGAGGAGGAGTCGAGGTTGGGTCGTTCTCAGGGAGGAAGGCGTCGACGAGGCAGAGTCGAGAGCAGCGAGGTCGTTTGGAGAACTCGATGGTGGTGATTGCTGACTCCGGCCAGCGAGGGGAGGGTGCCCGGCCGGAGAAAACCAGGCACACAGGGTGGGGGAAGGTGTTCAGGCCGGTGGTTCGTGGAGTCGTGGTACAGGAGGGTATGGTCGAGGAGAAGAGCAGGGAGAGGAGAGGCCAGGGTGGTGGTCATGGTGAAGTTGATGATGATACTGGTGGCTGGGAGCAGGAGGAGATGGAGGAGGCGAGGAGGTTGTGGTAAGGCATTCGATTGAGGGCGGCGGGTCAGTCCGGCGGAGCACAGCGGCTCGGGTCGCTCGTGCAGGCGGATGCACAGCCGGGGGGGGGGTGTTCAGTCGAGAGGGGACGATGGTGGTGATGGGGATGGGTGTCACGACCCGCACCCGGTTATTCGGGCACGAGTGCGTGGGCACGTCCAGCCTACGCCGCAGTGTCGGCGGTAGTACGCTGTCTAGGTCAGTTCTGGGATCAAAAAGTATCTATCTCATCCACAATAATGAACATGTAAGAATAATCACAGGAAATAGGAATGCTAAGATTTCATAATATTTAATCTGTGACAACCAATCCACAGTTAATACAAGCCAGAGGTAAATCGGGGACAAACCCGAGTATATGCTGAAAGGAAATAAAATAATAACTAACTGGCTACTCCTCCTCAAAGGTAGTCTCCTGTGTGGGAACCGGCTCCTCTTATGTGTCACCTGCTAACTCATAGGGGCCATAATAGGTGGGGGCAAGGTTCTCATCCTCGCCTAAACAACGGATCCAGTCAGGAAGGAGCAAAGTACACAATGCACAACAAGATTTAAACTAAATATTTGTGACAGGTAGAAAATAACTGACTAAGCATTATGTTGAGAAATGCGTAAGTAAGTAGTGAAATTAACTGAGAAATAATGTTATAAAACAAGACTAGAAGTAAAATATGATTAATTGCTATAAACCAAAAATCCGAGTAAAACAGGAATAAAATGTGACAAGAAATATAGCTGTAACAAGACAGGAACTTATGTGCGTGAACTTGTATATTTAGAATACCTAGTTGGCATGTAGGGGTTTATAAGGCTAATAGGGCCGTCATAGACGACTAGTACACAATGATTACGGGAATAATCAAGTATAAGGCTGATGGTACAATCGCGTACCAACAGCTGGCACACAGTGATTACAGGGGGAAAGGGTAAACTACATGCCTCCTAGTATTCTCCCGCCCGACACGAAAAGCAAGACACGAAATACATTATTCAAGACATGAAATCCAGTGTTCTAACTCTACATATAATCATCAATGGTACAAATAAAGCAGGGAATTTATTTATCACAATATAAAGGTTAAACTTGAAGTGCAGGTACTTGCCTGATGTTTGGATCCAAATATAGTTTTGTGTCTCGGGGAAGTTTTCCAGAGATGAGTCCAAAAGCTGAAATAGACATTACCATCACGCTCAGAAGATGTCAAATAGCTAGAAACGCCTGTCCTTGGGTCCAAATTAGAGACAAGGGCAAAAACGGCAGTTTCGGGTCAAAACGGGGTCCGCCGGTGGGCCCGCTTTGCACCAAAAATGTGTCCGGGTCAAAGGTCTCCAAATTCACCAAACTTAGTGTCAACAGGTCAGGAACGCTGATACGAACCCAACGGAACTTCCAGATTTGGATTCCGATGAGCCGAACACAAAATCGCCCGTCGAGCGGGACCTGTGGGGCCCACGACACGCGATTTCGTCAACGTTCTCAGAATTGAACCAAACTTGACCCACAGGACCAGCGTATCGCTACGAGTCCGATGGCGCAAGTTTCGTCTCGATCCGACGTGTGTGCACGAAGTTAGGGTAAATTGCCGAAAAGGCGGATACGGGGCGATGTCCGCGGATACGCGTTGATTTTGGTGTGCACGCACACCCGAATCAGCTTCCACGAAAACTCACACGTCCGTATCGATGATGCGTACGTATCTGTGAAGACCGCACGCGACCAAGTCGTCCCGTTTGGCGGGGCGCACTCAGTTCCGGGGTGAAACAGGGTCTGGTTTTTCCTGTTTTTGGATCGCGGTGTGCGATCACCACAGGACGCGATGCCCCGAACAGTTTATCCGGACACCGAGAGGGTCATACAGGCTTCATAACGCAAATTGCGAAATTGGAAACAGAGCTACGAGGCGAAAGTTACACGTACCTGAAGGGGACCCGGGAATCAGGGTTGAGCCGTGTCCGTGTCGTGTCCGACACGGAATCCAAATTAGGGCTAGGTTTAGGGTTTTCGTCGGAGTCCGGCGGAGGGCGGCTGTTGGACGGCCGGGCTCGGGGGCACGCGGCGGTGGGCGGCGCGGTGAGCCGATGGGGTCGTCGGCGGCGGCTCAGGGCAGCCGGAGGCGGCGGCTGCGGCTGCTCGTGTTGCTGCTGCGGCTGGAGTCGGGCGGGTGGCGCCGGAGGAGGAGCGGAGGAGAGGGGAGGAGGCGCTGGCGGAGCTAGGCGAGACGGGGCTGGGCACGGCGGGGGTCGACGGCGGTGGTGAGCGGCGGAGCGGCGGGTTAGGGTTGGGTGGCCGGAGGAGGTTGGAGGAGGAAGACGGTGGGGGAGGGTTTATAAAGGAGGAGGAGGAGGTGGTTGGCCGGGAGAGGCGGAACGCGGGGGCGACGTGGGAGCGGGACGCGCGGCGCTGCGCGCGGCGGCCGGCGCTGGACGCGGGGCTCGCCGGAAAGGTCGGGGTCGTGGGGGGGGGTGCTGGGCTGGCGGGTGACGGGTTTGCGGGCGGGTCGGGTTGGCTGACCCGACCCGACCCGAAAGAGCGGGTGGCTGGGCCGGGCTGGGTTTCGGCCCACTGGGCCGGGCCGGCCCAGAAAAACAAAATAAAATAAAATAAAATATAAATAATAATTAATAATAATAAAAACAGTAAATTAACTAATTAATTTAAAATTAGTTTTTTAGGTATTTAAAAATAGGTCTGAGGCCCAGAAAAATCCACAAAAATTACCCTAAGTCCAATTTTCCATTTTACACCCAAAAATAATATTTTTACAATATTTTAATGTTGTTTATTGTCAATTAAAAATTAGATAATAATTCAAAACCCTGATTTTAATTACAGAAAATTCCCAGAAAATTCCAGAAAATTGTGAAAAATCCCAATTTTAATATTCTTGAAAAATCAGGGGCTTACAATCTACCCAACTTATAAAATTTCGTCCTCGAAATTTAAAAATATGGCAGGGTTCTCTCTGTCCAATCTCACTTGATTACAGTCCAACGGTTTTCTCTCAGGTGAACATTGTGGTCGCTACCCAACTTATAATTTTACCCATATATCCTCTAAGGCTGTACAACTAGTAAAGCTAGGTCCAACTTAATAAATTATGGTATTGAATCTTTAAGTCTGCAACACAGAACACATCACCTAGGGTATTGCCTTAGTCATAAAGGGTTATCATCTAGCACTATAAATCAAACTTATACCAAACACAGGATTCTGTCCTTCCGAAGTAAGGGAAGGTGAGGATCAATAATAAAGAGTTTAAGGGCGAGGTGGTAGAACAGAGGTATAGGGATCAAGGCGTTTAAAGAATTCTAATGGGAATGGTCAGGCGGTTATGGATTAAGATTCTATTCTGGTAATCATTTATTCGCATGCTCGTATTAGTACAGTTATGTAACTGATACGATATGCTCAGACGTATTTAGGGGCAAGTATACTAGTCAACTATATATCTCAATCCAAGTAAAGTAGTCGTGCGAAGTGCGAATCAAAATGCACTAAGGTTGATCAGACCGTAGTACACTGATTCTGAGTAGACACTTGTATTAGTGGGGTTGATCAGGCCTCAATAATACATGTGTCATGAACAAGCCCGATAAAGGGTAAGCTTGCAAAACTAGGCTATAAAATAGCAGCATAAGTCAAGTTCAGCAAAATTAAGTGCGCTAGATGATGATGAAAAGGAGGTGCAAATTATTGAAGTTCACAAAATAACACAAAATAAGTACAATAGCAAAATCCTTTAAAACAGTTATCAACTTTAAAAGCATACCAGGTATTTAGCAAGTTCAAAATTACTAGGTTGGGACTGAGGTCACGAACCAATAGGCATGAGCTAAACAATACTAGAAAAGGTATCTACGAATCACTTACGCGCATTAGCTGCTTCCAGAGTTTGCGCGTTCTCCACGGTCATGCTGGTAGAGCAATCTCGTGGTGATCTTGTAGGAACCTCGTCGCTTGCTGGTAGATCCCTTACTCTGCATCCAAAAATAAACGATAACGACGCACAGGAATCAAGGCAGGATGCAAGTCAAGGAATTAATTCAAATCCGACATAGATGTCAAGAACGATTCAAGCAAGTGGATGAGATCCTAAACTTATCCTATTCTTATTGTAGGCATGTTCGGTCCCGAAGTTGAAACCGAACAATTTAGTCGTAGACCTGCATGGGCCACCACAAAAACGTGTCACGACCCGCACCCGGTTATTCGGGCACGAGTGCGTGGGCACGTCCAGCCTACGCCGCAGTGTCGGCGATAGTACGCTGTCTAGGTCAGTTCTGGGATCAAAAAGTATCTATCTCATCCACAATAATGAACATGTAAGAATAATCACAGGAAATAGGAATGCTAAGATTTCATAATATTTAATCTGTGACAACCAATCCACAGTTAATACAAGCCAGAGGTAAATCGGGGACAAACCCGAGTATATGCTGAAAGGAAATAAAATAATAACTAACTGGCTACTCCTCCTCAAAGGTAGTCTCCTGTGTGGGAACCGGCTCCTCTTATGTGTCACCTGCTAACTCATAGTGGCCATAATAGGTGGGGGCAAGGTTCTCATCCTCGCCTAAACAACGGATCCAGTCAGGAAGGAGCAAAGTACACAATGCACAATAAGATTTAAACTAAATATTTGTGACAGGTAAAAAATAACTGACTAAGCATTATGTTGAGAAATGCGTAAGTAAGTAGTGAAATTAACTGAGAAATAATGTTATAAAACAAGACTAGAAGTAAAATATGATTAATTGCTATAAACCAGAAATCCGAGTAAAACAGGAATAAAATGTGACAAGAAATATAGCTGTAACAAGACAGGAACTTATGTGCGTGAACTTGTATATTTAGAATACCTAGTTGGCATGTAGGGGTTTATAAGGCTAATAGGGCCGTCATAGACGACTAGTACACAATGATTACAAGAATAATCAAGTATAAGGCTGATGGTACAATCGCGTACCAACAGCTGGCACACAGTGATTACAGGGAAAAAGGGTAAACTACATGCCTCCTAGTATTCTCCCGCCCGACACGAAAAGCAAGACACGAAATACATTATTCAAGACATGAAATCCAGTGTTCTAACTCTACATATAATCATCAATGGTACAAATAAAGCAGGGAATTTATTTATCACAATATAAAGGTTAAACTTGAAGTGCAGGTACTTGCCTGATGTTTGGATCCAAATATAGTTTTGTGTCTCGGGAAAGTTTTCCAGAGATGAGTCCAAAAGCTGAAATAGATATTACCATCACGCTCAGAAGATGTCAAATAGCTAGAAATGCCTGTCCTTGGGTCCAAATTGGAGACAAGGGCAAAAACGGCAGTTTCGGGTCAAAACGGGGTCCGCCGGTGGGCCCGCTTTGCACCGAAAAACGTGTCCGGGTCAAAGATCTCCAAATTCACCAAACTTAGTGTCAACAGGTCAGGAACGCTGATACGAACCCAACGGAACTTCCAGATTTGGATTCCGATGAGCCGAACACAAAATCGCCCGTCGAGCGGGGCCTGTGGGGCCCACGACACGCGATTTCGTCAACGTTCTCAGAATCGAACCAAACTTGACCCACGGGACCAGCGTATCGCTACGAGTCCGATGGCGCAAGTTTCGTCTCGATCCGACGTGTGTGCACGAAGTTAGGGTGAATTGCCGAAAAGACGGATACGGGGCGATGTCCGCGGATACGCGTTGATTCCGGTGTGCACGCACACCCGAATCAGCTTCCACGAAAACTCATACGTCCGTATCGATGATGCGTACATATCTGTGAAGACCGCACGCGACCAAGTCGTCCCGTTTGGCGGGGCGCTCTCAGTTCCGGGGTGAAACAGGGTCTGGTTTTTCCTGTTTTTGGATCGCGGTGTGCGATCACCACAGGACGCGATGCCCCGAACAGTTTGTCCGGACACCGAGAGGGTCATACAGGCTTCACAACGCAAATTACAGAATTTGAAACAGAGCTACGAGGCGAAAGTTACACGTACCTGAAGGGGACCCGGGAATCAGGGTTGAGCCGTGTCCGTGTCGTGTCCGACACGGAATCCAAATTAGGGCTAGGGTTAGGGTTTTCGTCGGAGTCCGGCGGAGGGCGGCTGTTGGACGGCCGGGCTCGGGGGCACGCGGCGGTGGGCGGCGCGGCGAGCCGATGGGGTCGTCGGCGGCGGCTCAGGGCAGCCGGAGGCGGCGGCTGCGGCTGCTCGTGCTGCTGCTGCGGCTGGAGTCGGGCGGGTGGCGCCGGAGGAGGAGCGGAGGAGAGGGGAGGAGGCGCTGGCGGAGCTAGGCGAGACGGGGCTGTACACGGCGGGGGTCGACGGCGGTGGTGAGCGGCGGAGCGGCGGGTTAGGGTTGGGTGGCCGGAGGAGGTTGGAGGAGGAAGACGGTGGGGGAGGGTTTATAAAGGAGGAGGAGGAGGTGGTTGGCCGGGAGAGGTGGAGCGCGGGGGCGACGTGGGAGCGGGACGCGCGGCGCTGCGCGCGGCGGCCGGCGCTGGACGCGGGGCTCGCCGGAAAGGTCGGGGTCGTGGGGGGGGTGCTGGGCTGGCGGGTGACGGGTTTGCGGGCGGGTCGGGTTGGCTGACCCGACCCGACCCGACCCGACCCGAAAGAGCGGGTGGCTGGGCCGGGCTGGGTTTCGGCCCACTGGGCCGGGCCGGCCCAGAAAAACAAAATAAAATAAAATAAAATATAAATAATAATTAATAATAATAAAAACAGTAAATTAACTAATTAATTTAAAATTAGTTTTTTAGGTATTTAAAAATAGGTCTGAGGCCCAGAAAAATCCAGAAAAATTACCCTAAGTCCAATTTTCCATTTTACACCCAAAAATTATATTTTCACAATATTTTAATGTTGTTTATTATCAATTAAAAATTAGGTAATAATTCAAAATCCTGATTTTAATTACAAAAAATTCCCAGAAAATTCCAGAAAATTGTGAAAAATCCCAATTTTAATATTCTTGAAAAATCAGGGGCTTACAATGGGGGTGATGGTTCGTCGACGTGGTGGCGTCGGTTCGTGCTCCGGGATAGAGGAGCGGAGGAGGAGATGAAGATGAAGGGGGAGACGTCGGGGATGAGCTCCGGTCTGTCGAGGAGAAAACTCGACACTATCCGACAAAGGGGACGAAGGTGCACAGTACGAAGTCGAACTAGCCGGAAGAGACTCGGCTACGAACGGCTCCTCCCTCGTCCTCGCCGTCTGTCGATGAGCGGTGGTGGCTGGAACAAAGAAAAGAGGAGGGAGAAGAAGAAAAGTAATGGGGATAGGGGGTGTCGGCTGGGTGTAGTCCGACGGGTTCACGGCGGAGCTCCGGCCAAGTGGGGGTGCACAGGAAGGAGGAAAGGGGAAGAAGGAGAAGTTGGCTGAGGTATTTTTAGGTTTGATTTTGGTTTTTAGGAAAAAGAATTTAAGGTGTATTTATATGCAAAGAGTTAGAATTTTAAGGTTGACCTAGGGTTGATGTTTGACCTTGGTTTTGGACTTGGTCAATATTCCTTGGGATGGGCCTTGGGCTTGCATGAGGATGCCGGGGCTATAAATTTACATGGTTTAAATGCAAGGATTAGATTAAAATAAGGAGGGCGATGTTGTGCGTTTGCACATCCAAAAAATTATGAGAAAAATCCATGTGAAGGGAAAAATAGATTTCTTCACGCATTGTCCAATGGTGGGGACACCTAAATACGTTTTTGCATAAAAGCCCCCCAACAATTGAAAGAATTGCACAAGGACGAATTTTAGATTTAATTAATTAAATTGAACACGAGATTATAAAATTAATTAGGAGTACATGGAAATGAAATTTGGTGGGACACAAGTGTCAGGGGCGTAGAGGGTACAGTGTAGAATATTAATAAAATTCGGTTTGCACAAAACGGTCAAGATTGTGTCCCCAATTTCAATTGGGACGCACAAGGGTACAAAATTGGAAATTATTTCGAATTAAGAAATAACGTCCGTGACGTTTATTGTGCGGCTAAAATATAGCACCAGAGAGCAATATTATAAGTTGTACAAGGGTCATAATAGTAGGCGGGCATGTCTAGGATGAGGTTGTGAAGTTTGTTGGAAGGCAATGGCTAGTGAGGTGCTCCAATTATAGAAGCAACGGTAATGTGCGCTATGCAATATAAATTATTGTATAATTAAATAAATGTCACATTCTAATTCTAATTGGGTTCAAACTAGCCCTAATTTTACTATCTAAGCCAAGTAAACCTAATTTTTGGTGAGGGGATTTACAATCTACCCAACTTAAAACAATTTCGTCCTCGAAATTAAAATAGGGTAGGGTTCTCTCTATTAAATCTTACTTGATTATAGTCTAAAGAATTCTCCTTAAGTTAATATTGTATTTTCTACCCAACTTAGAATTTACCCATCTATCATCTAAGAATATACATCTAAGAAGGCTATGTCCCAAATTATTTAATTATGTTATTGAATTCTTAAAGTCTTTAACACCAAACATATCATCTATGATATTCCCTTAATTACAAAAGAATAATCCTCAAGTATGTGATCGGCCTATGGGGTATATCTAGTACTCTCCGTGTATCAAACTTATACCAAGCACGAGGTTTCGTCTTTCTGAAATAAGGAAAGACGGAAATCAATAATAAAGAGTTCAAGGGTGAGGTAATAGAATAGAAGTATCGGGATCAAGGCGTTTAAAGAATTTAAATGGGAATTGTCAAAGCAGTTGTGGATTAAAATCCTATTTTGGTAATTCTTTTGTTGCATGCTCGTATTAGTACAGTTATGTAACCGATACGATATGTCAGACATGTCTAGGGCAAGTATATTCGTCTACTAATCACTACATATCTCAATCCACGTACAGTAGTATGCGAAGGGCGAATCAAGCGCACTAAGGTTAGCTAGACCTTAATACACTGATTCTGAAATGTATTAGTGTGTATACCCAATAATATATATGTCATGAACAAGCTCGATAAAGAATAAGCTTGCAAAAACTAGGCTATAATAGCAGCATAATTCGAGGTAGCACAAAAATTATAACGCTGGATTATGATGAGAGAATTACAAAATAATTCAAGTTTGCGAAAACGAAAACAATATAAGCAATAATAACAAAAGACTCTACAATCTCTACAATTATCATACAACCTCCTTGTCTAAGTCGCTAGTCGACCAGATAGGGCATGAACCTCTAAATTCTACCGTCTGAATAAACACTGTCGTCTAATGCTAGCATACAATTAATGTCATTCAGTTACATTACCTCGATGGGTTAAGTGGACTATGTGATACTAGGTTGTGAGACATACTACCCAACTTAAAATAATTAAACTAGTACTGTGACAGTCTTAAGAGGATCCTATAAAAATAACCTTGCACATGTACATAGAACAGAAACTCTTATTAGGGTATATGAGGAAAGATCTTGGTACTTATTAGGGTCTCCTATTGCATTATATAGGTGAGGGTCACCTTAAGTCTTAATCATAGTGCTCATAGAACAGGTGTCAATCGTAGGGATAGAAGAGTTACTAGCCATTAAGGGAAAGGGATCTAACTTGTATCGAGGTGGGGTTCAATTTACGTGGTCTACAACTAGGGGTAATCATCACAATCTAATTGAACAACTCAACTATCAGGTTCCTACAAGGTACACAATTCAAAATTCAAGATTACAATTATAACTTTAGCAACCTATATATCCTACTATAGAATACGATCACTTGGTCTATAATTAGAGGGGTCAAGTGGCACGAGCTGAAAGATGAAGAAGGGAAGGAGATGATTTAATCGTCGCGCAATCAGCGAACGTTGAGGTTGCAGAGGAACAACATATGAAATGAAATAGAAGGTCTCTAGATAATATCATGGTTTCCTAAAGGGAAGTGGGGTACTAGTTGCTATGATCGAGGCATGATCAAGAAAATGTTGATTACATTCCTCCCGGCTTCCTAAGGTGTTGTCTACTAATAATAAGACAATGATCTAAGTTTTTATAGTTCTCCAATACTATCCAATTATGAAGGTTAGGTTCAGTCCTAATGTTCAATATTGGTTCTCCATTGGTTACTCAATACTAGGGTCAAACATCATGGTAAAACTTCTAACTATCTCTAGTAGTGTCTATACTACTCTCAAGTCTTCTTAATACATCAAGGGGTAATGGTATACCAATCTAAAGATAAGAAATTCTAGGGTTCACTAGATATTCTAAACTTAGTGGTGTGTCTATATTCTCGTTGTATTCTTAATAGGGGTGCTACTCTAATTATCATCCTAATAACAGGGGTTCCTATATTCTAGCAGAAGGCTATATATACTCGAGGAACTTATTAGGAAAGTACAGGAATCAAGCAGGATACAATTGTTCGAATAGAACAGAGAGGAGGAAGATAAATCATAGTCAATTGTGGATGAGATCCTATACTCTAGTCCTATGTGCAGGCTTGTTCAGTACAGTAACGTAACCGAGACAATATGCTCTCGACCTGCATGGGCCACCACAAAAACATGTCATGCTCCAGTCCCAAAAGTACGTAGGACTAGGACACGTAAGCATGCCAGCCGTATGGATATGGCAACTCCAATATATGGAAATCAAATCCACACGTATGTTCTAATATGAATATCAAATCCACAAGTGGTATAAAATATACGTCACAAGTCACAGGTGTCACGACCCGCACCCGGAAGTTCGGGCACGAGTACGTGGGTACGTCCAGCCTACGCCGCAGAGTCGGCGGTAGTACGCTGTCTAGGTCTTACTCACAGGTAATTTAAATCTATCTCATCCACAATAAAGTAAATAGACAAGGAAATTAACAGGAAATAGGAATGCTGATTTATAAAATAAATGGTGATAACAGATCCATAGTTTATACATGAACAGAAGATAAATCGGGGACAAACCCGATTACTGAGCTGAAAAGGGAAAACTAGCTAACTGGCTACTACTCCTCAGAGATAATCTCCTGAGTGGGAACCGGCCTCTCAACTGTGTCACCTGCTACGTCATAGGGATCAGAATAGGTAGGGCAAAGTCCTCTTCATCGCCTAAACAACAGATCCAGTCAGGAAAGGAGCAAAGTACACAATGCACAACAAGATTAAACTAAATATTTATGACAATTAAGTATTGAATATCATATTGAGAAAATTGCATAGAGGGACATCATTATCTCATAGTTAATGCTGTAAACAGGAATATGAGAAAAGCAGAAAATAAATGAGACAGGAATGAAACTACAACAATCAGCGAGAAATATAACAAGACTAGAAACTATGTGTGTGAACTTGTGTATTTAGAATACCTAGTTGGCATGCAGGGGTCTATAAAGTTAAACCGGCCGCCATGGACGGCTATTATTCACGAATAATCGAGATCCGGCTGATGGACAGTCGTGTACCAACAGCTATTATTCACGACACGGGTCAGGGTAAACTACATGCCTTTCAGTATTCTCCCTCCCGACACGAAAAACAAGACATGAGTTCCAATATTCAAGACATGAAATATAGTATTCTGACACTACGTGTAATCAGCAAGGGTACTAGTAGAGCAGGGAATTAATTATCACAATATAAAGATTAACTTGAAGTGCAGGTACTTGCCTTTGTTTGGATCCGATTAATAGGTCTTCGGGGAAAATATCCAGAGATGAGTCCAAATGCTGAAATAAACATTACCATCACGCTCAGAAGATGTCAAATAGCTAGAAACGCCTGTCCTTGGGTCCAATTTGGAGACAAGGGCAAAAACGGCAGTTTCGGGTCAAAACGGGGTCCGCCGTTGGGCCCGCTTGCACCGAAAAGCGTGTCCGGGTCAAAGGTCTCCAAATTCACCAAACTTAGTGTCAACAGGTCAGGAACGCTGATACGAACCCAACGGAACTTCCAGATTTGGATTCCGATGAGCCGAACACAAAATAGCCCGTCGAGCGGGGCTTGTGGGGCCCACGACACGCGATTTCGTCAACGTTCTCAGAATCGAACCAAACTTGACCCACAGGACCAGCGTATTGCTACGAGTCCGATGACGCAAGTTTCGTCTCGATCCGACGTGTGTGCACGAAGTTAGGGTAAATTGCAGAAAATGCGGATACGGGGCGATGTCCACGGATACGCGTTGATTCCGGTGTGCACGTACACCCGAATCAGCTTCCGCGAAATCTCACACGTCCGTATCGACGCTGCGCACGTATCTGTGAAGACCGCGCGCGACCAAGTCGTCCCGTTTGGCGGGGCGCACTCAGTTCCGGGGTGAAACAGGGTCTGGTTTTTCCTGTTTTTGGATCGCGGTGTGCGATCACCACAGGACGCGGTGCCCCGAACAGTTTGTCCGGACACCGAGAGGGTCATACAGGCTTCACAACGCAATTTGCGGAATTGAAAATGGAGCTACGAGGCGAAAGTTACGCGTACCTGAAGGGGACCCGAAAACCAGGGTCGATCGAGTCCGATACGTGTCCGACACGACACTGTTACTGTGTCCACTGCACAGTAAAGGGGGCTAGGGTTTACTGTGTCCGACTCCTGTGTCGGTGGCCGGTGGTCGGCACGGCGGCGGGGAGGCTGGCCGGGGACAGCGCGGTGCGGCGCTGCCGGCGCGGGGAGGCGCGGGGCGGCCGGAGCGCTGCCGGCGCTGCTGCTGCTCGTGGGGGAGGCCGGAGCTGCGGGTGCCGTCGGGGCGCCGGAGGGCGGAGGCGGAGGAGGGAGCTGCGGCGGGGCTGCAGCGGGCGGCGCCGGGGCGGAGCGGCGCTGGGGCGGAGGAGCGGTGGCTAGGGTTCCGGTGGCTGAGGGAATCGAAGGAGGAGGAGGGAGGTGGTTATATAGGAGAGCAGGCGGTGCGGGGGGCGGCCAAGGCGGAGGAGTGGCGGGGAAAGCGGCGGCGTGGCGAGCGGATCGCGCGGCGCTGCGCGCGGCGGCCGGCGCTGAACGCGGGCGGGCGGGGGCTGACCCGATCGTGGGGGGAACGGGTCAGCGGGTCGGGTCGGGGCTTTAACGGGTCTAGGCAGACCCGCCCGACCCGCAAGGGAGATGACTGCTGGGCTGGGCTGGGCTGCGGCCCAATGGGCCAGGCCGGCCCGCGAGAGAGAAAAATAAAATAAGTAAATAAATAAATAATTAATTAATTAATTAATAATTAAATAATTAAAAAAATTGTTTTTAGGCATTTAAAAATAGTTCCGGGGTCCGATAAATTCCAGAAAAATTACCCTAAGTCCAGTTTTCCATTTTACACCCAAAAATATTATTTTCATAATATTTTAATATTATTTATTAACAATTAAAAATCATTTAATAATTCAAAACCCTGATTTTAATTACAGAAAATTCCCAGAAAATTCCAGAAAATTGGAAAAATCCACGATTTAATAATTTTGAAAATTCAGGGGTTTTACAACCTACCCAACTTACAAAAATTTCGTCCTCGAAATTTAAAATTAAGCCATAATCTGTAAATCCTTCACGTACATCAATCGCAGTCTCCTTGCGAAAATTTAAATCCTAATCATGTCCGCTGCAATCATTTCAAGGTTAAGACGACTACTATTCCAATCAAGATTCAACCTAGGGTTATTACTTCTTACTTTCTCAAATTTCTCACAGGCAGATTAAGTCCATATAGCATTTTCAAGATTTGCACATGACTTTGCCTCACGATTATAATTATCATAATTCCTCTAGAAGTGATTCGAGTCCAACAATTTTTGTATGTTTTCAACCTTTTAAATTACATTTACATCCTCAATAATCTAACTAGGTAGTCCAACCACCGATTTTAATTCTTAATTCAAAGCATAAAAAATACTTTAAGTGTAGTCCACAAATGTTCAAGTCTGAATTATATATCCTCTAAATTCAAATTGATGATTTTATCTCCATTATTCCAAAAAAAATTTAGATCATGTACTTAGGATATAACTATTGGGTCCTCGATATCAATTCATTAATCATCTTAGTCACTCCTCTAAATTTTCAAAATTATAATGGCTTGCTTCTTCCAATCTGACCTTACTCGGTCACGATCCAAAGGATATTCCTCTCTAGTTGACAAATGCATTGCTACCCAACTTAGAGTTTACCCATTCATCACAAAAGACTATATACCTTAATATGGTTACTCATGTCATTCAATCCTCGAACTTCTACGCCGATCATATCACATGTGATACGTCCTCAATTACGAAAGGTTAATCCTCAAATATATGATCGGCCTATGTGACATATCTATTACTATCTATGTATCAAACTTATACCAGCACTAGATTTCGTCTTTCCGAAATAAGGGAAGGCGAAGATCAATAATAAAGAGTTCAAGGGTGGGGTGATAGAACGGAAGTATGGGGATCAAGGCGTTTAAAGAATTCTAGTAGGATTTGTCAGGCGGTTATGGATTGAGGTTCTATTCTGGTAGTCATTTATTCGCATGCTCGTATTAGTTTAGTTATGTAACTGATACGGTATGCTCAGCATGTCTAGGTCAAGTATGTTTGTTTACTAATCACTACGTATCTCAATCCACGTAAAGTAGTCGTGCGAAGTGCGAATCAAAATGCACTAAGGTTGATCAGACCGTAATACACTGATTCTGAATAAACACTTGTATTAGTGTACGCGTCCAATAATACATGTGTCATGAACAAGCCTGATAAAGAGTAAGCTTGCAAAACTAGGCTATAGAATAGCAGCAGAAACAAGGTACATCAAAATTAAGTGCGCTAGATGATGATGAAAGGAGGTACAAAATTTAAATTCACATAATAAGCAAAATAACAGAAAACTCTACACTCTCTACAGTTATTAAATATAAAAGCATACCAGGTTATTAGCAAGTTCAAAATTACTAGGTTGGGGCTGAGGTCACGAACCAATAGGCGCGGGCTAAACAATACTAGAAAGGGCAGCTAAAAGAAATCACTTACGCGCATTAGTGACTCTAAGAGTCTGCACGTTCTCCACGGTCATCGCGTAAGTTTGTCCGTGTTCTTGGAGTAGCGACACAGTCCTTCACTCGATGTTCTGCTGATCCACAATATAGACAGACACCTAACCTCTTTCTACAATCCTTCCAAATATGACCTTGTTTCCGACAAAAACCACAAATGGGAACTCGTCGGTTCTGCCCTTGGGTTGGATTCATCTGTGGTCGTTTTGCAGCTCCTTCCTGTTGTGCTTGGTCTTGTGCTGACGCATACGGCCGCTTCCGGCTGGACTCGGTCCTTGTGGTATACTCCACAGGTCGCGCTGCAGTAAGAACGTCCTCGTCGAAGGTAATTGCATTTGAACTGCTTGGCTTCCGTGACTCCGAGCTAATTTTGTCGACGAAGTTCTCCGCTTGGTTTTGCTGCGCTTCTTGTTGAACCTTCTGATATGCTTGCATCATTACGTAGAACATGCGGAACATCTGTTGTTCGTCCATAGGCGGTCCCAGTGGGAAGGAAGGCATCGGTGGAGTAGGCTGACTTGCTTGACTGCCTTGTGATGATTGGACGACTGGCATTACATTGTCTTCTTGGTTAACCACGACGGCTTGTGGTGTTTCTGCGCGAGCCTCGTTGCTGGCTGGTGGGTCCATTTCCTGCATTCAAAATAACCAATAAGAGGCGCACAGAAATCAAAGCAGGATGCAAGTCAATAAAATGATTCGGAACCGATATGAATATCAAGAACGATTCAATCAAGTGGATGAGCTTTTCCTAAATCCTCAATCTTATCGCAGGCCTGTTCGGTCCCTAAGTTGAAACCGAACAATTTAGTCGTTTGACCTGCATGGGCCACCACAAAAACGTGTCACGACCCGCACCCGGAAGTTCGGGCACGAGTACGTGGGTACGTCCAGCCTACGCCGCAGAGTCGGCGGTAGTACGCTGTCTAGGTCTTACTCACAGGTAATTTAAATCTATCTCATCCACAATAAAGTAAATAGACAAGGAAATTAACAGGAAATAGGAATGCTGATTTATAAAATAAATGGTGATAACAGATCCATAGTTTATACATGAACAGAAGATAAATCGGGGACAAACCCGATTACTGAGCTGAAAAGGGAAAACTAGCTAACTGGCTACTACTCCTCAGAGATAATCTCCTGAGTGGGAACCGGCCTCTCAACTGTGTCACCTGCTACATCATAGGGATCAGAATAGGTAGGGCAAAGTCCTCTTCATCGCCTAAACAACAGATCCAGTCAGGAAAGGAGCAAAGTACACAATGCACAACAAGATTAAACTAAATATTTATGACAATTAAGTATTGAATATCATATTGAGAAAATTGCATAGAGGGACATCATTATCTCATAGTTAATGCTGTAAACAGGAATATGAGAAAAGCAGAAAATAAATGAGACAGGAATGAAACTACAACAATCAGCGAGAAATATAACAAGACTAGAAACTATGTGTGTGAACTTGTGTATTTAGAATACCTAGTTGGCATGCAGGGGTCTATAAAGTTAAACCGGCCGCCATGGACGGCTATTATTCACGAATAATCGAGATCCGGCTGATGGACAGTCGTGTACCAACAGCTATTATTCACGACACGGGTCAGGGTAAACTACATGCCTTTTAGTATTCTCCCTCCCGACACGAAAAACAAGACATGAGTTCCAATATTCAAGACATGAAATATAGTATTCTGACACTACGTGTAATCAGCAAGGATACTAGTAGAGCAGGGAATTAATTATCACAATATAAAGATTAACTTGAAGTGCAGGTACTTGCCTTTGTTTGGATCCGATTAATAGGTCTTCGGGGAAAATATCCAGAGATGAGTCCAAATGCTGAAATAAATATTACCATCACGCTCAGAAGATGTCAAATAGCTAGAAACGCCTGTCCTTGGGTCCAATTTGGAGACAAGGGCAAAAACGGCAGTTTCGGGTCAAAACGGGGTCCGCCGTTGGGCCCGCTTGCACCGAAAAGCGTGTCCGGGTCAAAGGTCTCCAAATTCACCAAACTTAGTGTCAACAGGTCAGGAACGCTGATACGAACCCAACGGAACTTCCAAATTTGGATTCCGATGAGCCGAACACAAAATCGCCCGTCGAGCGGGGCTTGTGGGGCCCACGACACGCGATTTCGTCAACGTTCTCAGAATCGAACCAAACTTGACCCACAGGACCAGCGTATTGCTACGAGTCCGATGACGCAAGTTTTGTCTCGATCCGACGTGTGTGCACGAAGTTAGGGTAAATTGCAGAAAATGCGGATACGGGGCGATGTCCGCGGATACGCGTTGATTCCGGTGTGCACGTACACCCGAATCAGCTTCCGCGAAATCTCACACGTCCGTATCGACGCTGCGCACGTATCTGTGAAGACCGCGCGCGACCAAGTCGTCCCGTTTGGCGGGGCGCACTCAGTTCCGGGGTGAAACAGGGTCTGGTTTTTCCTGTTTTTGGATCGCGGTGTGCGATCACCACAGGACGCGGTGCCCCGAACAGTTTGTCCGGACACCGAGAGGGTCATACAGGCTTCACAACGCAATTTGCGGAATTGAAAACGGAGCTACGAGGCGAAAGTTACGCGTACCTGAAGGGGACCCGAAAACCAGGGTCGATCGAGTCCGATACGTGTCCGACACGACACTGTTACTGTGTCCACTGCACAGTAAAGGGGGCTAGGGTTTACTGTGTCCGACTCCTGTGTCGGTGGCCGGTGGTCGGCACGGCGGCGGGGAGGCTGGCCGGGGACAGCGCGGTGCGGCGCTGCCGGCGCGGGGAGGCGCGGGGCGGCCGGAGCGCTGCCGGCGCTGCTGCTGCTCGCGGGGGAGGCCGGAGCTGCGGGTGCCGTCGGGGCGCCGGAGGGCGGAGGCGGAGGAGGGAGCTGCGGCGGGGCTGCAGCGGGCGGCGCCGGGGCGGAGCGGCGCTGGGGCGGAGGAGCGGTGGCTAGGGTTCCGGTGGCTGAGGGAATCGAAGGAGGAGGAGGGAGGTGGTTATATAGGAGAGCAGGCGGTGCGGGGGGCGGCCAAGGCGGAGGAGTGGCGGGGAAAGCGGCGGCGTGGCGAGCGGATCGCGCGGCGCTGCGCGCGGCGGCCGGCGCTGAACGCGGGCGGGCGGGGGCTGACCCGATCGTGGGGGGAACGGGTCAGCGGGTCGGGTCGGGGCTTTAACGGGTCTAGGCAGACCCGCCCGACCCGCAAGGGAGATGACTGCTGGGCTGGGCTGGGCTGCGGCCCAATGGGCCAGGCCGGCCCGCGAGAGAGAAAAATAAAATAAGTAAATAAATAAATAATTAATTAATTAATTAATAATTAAATAATTAAAAAAATTGTTTTTAGGCATTTAAAAATAGTTCCGGGGTCCGATAAATTCTAGAAAAATTACCTTAAGTCCAGTTTTCCATTTTACACCCAAAAATATTATTTTTATAATATTTTAATGTTATTTATTAACAATTAAAAATTATTTAATAATTCAAAACCCTGATTTTAATTACAGAAAATTCCCAGAAAATTCCAGAAAATTGGAAAAATCCACGATTTAATAATTTTGAAAATTCAGGGGTTTTACAACAGGATATAATCTAAATCTCATCCACGAAAATCAAATATAATTAAATAACCAACATCTATGAAACTAGATCTTAATAAGAAGTATCTAAGGATGATAGTTGGATGGAAACAAATCCACTACCAACTCGAATATAAGAGCAAATACAATATGAGTACAACACAATAAACACGATACAAGAATACCAGCTATCAATCACGGGCTCAAAGAGAAGACATCCTCGAAACATCTGTAACCATCTGAATCTGCGCTCCTGCGAATATTCAAGAACAGATACACCTGGCAGGGGACCAGGTCCTCAGAGGGACATAACAAGATACTTAAACACATGCCAATAAAGTACTGAAATAAATATCCAAAGGGGTCGTCTAACCGTCTAAGTGAATGTAGTTAAGAACAACTTTCCCCACAAGTGAGCTATCTGGCTGAAAACTGGGATTGGCATGACTCTCTTGGAGAAACAGGGGCCCCAAAGGCACGTCGTCTTTTGAACGGCGGAGGCCCGCCAAGTAGTATAGGGGTAATCACCGCCCGTATCTCCAGCGAAGCTTCCGGGTTACAGAAGGAAAAGTGTAAAGAAGCTCAAATACGGTACTTGTTGTTCTCCCCACCCCATGCTCTAAGTATGTCACATCCATGACACCATTTGGTTCATAGCCTATTCTTAGTACCCTAGTCCAATCCTGCAACCAAACAAGGACAAGGATAGGACCACCGTACTACAATAGGCTATGTCCATAGACCTCTAATAACTGCTAAGTCTACTAGCATGCAAAGTTTCTAACAGCAATTATTCCTAACGCACGGCCCACACGTACAGGAGGCCAAAACCTGCACACCAGTCCGTGTTCTATATGAGACTCATAACTCGTGTAACAACTGTGTTACGGCCAATGAACCTAATGATGCTACATGATAATGGGGTAGTCTCATAAACAAGATCAATACAAATACATAAATAAAGACATATCGCGACGACACCATCGCGCGTATTTTATGTAACAGTTAAAATATATGAACTAAAGACAAAAAATAAAGATGCATGCAACATATGGAATATGAATAACAGTATAATGGCAAGGTATACTTGCTTGGAAAGAAAGCTGCGATGTACCAATAACCTACTCCAGAAGTCGCGCAGAACAAATCCAATATCCTATGTACACATAATACGATATAATAAAATCATTAGTCATTACGCTAGTACATACACAACAATAGTTATACTGGACTCAGGGGGTACGCTAGGGGTAATACTAGTCATCTAACACGGTCAATTATGCGTTAAATTACGCAGGGTCACATCTTCAAGTGTTGTACACAATCAGACAGTCAGCTGACAGGTGTCTAAGCCAGTGCGTTAATGTACGCAAGGCAGGCAATTCATAAGTTCTTAGGGTCAACATGGTCAGGGTAAGTACGGGGCAGTCCACAGTGTCCTAGGGTCGTACAGTCCGGATATATATAGTCCTAATTATTATTTAGCATAGTATTTAATTACTTACAATTTATGTACATACCATATATTTATATGTTTCTTTATATAACACCCAATCAATTGAATACATGTACTAAATATATATACCAATGAATAATATACGCGTACGCGTATATATATATGTACACACATTTGGGTTCACCGACTCAGGGCCTGATGTCAACTAACAGTCAATAAGCAATACTACTATCCTACTGGCATACACACAAGCACATATAAAAGAAGAAGATGGACAGGTTCGTACCTCGGGGTACGCGTACGGGTACGACGGTGGAGTTGACGGCGATGATGACGAGGGTGACGACTATAACGACGATGAGGGTGAGGACGACAGTGCTGATGCTGATAATGAATGGTGAGGTGACGATGAGGTAATGAGGATGATGGGATGATGGTGAGATGATGATGATGGTGAGGATGATGATGACGACGATGCTGAGATGATGACGAGGATGATGGTGTTGGACGATGGTGAGTTACTAGAAATGACGACGATGCGATGATGATAATGGGGTGATGATGCGATGATGATGGATTGATGGTGAGATGACGATGGTACTATGCTGATGATAGGATGACGATGAGGTGATGGCAGCGTTGTTGACGACAACGTCGACGAGGATGGGGTGGACGATTAGGATTAAGGTACTGTTGATGATGATAAGGGTTGTAATGGTGTTAATAGCAATTGTGTTAATAGATGATGATGATGATGATGGGGGTTATGTATGATAATGATTGATGAGATGAGGTCTGCCGGAGTCCGGCCAGGGAGGCTGTCCGGCCAAGGAGGAGGAGGACAGGGATGAACAAAAGGAGGAGGAGTCGAGGTTGGGTCGTTCTCAGGGAGGAAGGCGTCGACGAGGTGGAGTCGATAGCAGCGGTGTCGTTTGGAGAACTCGAAGGTGGCTGACTCCGGGCAGCGAGGGGAGGGTGTCCGGCCGGAAGAGGACAGGCACACAGGGAGGGGGAAGGTGTTCAGGTCGGTGGTTCGTGGAGTCGTGGTGCAGGAGGGTGTGGTCGAGGAGAAAAGCAGGGAGAGGAGAGGCCAGGGTGGTGGTCGTGGGGAAGTTGATGATGATGCTGGTGGCTGGGAGCAGGAGGAGATGGAGGAGGCGAGGAGGTTGTGGTACAACGTTCGATTGAGGGCGCCGGGTCAGTCCGGCGGAGCACAGCGGCTCGGGTCGCTCGTGCAGGCGGATGCACAGCCGGGGGGGTATTCAGTCGAGAGGGGAAGAGAGGGGACGATGGTGGTGCTAGGGATGGGGGTGATGGTTCGTCGACGTGGTGGCGTCGGTTCGTGCTCCGGGACAGAGGAGCGGAGGAGGAGATAAAGATGAAGGGGGAGACGTTGGGGATGAGCTCCGGTCTGTCGAGGAGAAAACTCGACACTATCCGGCCAAGGGGACGAAGGTGCACAGTACGAAGTCGAACTAGCCGGAAGAGAGTCGGCTACGAGCGGCTCCTCCCTCGTCCTCGCCGTCTGTCGATGAGCGGTGGTGGCTGGAACAAAAGAAAGAGGAGGGGGAAGAAGAACAGTAATGGGGATAGGGGGTATCGGCTGGGTGTAGTCTGGCGGGTTCACGGCGGAGCTCCGGCCAAGTGGGGGTGCACAGGAAGGAGGAAAGGGGAAGAAGGAGAAGTCGGCTGAGGTGTTTTTAGGTTTGATTTTGGTTTTTAGGAAAAAGAATTTAAGGTGTATTTATATGCAAAGAGTTAGAATTTTGAGGTTGACCTAGGGTTGATGTTTGACCTTAGTTTTGGACTTGGTCAACATTCCTTGGGATGGGCCTTGGGCTTGCATGAGGATGCCGGGGCTATAAATTTACATGGTTTAAATGTAAGGATTGGATTAAAATAAGGAGGGCGATGTTGTGCGTTTGCACATCCAGAAAATTATGAGAAAAATCCATGTGAACGAAAAAATATATTTCTTCACGCATTATCCAATAATGGGGACACCTAAATGCATTTTTGCATAAAAGCCCCCCAACAATTAAAAGAATTGCACAGGGATGAAAATTAGATTTAATTAATTAAATCGAACGTGCACGAGGTTCTAGAATTAATTAGGAGTACATGGGAATGAAATTTGGTGGGACACAAGTGTCAGGGGCGTAGAGGGTACAGTGTAGAATTTTAATAAAATTCGGTTTGCACAAAACGGTCAAGATTGTGTCCCCAATTTCGATTGGGACGCACAAGGGTACAAAATTGGAAATTATTTCGAATTAAGAAATAACATCCGCGACGTTTATTATGCGGCTAAAATATAGCACCAGAGAGCAATATTATAAGTTGCACAAGGGTCATAATAGTAGGCGGGCATGTCTAGGATGGGGTTGTGTTGGAAGGCAATGGCTAGTGAGGTGCTCCAATTATAGAAGCAACGGTAATGTGCGCTACGCGATATAAATTATTGTATAATTAAATAAATGCCGCGTTCTAATTCTAATTGGGTTCAAACTAGCCCTAATTTTACTATCTAAGCCAAGTAAACCTAATTTTGGGTGAGCGGGTTTACAATCTACCCAACTTAAAACAATTTCGTCCTCAAAATTAAAATAGGGTAGGGTTCTCTCTATCAAATCTTACTTGATTATAGTCTAAAGAATTCTTCTTAAGTTAACATTGCATTTTCTATCCAACTTAGAATTTACATATCTATCATCTAAGGCTATACATCTAAGAAGACTATGTCCCAAATTATTTAATCATGTTATTGAATTCTCAAAGTCTTTAACACCAAACATATCATCTATGATATTCCCTTAATTACAAAAGAATAATCCTCAAGTATGTGATCGACCTATGGGGTATATCTAGTACTCTTCGTGTATCAAACTTATACCAAGCACGAGGTTTCGTCTTTCCGAAATAAGGGAAGACGAAAATCAATAATAAAGAATTCAAGGGTGAGGTAATAGAATAGAAGTATCGGGATCAAGGCATTTAAAGAATTCAAATGGAAATTGTCAAAGCAGTTGTGGATTGAAATCCTATTTTGGTAATTCTTTTATTGCACGCTCGTATTAGTACAGTTATGTAACCGATACGATATGTTAGACATGTCTAGGGCAAGTATATTCGTCTACTAATCACTATATATCTTAATCCACGTACAGTATTATACGAAGGGCGAATCAAGCACACTAAGGTTAGCTAGACCTTAATACACTGATTCTGAAATGTATTAGTGTGTATACCCAGTAATACATATGTCATGAACAAGCTCGATAAAGAATAAGCTTGCAAAAACTAGGCTATAATAGCAGCATAATTCGAGGTAGCACAGAAATTATAACGCTGGATTATGATGAGGGAAGTTACAAAATAATTCAAGTTTGCAAAAACGAAAACAACATAAGCAATCATAACAAAAGACTCTACAATCTCTACAGTTATCATACAACCTCTTTGTCTAAGTCGCTAGTCGACCAGATAGGGCATGGACCTCTAAATTCTACCGTCTGAATAAACACTGTCGTCTAATGCTAGTATACAATTAATGTCATTCAGTTACACTACCTCGATGGGTCAAGTGGACTATGTGATACTAGTTTGTGAGACATACTACCCAACTTAAAAGAATTAAACTAGTATTATGACAGTCTTAAGAGGATCCTATAAAAATAACCTTGCACATGTACATAAAACAGAAACTCTTATTAGGATATATGAGGAAAGATCTTGGTACTTATTAGGGTCTCCTATTGCATTATATAGGGGAGGGTCACCTTAAGTCTTAATCATAGTGCTCATAGAACAGGTATCAATCGTAGGGATAGAAGAGTTACTAGCCGTTAAGGGAAAGGGATCTAACTTGTATCGAGGTGGGGTTCAATTTACGTGGTCTAAAATTAGGGGTAATCATCAAAATCTAATTGAACAACTCAACTATCAGGTTCTAACTACAAGGTACACAATTCAAAATTCAATATTACAATTATAACTTTAGCAACCTATATATCCTACCATAGAATACGATTACTTGGTCTATAATTAGAGGGGTCAAATGGCACGAGCTGATAGATGAAGAAGGGAAGGAGATGATTTAATCGTCGCGTAATCAGCGAACTTTAAGGTCGCAGAGGAACAACATATGAAATGAAATAGAAGGTCTCTAGATAATATCATGGTTTCCTAAAGGGAAGTGGGGTGCTAGTTGCTATGATCGAGGCATGATCAAGAAAATATTGATTACATTCCTCCCGGCTTCCTAAGGTGTTGTCTACTAATAATAAGACAATGATCTAAGTTTTTATAGTTCTCTAATACTATCCAATTATGAAGGTTAGGTTCAGTCCTAATGTTCAATATTGGTTCTCCATTGGTTCCTCGATACTAGGGTCAAACATCATGGTAAAACTTCTAACTATCTCTAGTAGTATCTATACTACTCTCAAGTCTTCTTAATACATCAAGGGGTAATGGTATACCAATCTAAAGATAAGGAATTCTAGGGTTCATTAGATATTCTAAACTTAGTGGTGTGTCTATATTCTCGTTGTATTCTTAATAGGGGTGCTACTCTAATTATCATCCTAATAACAGGGGTTCCTATATTCTAGCAGAAGGCTATATATATTCAAGGAACTTATTAGGGAAGTACAGGAATTAAGCAGGATACAATTGTTTGAATAGAACAGAGAGGAGGAAGATGAATCATAGTCAATTATGGATGAGATCCTATACTCTAGTCCTATGTGCAGGCTTGTTCGGTACAGTAACGTAACCGAGACAATATGCTCTCGACCTGCATGGGCCACCACAAAAACATGTCACGCCCCAGTCCCAAAAATACGTAGGACTAGGACACGTAAGCATGCCAGCCGTATGGATATGGCAACTCCAATATATGGAAACCAAATCCACACGTACGTTGTAATATGAATATCAAATCCATAAGTGGTATAAAACATACGTCACAAGTCACAGGGTATAATCTAAATCTCATCCACGGAAATCAAATATAATTAAATAACCAACATCTATGAAACTAGATCTTAATAAGAAGTATCTAAGGATGATAGTTGGATGGAAACAAATTTACTACCAACTCGAATATAAGAACAAATACAATATGAGTACAACACAATAAACACAATATAAGAATACCAGCTATCAATCACGGGCTCGAAGAGAAGACATCCTCGAAACATCTGTAACCATCTGAATCTGCACTCCTGCGAATACTCAAGAACAGATACACCTGGCAGGAGACCAGGTCCTCAGAGGGACATAACAAGATACTTAAACACATGCCAATAAAGTACTGAAATAAATATCCAAAGGGGTCGCCTAACCGTCTAAGTGAATGCAGTTAAGGACAACTTTTCCCACAAGTGAGCTATCTGGCTGAAAACTGGATTGGCATGACTCCCTTGGAGAACTAGGGGCCTTAAAGGCACATCGTCTTTTGAATGGCGGAGGCCCGCCAAGTAGTATAGGGGTCATCACCGTCCGTATCTCCAGCGGAGCTTCTGGGTTACAGAAGAAAAAGTGTAAAGGAGCTCAAATACGGTACTTGTTGTTCTCCCCACCCTATGCTCTAAGCATGTCACATCCATGACACCATTTGGTTCATAGCCTATTCTTAGTACCCTAGTCCAATCCTGCAACCAAACAAGGACAAGGATGGGACCATCGTACTACAATAGGATATGTCCCTAGACCTCTAATAACTGCTAAGTCTACTAGCATGCAAAGTTTCTAATAGCAGTTATTCCTAACGCACGGCCCACACGTAGAGGAGGCCAAACCCTGCACGCCAGTCCATGATCTATATGAGACTCATAACTCGTGTAACAACTGTGTCACGACCAATGAACCTAATGATGCTACATGATAATGGGGTAGTCTCATAAATAAGGTCAATGCAAATACATAAATAAAGACATATCGCGACGACACCGTCGCGCGCATTTTATATAACAGTTAAAATATATGAACTAAAGACAAAATAAAGATGCATGCAACATATGGAATATGAATAACAGTTCAATGGCAAGGTATACTTGCCTGGCAAGAAAGCTGCGATGTACCAATAACCTGCTCCAGAAGTCGCGCAGAACAAATCCAATATCCTATGTACACATAATACGATATAATAAAATCATTAGTCATTATGCTAGTACATACACAACAATAGTTATACTGGACTCAAGGGGTACGCTAGGGGTAACACTAGTCATCTAACACGGTCAATTATGCGTTAAATTATGCAGGGTCACATCTTCAAGTGTTGTACACAATCAGACAGTCAGCTGACAGGTGTCTAAGCCAGTGCGTTAATGTACGCAAGGCAGGCAATTCACAAGTTCTTAGGGTCAACATGGTCAGGGTAAGTACGAGGCAGTCCACAGTATCCTATGGTCGTACAGTCCGGATATATATATAGTCCTAATTATTATTTAGCATAGTATTTAATTACTTACAATTTATGTACATACCATATATTTATATGTTTCTTTATATAACACCCAATCAATTGAATACATGTACTAAATATATATATAAATATATATACCAATGAATAATATACGCGTACGCGTACATATACGTACACGCATTTGGGTTCACCGACTCAGGGCCTGATGTCAATAAACAGTCAATAAGCAATACTACTATCCTACTGGTATACACACAAGCACATATAAAAGAAGAAGATGGACAGGTTCGTACCTCGGGGTACGCGCACGGGTATGACGGTGGGGTTGACGGCGATGATGACGAGGGTGACGACTATAACGACGATGAGGGTAAGGACGACAATGCTGATGCTGATAATGAATGGTGAGGTGACGATGAGGTGATGAGGATGATAGGATGGTGGTGAGATGATGATGATGGTGAGGATGATGATGACGACGATGCTGAGATAATGACGAGGACGATGGTGTTTGACGATGGTGAGTTAATGGAAATGACGACGAAGAGATGACGACGATGCGATGATGATAATGGGGTGATAATGCGATGATGATGGATTGATGGTGAGATGACGATGGTACTATGCTAATGATGGGATGACGATGAGGTGATGGCAGCGTTGTTGACGACAACGTCGACGAGGATGAGGTGGACGATTAGGGTTAAGGTATTGTTAATGATGATAAGGGTTGTAATGGTTTTAATAGCAATTGTGTTAATAGATGATGATGATGGGGGTTATGTATGATAATGATTGATGAGATGAGGTCTGCCGGAGTCCGGCCAGGGAGGCTGTCCGGCCAAGGAGGAGGAGGACAAGGATGTACGAAAGGAGAAGGAGTCGAGGTTGTGTCGTTCTCAGGGAGGAAGGCGTCGATGAGGCGGAGTCGAGAGTAGCAGGGTCATTTGGAGAACTCGACGGTGGTGATTGCTGACTTCGGCCAGCGAGGGGAGGGTGTCCGGCCGGAGAAGGACAGGCACACAGGGAGGGGGAAGGTGTTCAGGCCGGTGGTTCGTGGAGTCGTAGTACAGGAGGGTGTGGTCGAGGAGAAGAGCAGGGAGAGGAGAGGCCAGGGTGGTGGTCGTGGTGAAGTTGATGATGATGCTGGTGGCTGGGAGCAGGAGGAGATGGAGGAGGCGAGGAGGTTATGGTGCGGCGTTCGATTGAGGGCGGCAGGTCAGTCCGACGGAGCACAGCGGCTCGGGTCGCTCGTGCAGGCAGATGCACAACCGGGGGGGTGTTCAGTCGAGAGGGGGAGAGAGGGGACGATGGTGGTGCTGGGGATGGGGGTGATGGTTCGTCGACGTGGTAGCATCGGTTCGCGCTCCGGGATAGAGGAGCGGAGGAGGAGATAAAGATGAAGGGGGAGACGTCGGGGATGAGCTCCGGTCTGTCGAGGAGAAAACTCGACACTATCCGGCAAAGGGGATGAAGGTGCACAGTACGAAGTCGAACTAGCCGGAAGAGAGTCGGCTACGAGCGGCTCCTCCCTCGTCCTCGCCGTCTGTCGATGAGCGATGGTGGCTGGAACAAAGGAAAGAGGAGGGAGAAGAAGAACAGTAATGGGGATAGGGGGGTGTCGGCTGGGTGTAGTCCGGCGGGTTCACGACGGAGCTCCGGCCAAGTGGGGGTGCACAGGAAGGAGGAAAGGGGAAGAAGGAGAAGTCGACTGAGGTGTTTTTAGGTTTGATTTTGGTTTTTAGAAAAAAGAATTTAAGGTGTATTTATATGCAAAGAGTTAGAATTTTGAGGTTGACCTAGGGTTGATGTTTGACCTTGGTTTTGGACTTGGTCAACATTCCTTGGGATGGGCCTTGGGCTTGCATGAGGATGCCGGGGCTATAAATTTACATAGTTTAAATGCAAGGATTGGATTAAAATAAGGAGGGCGATGTTGTGCGTTTGTACATCCAGAAAAATCCATGTGAAGGAAAAAATAGATTTCTTCACGCATTGTCTAATGGTGGGGACACATAAATACGTTTTTGCATAAAAGCCCCCCAACAATTAAAAAATTGCACAGGGACAAAAATTAGATTTAATTAATTAAATAGAACGCGCACGAGGTTCTAGAATTAATTAGGAGTACATGGGAATAAAATTTGGTGGGACACAAGTGTCAGGGGCGTAGAGGGTACAGTGTAGAATATTAATAAAATTTGGTTTGTACAAAACGGTCAAGATTGTGTCACCAATTTCGATTGGGACGCACAAGGGTACAAAATTGGAAATTATTTTGAATTAAGAAATAACGTCTGCGACGTTTATTGTGCGGCTAAAATATAGCACCTGGGAGCAATATTATAAGTTGCACAAGGGTCATAATAGTAGCGGGCATGTCTAGGATGAGGTTGTGAAGTTTGTTGGAAGGCAATGGCTAGTGAGGTGCTCCAATTATAGAAGCAACGGTAATGTACGCTACGCGATATAAATTATTGTATAATTAAATAAATGCCGTATTCTAATTCTAATTGGGTTCAAACAAGCCATAATTTTACTATCTAAGCCAAGTCAACCTAATTTTGGGTGAGGGAGTTTACACCTCTACTGCCATAATCTTTCTCGGATCCACCGAGATCCCCTCTCCAGTCACCACATGACCAAGGAATTCAACCTTGTCAAGGAAGAAATCGTACTTCGAAAGCTTTCCATAAAGCTTCTTCTTCCTGAGAGTCTCCAGCACTATCCTCAGATGCTCATTATGCTCCTCTGGGGTCTTCGAATACACCAAGATGTCATATATAAATACCACCACAAACCTGTCCAGATGCTGATGGAACACCTTGTTCATCAGATTCATGAACACTGCCGGGGCATTAGTCAACCCAAACGGCATCACCATGAACTCATACTGTCCATACCTGGTCCGAAAAGCTGTCTTCGGAATATCCTCCCGCCTGACCTTCACCTGATGGTAGCCTATCCTCAGATCAATCCTGGAAAACACCCTTGCTCTGCTCAACTGGTCAAAAAGATCATCAATACGCGGCAACGGATACTTGTTCTTGATTGTGAGGTTGTTCAGATCCCTATAGTTGATACACATCCGTATCGATCCACCCTTCTTCGGCACAAAAAGTACCGGAGCACCCCACGGAGAAGAACTAGATCTGATAAATCCCTTGTCCTGAAGCTCATCCACCGGTTTCTTCAACTCTATCAGCTCACTGTTGCTGACTCTATAGACGTGCTGGGATATCGGGTCCGTGCTTGGCACCAAGTCTATAGAGAACTCCATATCTCTGTCCGGAGGTAACCCTGGCAACTCCTCCGGAAAGACATCTATGTACTCCTCTATCAGTGGATGTAGCAATCTCGGCTCTACCACCAGGGCTCCGTAGAAGACTCCCTCGCTCTGCTCCGCTGCTCCTCTGGCAAACTGAAACTCTGGCTCACCCGACGGACAAAACAACACTCTGCCTCCACGACAATCTATACTAGCACAATGCATACTCAACCAATCCATCCCGAGTACAATATCGTAGCTCAAAAGTGGCATTATGAGTAGGCACACACTCAACTCCCGGCCTCCCAAGGTAACTCTTCGGTCTCTACAGACATCACTGACTAGGATGATACCACCCCCGGTCGTGATCTTGTAGAGTCTAGCTAAAGGTTTAGCAACAAGATGGTGTCTAACAGCAAAAGATACAGACACAAAGCTATGGGAAGCACCAGAATCAAATAAAACAAGTGCTGGAATGGAATCAAGAAGAACAGAACCTGAGATCACATCACCAACGGGCTCGGGCTCGTCTACGGTCAGGGCAAAAGCTCGCCCTTGCTGTGCTCCTCGGTACTGCTGCTGGTGCTGGGCAAACCTCTGCTGCTGAGTCTGCAAAGGCTGTCCTCTCTGCTGTGCTGCAGGTGCTCTGTGTCACGCCCCGATCTCCCGCAGGCAATCGGCCGTTCCCGCTAGGCGGGAATCACCCTCGCCAGCGCTCCCGCGGAACGATCGCTTAACCCATCCGGGCGTGATGCCACACGAGCGTGATCCACGCCCGTGCAAGGCCATGGTTCATTGGCTGGCGGTAAAAGTTCTAAGCCACAGAGTCGCACAGATTGTCCGAGTGCAGCGGAGTCACAAACGCATAGCGATTTGATAACAGGTTCACTGAGTTGACAATATAGCGGAAGCATAAAAAACAAGTTGAAGTAAAGCAAGCTCTTTTATTGATATAAACTTGTGTTACAGGCGGCGTATAGCCGAGATTATAAGTCGCTCAAGCCTCTCTCTCTGAAACAGTAAAAGCGTGCCAAGTGGCTACAACTGTGGAATGAATATACAAGCGATGGTCAGGCGACGCTCCAACATTATGTCTTGTATATGTGCTTCAGTCCCGGACGCACCGTTGCAAGGCTTCAGAGGGAACTCCTGGCCTTAGCACGCACGTTGGAGGCGTCCGCACCGAACGAGGTTCTCCCGCACCCTGCATACAAACTGGTGGATTATCAGTACATTGAATGCACTGGTGGGGAAGCTACTCGCCCGCTTGACAAATCTAAACACGTAATACAGGTTCCGTGCACAACTATTAAGTTGTCTTTCTAGTTGCCTTAGGATCAGTTTCATGCAAATATTGAATAGCCTAACGTGTCGAGCAGTGCGCCGTACGATGTTTGAGGAAATACGGCGAGACTTACCAACTTACCATCTCCTTCCCTGTCCAAGGCAAACATTATTAATTTAAGCAGGGGCATGTATAAACATTCAGGAGCATAGCATATGCAACATGCAAACATGAGAGTCATTGAACGGGATAATATTTGGTGTGCTCAGTTGTTCTTGATGCAATGACTCGCACGCGGATAGCCGCTAAGCGAGGATGACTTATCTATATGAACATGAGTCGCTGGCATAGCCATAAAGGACTAATCCCAGACGAGAATGGAACGCAATGAGAGCACACGATGCGCTACGAACCATCTCGCCCGTACACGATGGATTGTACATGAAGTAGTCCAAGGCTAAGATGGAATGCAACAAAGTACACGATGCGCTACAAACCATCTTGCCCGTACACGATGGACTACACACGTGATGTGGTCCCGGAAAAGTGGAATGCAACGTAAGTACACGAGGTGCTACAAACCACTCGCCCGAACACGATGGATTGTACATGAAGTAGTCCAAGGCTAAGATGGAATGCAACAAAGTACACGATGCGCTACAAACCATCTTGCCCGTACACGATGGACTACACACGTGATGTGGTCCCGGGAAAGTGGAATGCAACGTAAGTACACGAGGTGCTACAAACCACTCGCCCGAACACGAGGGACCACACAAGAGTTCCATCCGGATCGGATCGGCCCCGGTGACCGTCCGTGGAACTATACCTTGTTTTCGAGTTATCCGCGACATGCACTTTCCTTTTTGGGTCATTCAATTATCACGAGATACACGAGAACACGAGAACACGCGTGCACTTTGAACAAGAGAACACGAGAACACGAGTGCAAGGGAACACGAGTACATGAGTACACGAGTACACGGGATACTTGGATCTTGTTCTTTGTACAATAACTTGTCTTGATGCATTCCCCTGGTTCGGGGCTGCCTGGTGACCTAACGGTCCTGGATACTTGCAGGGTCAATCATACACGGAACGACTACTGAGTAGTCTCCCGGAGTTGGATGAAAATACGGCAACATTCAAGCAGACAAGCATGCATTTCTAGGAACATAAGCAGGCACGTTGCTCGGGCCCGAAGGTAAGCCGAGAGGTGAAACCGTTAGGGACTTAGCATGCGACGGTCTGAACATATATAAGCAGTATTTCATTTCCATGTTCTAGCAAGCAATACAAGTTGGGATTATTCCCTTAGCTAGGTGCGTTGGATTTATTAGCATGCAGGGGGTGATTCACCTAGCGACTAGCATGAATATTCCAGATTTTATGTGTGCTGGCTAAGCAAAGACAAGTTCACCGTAGCCACCCACCTTAGCGATGATTCACCTCGGTAGAGCGATACTTCTGAGCGAGCCTCTGAAAGCCTAAGCCGGATTCCTGTAGGGGCAAGTCTGGATATCCTTTGCTTCTTGATCGAGGCAAAGCGGGTCGGGACAGTTGCATGATTGCCGTTTGAGACGGCAGTCCGCTTGAGCGGAACGGGGTGTTACATCCTACCCAACTTAGAAAAAGTCTCATCCTCGAGACTTACTAAGGATAAGCAGTAATCTAGGGTTGAGGCAATCCTAGACAAGTCGTTGTACTTGTTCATTTGGATATTTACTTGCACAAGCGTCAATCTTAGCATGTCGCTTAGACTGGATCTTGCGCACTTTCGAAGGTACCCTCTAGCGTGAACACATCAACCAGCTCAGTGATAGCGAAGTCGTAGCACTCGAGTTTCACCTTTTCTTAAGTCTTGGATGGTGCACTAGTTCAAGGCGTCCCTCGAATAGATGCATTCAACCAAACTTAGAGTTAGTGAAAATCGGACAAGCTACTAGCGATACTCTCAAGGGTTCGCACAGGTTGGCACAAAGGCCACTCGCAGCATACAACCAGACAAGTAAGCATATCATTCAAAACGCATTTTGAAAGTATTTAGACTTATTATTGGAACATCCCATCGAGGCATTGAGAGAGAGCGTGCACATAACCCACGAACGAGCTTTCGAAACAGAGATATCGAATTGAATTCCAAAGGCGTAGAAGCCAGGCTCTGATACCAATATGTCACGCCCCGATCTCTCGCAAGCAATCGGCCGTTCCCGCTAGGCGGGAATCACCCTCGCCAGCGCTCCCGCGGAACGATCGCTTAACCCATCCGGGCGTGATGCCGCACGAGCGTGATCCACGCCCGTGCAAGGCCATGGTTCATTGGCTGGCGGTAAAAGTTCTAAGCCACAGAGTCGCACAGATTGTCCGAGTGCAGCGGAGTCACAAACGCATAGCGATTTGATAACAGGTTCACTGAGTTGACAATATAGCGAAAGCATAGAAATACAAGTTGAAGTAAAACAAGCTCTTTTATTGATATAAACTTGTGTAACAGGCGGCGTATAGCCGAGATTACAAGTCGCTCAAGCCTCTCTCTCTAAAACAGTAAAAGCGTGCCAAGTGGCTACAACTGTGGAATGAATATACAGGCGATGGTCAGGAGACGCTCCAACATTATGTCTTGTATATGTGCTTCAGTCCCGGATGCACCGTTGCAAGGCTTCAGAGGGAACTCCTGGCCTTAGCACGCACGTTGGAGGCGTCCGCACCGAACGAGGTTCTCCCGCACCCTGCATACAAACTGGTGGATTATCAGTACATTGAATGCACTGGTGGGGAAGCTACTTGCCCGCTTGACAAATCCAAACACGTAATACAGGTTCCGTGCACAACTATTAAGTTGTTCTAGTTGCCTTAGGATCAGTTTTATGCAAATATTGAATAGCCTAACGTGTCGGGCAGTGCGCCGTGCGATGTTTAAGGAAACACGGCGAGACTTACCAACTTACCATCTTCTTCCCTGTCCAAGGCAAACATTATTAATTTAAGCAGGGGCATGTATAAACATTCAGGAGCATAGCATATGCAACATGCAAACATGAGAGTCATTGAACGGGACAGTATTTGGTGTGCTCAGTTGTTCTTGATGCAATGACTCGCACGCGGATAGGCGCTAAGCGAGGATGACTTATCTATATGAACATGAGTCGCTGGCATAGCCATAAAGGACTAATCCCAGACGAGAATGGAACGCAACGAGAGCACACGATGCGCTACGAACCATCTCGCCCGTACACGATGGATTGTACATGAAGTAGTCCAAGGCTAAGATGGAATGCAACAAAGTACACGATGCGCTACAAACCATCTTGCCCGTACACGATGGACTACACACGTGATGTGGTCCCGGGAAAGTGGAATGCAACGTAAGTACATGAGGTGCTACAAACCACTCGCCCGAACACGATGGATTGTACATGAAGTAGTCCAAGGCTAAGATGGAATGCAACAAAGTACACGATGCGCTACAAACCATCTTGCCCGTACACGATGGACTACACACGTGATGTGGTCCCGGGAAAGTGGAATGCAACGTAAGTATACGAGGTGCTACAAACCACTCGCCCGAACACGAGGGACCACACAAGAGTTCCATCCGGATCGGCCCCAGTGCCCCGGTGACCGTCCGTGGAACTATACCTTATTTCCGAGTTGTCCGCGACATGCACTTTCCTTTTTGGGTCATTCAATTATCACGAGATACACGAGAACACGAGAACACGCGTGCACTTTGAACAAGAGAACACGAGAACACGAGTGCACGGGAACACGAGTACATGAGTACACGGGATACTTGGATCTTGTTCTTTGTACAATAACTTGTCTTGATGCATTCCCCTGGTTCGGGGCTGCCTGGTGACCTAACGGTCCTGGATACTTGCAGGGTCAATCATACACGGAACGACTACTGAGTAGTCTCCCGGAGTTGGATGAAAACACGACAACATTCAAGCAGACAAGCATGCGTTTCTAGGAACATAAGCAGGCACGTTGCTCGGGCCCGAAGGTAAGCCGAGAGGTGAAACCGTTAGGGACTTAGCATGCGACGGTCTGAACATATATAAGCAGTATTTCATTTCCATGTTCTAGCAAGCAATACAAGTTGGGATTATTCCCTTAGCTAGGTGAGTTGGATTTATTAGCATGCAGGGGGTGATTCACCTAGCGACTAGCATGAATATTCCAGATTTTATGTGTGCTGGCTAAGCAAAGACAAGTTCACCGTAGCCACCCACCTTAGCGATGATTCGCCTCGGTAGAGCGATACGTCTGAGCGAGCCTCTGAAATCCTAAGCCAAATTCCTGTAGGGGCAAGTCTGGATATCCTTTGCTTCTTGATCGAGGCAAAGCGGGTCGGGACAGCTGCATGATTGCCGTTTGAGACGGCAGTCCGCTTGAGCGGAACGGGGTGTTACACTCTGGCTGGTCCCCTCTGAGCGGCTCCTCCGCCCTGAGATGTACGAGCAAGTGCTGAAGGACAATCCTTCAGCTGGTGATCTGCTGTGCCACACAACAAATATCTGCCCAGCCTCTTTCTGTATATGTCCCATCCGTGCCCTGGCTTCCTACAGAAAGGGCAAATAATGGGCTGCCTTTGGCCCTGCTGCTGTCCCTGCCTCTGCTGCTGGGGCGCCTGCCGGAAGGGCGCACGACTCTGATCCTGGTGCTATTGGGTCTGCTGGAATGGCCTCTTGGCTGGGCCTACACTGCTGCCTGCTCCGAAAGCGTCTCTGCTCCTCTTGGTCTTCAGCTCCAAGTCATCCTCCGCCCTCTGAGCGTCGCTCACAATCTGCTCGAAGGTCGCCTCGCGGTCACTCCTAGTCAAGGACTTGACCGCCATGACCAAACCCTTGCAGAACTTTCGTGCCTTCGCTGCCTCAGTCAAACCCTCCACAAATCTGCCCAGACGGCAGAACTCTGCTGCATACTCGTCCACTAGCATGCTCCCCTGGACGAGCGCCTCAAACTGGCTCTCTAAAGCACTGAAAGCCATATCCGGGAAGAACTTCTCCTTGAAAAGCTTCTTGAAAGCCTCACAAGTCAGTCCCGGTACTTCTATCCGCGTATCTGTGCAGTACCATGTGAGGGCAAGATCGAACATCTGGCTGCCCGCTGCCTCGATCTGCATACTGGCTGGGATCAGTGCCAGCCTGAAGATACCCTCGATGTGCTCGATCCAGTCGTCCGCGTACAGGATCCCCTCTGTACTCCGGAATACCTTGGGCCGCATCCTCTGGAAGTCGATAATAGTGCCCGGCCTAGGATGCTGAGCCTGCTCTGCCTGTGGCTGGATTTGGGCCACTCTGTCCACCGTTGTCATAGCCACCTGATGAGCATTCTCAATGCCCATCCTTATAACATCCACCTGGCGGTGCTGCGCGTCCATCATCTCTCTGAAGAATGCGAACAACTGCGTGGCATCTACTGGTGCAGGCGGTGGTGGAGGAGGTACCACCGGAACAACTGGAGTAACTCTCGGATCGATAGGAGTGAGAGGATCTCCGAAAGAAACAGACGTTGTCACGCCCCAGTCCCAAAATACGTAGGACTAGGAATACGTAACATGCCAGCCGTATGTATACGAACTCCAATATATGGAAACCATATACACACGTACACTGTACATGAATATCCAATCCATAGTGGTAATATATGTCACAACAAGTCACACGCAGTTCTATATCTCATCCACAGCACAAATAATAGAATAATGGAAATCAATAAATGAATATCAAAGAAGCAGTCTCAAATAGTAATCTCAAAGTGTGATAGTCGGGTGGAAACAAATCCACTGCAAATCGACTATAATAAACTACTAAAGAGAGAAGAGAATAAACTCCAATATAAGAATAAATGTCTAGAAGAAGAAGAGCAACTAGAATCTCTAAACAGCTGCAATGAATCACATATAATCAGAAGGTAAGATCTCCTCAGACTGATAGGTAGCGTCAGGTCCAGGTCCATACTCCTGCGGGTACTCCTGCTCACCTATATCTGGAAGGGACCAGGTCCTCAGAGGGACGTAATAAGATACAAAAAGCATATGCCAATAAAGTACTGAAAATAAACATCCATCGGGGTCGCCTAACCATCTATGTGAATGCAGTTTGAGAACAACTTTCCACCAAGTGGGCTATCTGGCTGAAAACTGGGATTGGCATGACTCTCTCGGAGAACCAGGGGCCTCAAAGGCATGTCGTCTTTTGAACGGCAGAGGCCCGCCAAGTAGTATAGGGGTCATCACCGCCCGTATCTCCAGCGGAGCTTCCGGGTTACAGAAGGAAAAGTGTAAAGGAGCCCAAATGCCTTACTTGTTGTTCTCCCCACCCAATGCTCTAAGCATGTCATGTCCATGACACGATAAACCTCTAATAATCGCCAGGTCTACTAGCATGCAAAGTTTCTATTGGCAGTTATCCCTATCCGTCGCACGACCTATACGTACCGGTGGCCAGCCGAGTACGCAAGTCCGTGTCCTACATGTGACTCACACTCGTGTAAGAATAGTCTCATGGCCAATGAAACATAAATGCCTCATGAAGATGGGGTTGTCTCATAAAATAGGTCTAATGCATATACATAAATAAAAACATAGTACGACGACACCGTCGTTGCACCCAAGTTTTCTTGGACGCACAGTTTATATAGTAGTTAAAATAAATGAACTAAATAAACATGCATGCCTCATATGGAATGTAAATACAGTACAATGGCAAGGTATACTTGCCTGGCAAGAAATCTGTAAAGTGTACGCGCCCAAATGTCAAGGACACTGAACCTGGAACTAAGGACTCCGAACAAACGTCTCCGGATGCTGAAATAAATATCACCAACATTTCCGGAATGAGCAAAATAGCTAAAAAGCACATCCCTTTCGTCCAATTTGGATACAGGGGCAAAACGGTAATTTCGGGTAAAAGTGGGGTCCACGTGTGGCCCACTTTGTACCGAAAAGCGTGCCAAGGGTAACAGTCTCTAAATGGGACAAACTATAGGTCAAACAACTCTAGATGTCAATACGAACCCAACGGTATGTCCAAATGTGGATTCCGATGGGCCGAACACTATTTTGTCCAAAAAGTCAACTGTGGGCCCGCCAATTGGCGATTTGGTCAACTGTCTCAGAAATGCGTGAAAATTGGGTCACAGGACCAGCACGTTACCACGAGTCCAGTGGCGCAAGTTTTGTCGCAATCTGACAAGCGTGCACAAAATACGCGCGAGTTCCACAAAAGTTACGACACGAAATGTGTCCGCGGATACGGCCTGATTCCGGCACGTACACGTGTCCGAATCAGTCTCCACGAAATTTTACGTGTCCGGTTATGCTGTGTGCACCATGCGGTATACTTGGTACATGGCGGGGCGGTCCCGTTTGGCGGGGCGCGCTCCGTTTTCCAACTTTTGGAAATCTGGAAAAAGTAGGTGCGTGCAGTTTTGTGATAAATATAATTATGTCCACAGCAACTAATAGCATAGGGTTATTTAACAGAAAATAAACTAGGTCAGGTATTCTACAGGTATCAAAAAGAATCACCGAATTCGGATCTCTGTGGTGGGAGATACGAACTCGGCAATACGGGTGGTCATTCTGGAATTCTGCGATTCCAGAATTCTGTCTGCTCCGCCCACTTTGGACGCTATTTTTTACCTAGGGGTGCACGTTTTCTGAGATTGGCTATAAAACAGATATTGGAGAGGGTTAAGGGATGATCATATCTATGAAGACGGAACAGCGTTTGGTTGAGCGAGTCGGCAGGAAATCACTCCGAAGCGAAGGTGCTTCGAGTGGAATTCTGCAGGATGCGAGGTCGGCGTCGTCGGGATGGTTGGATGGCTTGGCGGGGCTCTCTGGCTGCGGTGACGGCTCTTAGATGGGAAGAGGAGGTCTAGAAATTTAGCTTAGGGTTTGAGAGAGAAATATATATATATATATAATATATCATAGGGAGATAGAGAGTTGGAGCGGACGGGTTTGGAGCGGCCGAAGGGGAGTAGAGGGTCGGGTCTCCTGGATGAAATCCGCTGAAGAAAGGAAGTGGGGCGGGTGGTCTGGGACATATTGACTGAAGGATGGTCACAGCAAGTTGCTAAAGAGAATAAGAGTTGGAATTTGCTAAGGAATGTAGTATAGTAGTAGTAGTAATTACTATTACTTTTATTATTATTAAACTTATTAGTTAATTTATTTAATAATTATTTTCTTAATCTTTTCTTTTCTTAATATATATATTCATATATATATTTGTGTATACATATATATTATATATATATTCTCATAAGAAAATTTATGGATTAGAATAATGCACACCATTAGGCTAGCAACTGCTCAAGGGGTCTCCTACATGGAATAAATTCCAAAAAATTCCTGATGGTCCCACAAGTCCTCTAAGTGCCCGAACACCTAACATAAAAATTATTAAAAATCTATTTCTCCTATTTAGACCTAATTACTATAATTTAATTAATAATTAATAAATAAAAAGGTATATACAATTTTCTAGAAAGGGGGTTTTACAGACGCTCCCTCGACCGCAAGAGTGGCGAGTGGAGCGGTAGCGGCTGCCCGAAGTCGAGCAGGACGAGAGGTGGCAGACCTCTCGGTAGCAGCTGCTAGAACGGTATGCTGAGCCCGTATCTTCGGAGGCATCCTGAACACAGATCAAAAGAAGTCAATACGGTACAAGAAACGATATCATCAAAGAAGGACAGTAATATTGTAAAAGAAAACAATTTCAGGAAAATTAAAGATAGCAAAAAAAAAAGGAAGGGTCCTAGTTGTGATTGAGCACACTCTCTCTCAGCCTATATCCTATATCCTATTACAGGTAAACCTAAAAACTGGACCTGCACGGGCCACCACCAAAAACGTATCACGACCCGCA